>JAWZYV010005572.1:0-11528 GCA_038373885.1 Cheiracanthium punctorium
GCAGAAACTTTGACCGGACTTGTACAATTTTGGGTTTCTGAACTGCTTATAATGATTTTCAGTAAATTTTATTTAATTATTAATTCATTAATTTCAGTGCTGGCACCCGTTATTAAATTTTAGAATTAAATTGTTTCGGTATGGGAGCTTAGAAATTGTTTCTTGAAACTTAAAAAAATTATCGCTGATAGCATGAGGACTTGTAAATTTTGGGATGGTTTGGAACCTTTTTAATGAAATTTAGTTAATTATTAATTAATTATTGTAATTTTTCTTGAAAGTTACACGTGGTAACGAGTGTGTAATGATTAATTACATTGCTTAAGAGAACTTGTTATTGCTGAGAGGAATGAAAACTTCACTGGACAATCTTCATTCACAGAATTAATTAACGATATTTCACTAATTAATAAACAATTTTGATAGATTAGACAGATGTTAGGCAGCGTGTGTGCTCGTTTGTAGTTTCTACTGTTAATGAATTTGGTTTTTCATAGATTTTTAAATTAATTAAAATCATATTTTTAGTAATATTTTATTTGTACTCATAAGAAATTGTTTCAAGCACATCACAAATTACAAGTACTATTTAGTGTAAATTGATTTATATATTTTAGAGTTTTAATACGATATGATTTATGTATTTTTTACTTTATGTGAAATAAAAATTTTTAGTTTTGCTATGAAAGTATAGTTTTATACATTAGTCAACATTTTTAGTAGTATTTTATTAGTATAGTTAACGAACTTTTACGTATTTTATGGAAAAGTGGGTATAGATTTAACTAACAATTACCTTCAAACTTGCATGCGGATAACACTATTGATAGAAACTTGGCTATGGGTGATAAAAATTCAAGAACAGTTTTAGCATATCAAGACACATTTTATATCGCGTGTACAGTTTTAGTACATCAATATACACTTTATACCACGTTTACATAAATAAATTCTTGGTAAGCAGGAATTTAATATAAAATACGTTTCAACTGAGAAAATAAATGATAATTTTGAACCCAAAACCTTTCAATTACAAAGAATTACAATAAACAATTAATTTATGGGAAAATAATGTCTTACTTATTTGAAAGCATATCTTCTGCAAATTTGTTGAATGGTGGGAAGAAAGTTAGCTGTTCAGGAAAATAGAGTAAAAATTTAAAATACTTTAGCTCTACTTCCCATCTCAGCTGGCAATTTCATGACATCATCTTGATTAATTATAAATTTTTTTGCTGACATAAGAGTAAAATATACATAGTGTTTAGAAACTAAATACATTATACCAATAAAATAGCAATTCCTCAGACATTTAACGCTTTAAGAGTTAATTTTTTCTTATAGCAAAGGAGGAATTTAACTGATTCACATTAAATTAATACCTTTTTAATTTTTATCTATAGTGAAAATGTACGATGCCATATAGCTAGCAAGTGATTAACCAACCAATTTAATCTAATTCATTATTTTAAATGTATACATTTTAGGCACAGAAGTTGGATTTGCTTAAATACAAGTTACATGCATGCTTTATTTTCTATTACAAGAAATAACTTAAAGCATAGTACACACAAATATTTCCCTTAAACCCAAGATTTTACAAACGAAATGTATGAATACGCAAAGTAAATTAGTTTATCTTAACCAATTACAACCTTGGTTCAGTAAACATAATGAAACCCGCATTTAAACTAAACACACATTTGATTGCCAAGATAGACAGCCACGTCATGAAAACAGAATCTGTAATTGCCATATAAATTTATTTTAAAGTACTAAAGTTAAGCTGTATCGATTAGTTTATTTTACATAGTTTAGGAAAATAATTAATCATTAAATTAATTTCACTGAAAAAAAAAGATTATTATACTATATAACGATAAGCACTAAATCAAATCATTTTTGTAAGTTTTACTGAACAATACAGTAAAAGTAATAAATTACATTCAGTGTGTACTAAGATAAATGAGTAGAATGAATCTGCATTTATAAAATAAGCATTTACTATTAATAATTGAAAAACAATGTAATTTTTAGAAATGCATCGAAATATTTTATAGGATATCTATTGAACAAACGCTATACTTATACTCATGACACATCTATATGATTATTCTAATATTAAAAATATAATATACAATAAAAATGTACTTAACTATTCAACAGACAATCGGTACGATTTTTATTTTGCGTTTAAAAACACTTAAATTTTTATATACTACTTAATTTTTTCAAAGACCTGCTTAATAAATTTGTAAATTAAACTTGAATTCTGTAGTCTGAAATACAGCTAATAATAATTATGTAATACACATTTGAGAAAATATAAACAGTTACAATACCTCGAAAGTAGTGGTCATCACCAGGGGCGTAGCCAGGGGGGGGAGTATCCCGAAATTTTTGGATTAGTGATGAAATTCCGTCTATTTATACACATATAAGTTCATATTCCCCCCCCCCCCTCCGAAAAATTTTCCTGGCTACGCGCCTGGTCATCACTTCATTTTCTTGCAGTCAATCCCCTTTTTAGATCCGCCATACAATCCTCAAGTATCCGTAGCAGGCAATTAAACAGTGAACTAAGTCTTACACGAGAAAAATATGAAAGCAGCCTACTTACTATCTCGAAAATAGAAACACAAATGAAGAAAATTGCCTTGGTTTCTCTTATCTCAGACATGAGTTATAGATCAGGTAAGATATAACGTAAGGACATGAGCAAAGCTATGATAGTGACGTGTACACATTAATGATGATTTAATAATAGGTAGGAACATGCTAGATGATGCAATATCTGCATAGTTGAACAAGTTTTAAGATAAAGGGTGCTTAGATGATCACATGATTGTTTTGAAGCAATAGGAAGACATTATTTCATCTAAGTTAGATAAAGTGGCTGGATGCGAGCTGTGAGGCTCACATTACGCTGCGAGTGCCTTCACTTTAGACGTGTGTTTCTAGTTTTACGTTTTAATTGATTTTTCACAGAGTTTAAAAAATTTATTTGCTTGAATTGATCGAAAATAACTTTAACATTGAATACACTTCTGAGTTTTATACTCAAAGTGATGCTGATGTGTTACTGCATGAATTAATGCAGTTGCCTTTAGGTGCAAAGCCTCTGCAAACTGGTGAAAAGAACATAAATTATAGTTTCTCTGGAGCGACAGTCTCTGTTTTCTCTTGGTTACCCAGTTTGCAAAAAGTGCGTGAAGATCTACAGAAAGCAACAAATTATGAATTTAATTTGGTACTAGTGAACTTATGCTCTGAAGAAGAATCTAAAATGAAGACGGTTAACTACGAAGATTTTATACTGGACATACCATCATGTGCATGCATTCTAAGTTTTGGATCTAAACGAACTTTAGATTTTAAACCAGCAAACTTAGAAATCACTTGTATTAAATTAGAGCATGGCTCGATGTGTACGATATATCCCCCAACTAACGAACTTTTAACGCATGGTATGCCTATTGAGTCTAATGAGACAGATCCACACATTAACCTAACATTCGCCAAAACGTTGAAAATAATCGCTTTTTCAAACTGAGGACACTTTTAATATGTGGTTGTGTATGTGTTCTCAGAAGTTATGAAATTATTTTCAAAAATAAACTTAGTAATTCGAACTTTATAAATTTCACAGAAGCAGTACGTATAAAATATTTTTGATATAAATGAACTCAAATTTTTGTTCTGAAGTAACCAATAATTTAAACGCAGATACATAAACTTACCTTTATTAAACTCTTAAGTAATCGGAATTTGTACAATTTATGTTCATGCTCTCTACGAAGTTAGGGACCATTTTAAAGAAATAGGTACCAAGCTTACTCTGCTACATCTGTTGAAATAGTAATTTTTTTCTATTTACAAGTTACGGACTTAAGAAAAAATTATATTAAAGAGTATTTTTTGTTGTGACAGGACTTGGAATATTTTCACGAAATAACGTAAATTAGTACAGTTTTGAGAAACTATAAATTTTACGCTTATAGTAAAGCGTGACATGTATAGTTTGTCCCCGCAAGGCTACCTTATTTTTCCCTGCTTCAAAATAATTTTTTTCTAAATAATTCTAAAAAATTTTTATTTAAGAAATCTATAAAAAAAAAAAAAATGCAAGTTCGTTAACAGTAAAAACTACAAACGAGCTCACACTCTGCCTAACATCTGTCTAATCTATTAAAATTGTTCGTTAATTAGTAAAATATCATTAATTAATTCTGTGACTGAAGATTGTCAAGTGGAGTTTTCATTCCACTCAGCAATAACAAGTTCTCTTAATTAAGCTATGTAATTAATCATAGCTTAATTAAGCTTAACACACTCGTTACCACGTGTACCTTTCGAGAAAAATTACAATAATTAATTGATAATTAACTCAATTTCACTAAAATGTTCCAAACCATCCCAAAATTTGCAAGTCCTCATGTTCTCAGCGATAATTTTTCTAAGTTTCAGGAAAGTTTCAAGAAACAGTTTCTAAGCCCCCATACCGAAACAAGTTAATTTTAAAATTTAATAACATATGACTGCACTGAAATTAATTTATTAATAATTATTAAATTTACTAAAATTCATTAAAATCAGTTCAGAACCCCAAAATTGTACAAGTCCGGTCAAAGATTCTGCGAAAAAATTTCTAAGCCTCCATTTCGAAACTTAGTAAGACTTCAACCTTTACTAAGTAGAGACGCGAGGTACGTCACGGTGGTAGAGCATCGGATTCCAAATTGAAAGGTCTGGGGTCGATCCCCACGGTCGGTGATTCAGGAAAATGATTTTTAAAAATAATTCCAAGTCCACAAGTTAGTTCCTAATTTAATAACAGATGGCTCTATTAAAATTAATTAATTAATATTAATTAAATAAAATTCATTAAAGCAGTTCAGAACCCCAAAACCGTAACCCATATCCTGTCATACAGAAGGGGAGCACCCAGACGGGGAAAAGCATATCGTGTGCGGAGCACCGCACATTTAACACAGCACTGCAGAACTGTCCTTTCTCTACTACTGGAATAATTATTTATGAAAAAATTTTGCTCGAAAAATGTAACAAAATTCACATCATTGTACCGATTGACTTGCAAATTTGCACAGTTACGTTAAAACTTTATAGGGGAGGAAAATACACTTCTTAAAACCACTGAAAATCTCTCGATTTTCAGCAATTTTTATCTTCCGAAAGTTGCTCAAAACAGCTTGTTTGAAAAAGCTACTCGAAATTATCCAGATTTTTGATGGCACGAAGCCTTGAATTTGGAATTAACTTGACAGCTTAAATAACAACAATGTTATTTCAGTAGCTACAGTAATAAAAATATCAGGTTGTAACGAAAGTTCTCCGCCAGATTTGCTTGAGTCAGCTCATGCGGTACCGAGCGATTGATCTTATATGTCAAGTTTATATGACGCCTTGCGCGACTAATGGACATGGTACTAAAGTCTAACTCTTTTAGCTAGCTCTCGAGTGGATGAATATTTTATCTTCTTCCACACATTCTCGTAGGCGAGCCTCATCAGCATCAGTTAGGCCGGCCAGAGCGCTCTGCTTCTTAAATGTCCTAGTCCTCGTTTTTGAACTTTCGGTACCAAATCTTTACAATGTCGTAGGATACAACAGTAGTACCTTATGCTGTACACATGATTCGGTGTCATTCTGTAGATGACTTTTTTCAACAGAACTGAGAGTAAATGATGGATCAATCTGGTAGCGTGGTAGTTCCATTTCAGACACCTTATACTTAATCATATTGTTTTACAGATTTCACAACACAGTGCTCTAAAACAAGTCTTTTTCTTTCAAATAACAAAAATCGTTTGACAAAATGTTGGAAAAGACACCAACGCGAACTGTTTGTGCAGACAACACTTCCAGTGGCGGAAAACTTTCGTTACAACCTAATAGATTATAAAGTTCTGTATCTCAAGTGAACAAAGATTAGTGCCATTCTAATTGCCTCATCGGATCAGGTTTTATCTTCCAGTTTATAGTTACAGACTGTTATTAAAATAAGCACATAAGCTGGTTAAAATTAATAATTGAGAATTTAACTCATTATCGTCGGTTACTAATAATTACCAATGAAAATTTTAGATTGATATTTAACTTGTTAATTTATGTTTTAAATAACTGGACAAAGTAAACACATGAACCACTGGTCGCTGATTTTTGAGGGGTCTCATGTCTCAGGGTTGTCTCATGTTTTTCCGGTTGGTGGAAGGAGGGGGAGGGGGGAGAATCTTCCCGAGCATTTGTCCTCTTGTTGCAATTTCTTTTCAATTTTGGACCAGATTTTTAGTTATTGTTCCACTTTCTTGATTTGGCTTGTGGTTTAGAGTAAAATATTGTAGAATCAGGATCGGTTTTCAGAAGACTATGATGGTATTGTAAGTTTTAAGCTTTTCTTTTCTTTTTTTTTTTTCTTTTAGGTTTGGTTCAAATTCATAGTTGAAGATTTTTTAAATTATTTCTTTTTTTTTTGTTGTTGTTGTTGTTCTTAATCAATATTGCAACAAAACTGATTTAGTATGTAAAAGGATGCCGCTATTGCAAGTAGTTTACCCTTGTAAAACGAGTAGTCTTCAGTGGCGGATTAATGCGAGTTTATCGGGGGGGGGCGGTTAGTTTGTCGGTGGGGTGGTTAGTTAGAAAATTGACATATACGCCCATTTTATGGAAGTAAAATAGGATCTTTTATATTAATTTCTTTTGTCTCGGGGGGCGGTCGCCCCCCTCAGACCCCCCCTCTTTAATCTGCTCTTGGTACCTTCCCCCCTCCCGATTTCTTCAAATTGCCGGGGCGTAAACTTTTTTAGAACTATAAGTAATTTTAAAATTATGATTGTGTAACTTTTTTTTTTTTTTAAGTTGCTATAGGTTTATAGAAATGGAAGCATGACAGAAATGTGTTCTTTTCTTTTTTTTTTTTTTTTTATAAAAATGCAGAAGTTGAGGCGACACCATAAAATGAACCCTTTTTTTTTCAGGGATCGCGCTGACGCTCAATACCGTTTTTCTTACTTCATCCATTTTTACCAAAAAGGACACATTTTATTTCAAATCACCGTGTCCCATTTTCCTAAAACTCTAGATATCTTTGAGGACTCGCTCTTGCATATCTCTACCTTAAAGTTCCAGTGTTTCAATTATTTTGTAAAGTATGTCACTAATTGTTCCACTATGTGATTAATTTTCATTGTGAGCTTTTTAGATTATGATTAATTTATAAATACTCTTTTAATGTCTGTTCTTTTTTTAATTTCATTTTCATAAAATGTAGTAACACAGTACTGTCACATCATAGCATAATTTTTATTCAAATAAAAGAGATTTTAAATTCTCCACTTCTTTCATATTTCCATTAATTTTTTTTCCTAATTACGAAAAGCGTTTCGGACGTTTTACAAAAAAAGGGGGTGGGGGGAGGTGGAGGTGCAGAAATTAACCCCCGTGTCCCAAATACCAACCCTCACATCGGCTGTACAGGGTGGCCACCAAACTGGAATTTTCAGAAAATCTTTAGTTTCTGGAAATATCAGGGAATTTTTAATAAGAAAGGATCTAGAACTGAACAGACGACTTTTTAAATTATAGTTTGGAAAAGGGAATTTTTTTTTATTTTTACCCCTTGACATGCATGTATTAAAAAAGTTTTTAGTTGTCTATAACGCCAGTCTTTTTCATTAGTTAATTTTTTCTCTAGTGGTATTTTGAGATATTTTTAAGATTTTAAAATGTAGCATTGTTTTCCAGCTTTCCTCTTAATTTATATCTCGATTATTATATTTTACTTTTCCTTTAATAACAGTGTTGTGATAAATTTAATTATCATTAATGAGGGGATGACAACTGTTCTGCTTTTCAAAATAACTAGAGATGTAACGAATAGTGATTAGGCCGAATATCGAATATTTGGCCAATAGCTCAGGCCGAATATTACATTTTTTTTTTCAATTTCATTTTAACTGTAAATAAAATATTGCTTTTCAATTTTGTAGTTAAATACTAAATAAAGATTAATTAAAATTCATTTTATATTATTTGTAGGTAGTTACAGATAATATACTGTTGTGTGTTTTTAAGTAAAACTAAAAAAATATTGGCCATGATAAAATATCTTTTACAAAGTTAAACACTAATAACAGCATAATGTTACAGAATGCTCTGCTAATTCCTCTAATCGAGGTAGCCCGCTTATATTTATAGGAGAGGCAGAAGATACAAGGAGCTTCCAGAAAAATCTATTTCTCAAAGATTCCACATAAAGCAGGAATTTTGATTATGTCATAGAAGAGAAATATTAAACTATTATGCATGTTAATGAGCAAAACTAACTTTACAAGCCCATTGAGGAAAATGCACCAAATGACCAAAAAGTCCCTAAAAGTGAAGTTATGGAAGGCCTAGGATCAATATTTTTCAAGATTTCTAGAAACCACATACAAATCAGTTGAAAACCCAAACTTCCGTATCTCCGGCTCTAGTTGACAAATTTTGATGCAACGAAAAGCACATTTTAACTATTTGAAGCATACACGCTTAAATCTGTTGAGTAAAATAATAATCAAACGGAGTATATTTTTACTCAATTATTGACTTCAAACAGCCATTCTCCCGATTGAGTAAAATTGGCTCAATTAATCGACAAATATCAATGGAGCGAAAAATTCTCAATTTTTGAGCATTATATAACAGCTCCATTCAGGCTAAATAATAATCAAAAATGAGGAGTGTCTGTCCGTTTTTGATTAATATAAATGTACTCAATTATGATTATTATTTAAGCTATAGAATGAGCGTTTTTGCAAAATCAGCCCTTTTTTAATTAACATATCTATACTCAATTAAGATTATTATTTTAAGCTAGAAAAAGGGTGTTTTATTAAAATTTGCTGTTTTTTATTAATATATTGAATGATTCGTTTTCTTCATTTTTTATTATCAGAGCTGTAACCTATTATTATAAGCCCGAGAAAATAAATTTTAAATCAAGGCAAATACATTACATATATCTTAATACACTATAAAAAAGTATTTTTTTAATAGATAGAATATAATTTCACTATAGTCTCTCGTTATAAAACGAATTCACAGTACAGTCAGAATACAGAAATGCAATCATGGTTAAACCAGCTGTGAGATTTAATTAAAGAAGCAACCCAATTTATTGACATGAAAAAGGTAAAATACTACTTACTCACTTAGGGTGGAGATATCCTAACTTCATTTGTTTTACAACAGCTTTTTTAATCCAATCGTAAGAAACTATGTCATTAAAGCGAAATCTTTACCTAAAGCATCTCCTCCATATCTAGGCTGAATTTATTTCACAACTCTGAATATGAAAAAGATGCATTTGGTATTCGAATATAACATAAAATTATCAACAGCGAATACACACACAACTATGCCCGACTATGAACCGTTAGCCGTTGAACAGCGTGGGTCACGTGACAGAAATAGGATATATGGGTCGTGGGGGAGAAGAGACAGACAGAATACTCAAGTAGACAAGATTTTTGCGGAAAATGAGTTAAATAGAATATAGCGGATGGGGAGTTCTGGGGCGAATTGAGGCATTCACAAATTATTGTCTTGAATGAGTATTTTTTGGCGTAAAAGGATTTAAATCGGCAGATAAGAAATTTAATCAATAAATGAGTGTTAGTTTTAATCAATAGATTTAAGCGTGTAGAATACAAATTTTAAACCCAAGAATAGCGGGTTGCCCGAAAATTCTAACAATAATTATATTTTGAGATATTCATAATTTAATATGCTTAAAAAATATATTTCTCTCTTTTTTTCCGAAATTATTCAGCCGAATATGTAGCAATATTCGGCCACAACTATTCGGCCGAATACCTGTTCAGTATTCGGCTAACTGAATATTCGACTTACCGAATATTCGGCAAAACAGCCGAACAGGCCGAATACCGAATAGTGGCTGAATATTCGTTACATCACTAAAAATAACTCCGCAAAACAGTTGTTTTCGATTCGTTTATCCTGCCTCAGTTTTCTATTAAAAAAAAGTACATTTAAGATTTAATATCGCCATAAAACATTATTTTTTTTAAAGAAAAAAAGTGTGTAAAATCAGTAATTCCAGTGAGTTTAACCCTTTATCTTCTAAATTAAGAATCGCCAAGAATATCACCTTGAGTCTATTTGTTTTCTATTGTTATAGTTAGGCAATAAATGGTAATTGTTAGGCAATGATGGACCAAAATAGTGTAAATGGGAGGGAATTCGAAAAATGAGTCTGATAGATTCCGTGTATTCTGACCAGAATAACGAGGAAAGAATTTAAAAAGAATAGCATCGTAGCCACCCTTTTGCAGGGCATAACTTTTGTTTTGTTTTGTTTTGTTTTGTTTTGAATTACAAAATGGCCGCTGGTGGCTTTTCGAGCCCCATACAGCTATGACCAGGCCCACTGTTGTTTGTTGTTTGCAAAGGACCACTGATATAGCGAATATTCCTGGGGATTCCCAAACGAATCCCCCGACCGATAGATTTGATTTCTATAAACATAGTTGCGGGTGACATAGCTCCACGAAAACCCTTTACTTTTTAGCGCGTCATTTCCCGTCAAAAATCGTCACGATTATTTTTAACAGCACTGACATCTGCTGAGAAATGGAGGAACGCGAGAACAGCTGGATAGATTGCCCAATGCTGAAAAAAGGGCAGCCGTTGCCATCGCTCGACTTAACTATCAACAAGATGGCGGACGATCGAAACGTTCATCGCGTGCCACAGATCTAGTGACCCTTTTTTGACGACAGCTGGCTGTGCCCGGTATAGTATCTGCTCGGTAGAAAAGGATTGTAGTGTAGCAATGTTCAGTATTTTATTGAAATTCAATTTATTCTTCGCGAATCAAAGCAGTCAAAATGTCAGAATTGTGTCCCCACGGCGAGGACACTGCGTGTTAACCCTTTGAGGCGCAACTCTTTCCCAATGCAGAAAAAAGGGCATCCGTTGCCATCGCTCGGCTTAACGACCAGCAAGAGGGCGGATGATCGAAACGTTCATCTCATGCCACAGATCTAGAGACACCTTTTTTGACGCAGAAGGTGTCTCTAGATCTGTGGCATAAAAGGTGTCTCTAGATCTGTGGCATGCGATGAACGTTTCGATCATCCGCCATCTTGCTGGTAGTTAAGCCGAGCGATGGCAACGGATGACCTTTTTTCAGCATTGGGAAAGGGTTGCGCCTCAAAGGGTTAACAGACAACCACTAGCATGTGATTCTTAAGGTGGCTCACCAAGAATTGCCATACGGTTGAGGTTTCAATAAATTGTATCTTTATTCATGATTAGATGTGCATAACCAAAAGACGTGGTGGTAATTAAATATCGCTGTTTACTATTAATAATAACCGTATGGATCACACAAACAAAATGTTGCCATCCTAACAAACTCAATGATTTCTTGTTGTTTTCTTAAACAATTTTTTTTTTCGTTTCAGTATTTGCATATTGAAGAAATTAATGACAGCTCAAGAATT
>JAWZYV010005573.1:0-11215 GCA_038373885.1 Cheiracanthium punctorium
CTACTACCTTAAGTAAAATAACCGTTTGTTAGCTTCTTGCAAGTCCAAAATTAGTAAATTAGGAGGAAGCGTACTGTTGAAATTAATAGAAAATTGGGGCCCTTGATCCTCTTTCTTTTATTAAGTCCCAATTCCTTTTCCCCCCATAAATTCCATGAATGAAAGGAAAGATAAATTAAATAAATAGTACTTTATTATGTGTACACCATAAGTTGAGAAAATGGTCTGCAATACTATATATATTATCTTACCTCCAGTTTCTTACTAAAAAAAAAAAAAAAAAAAAAAAAGTTTTTTTTTTTTTTTTTTTACTTAGGCTTCATGTTTCACAAGTACTTGGTAATAGTGACAACTTTCTAATAATGTCAAAATATTCTATATCACTTAGCCATACAGATTTCAGGTTGGCAGATTTTTGGGAGTCCACTGTATTTATTTAATAACCAACTATTTTTCGTAAAAGATACGCTTGAATTAATCTGAAGAGAAATTTTAAAGTAAAATATTTTAAATCATTAATTTTATTACAATTCTCTATTTTTAAGAGATTTCACTTTTAATTTGGGTTTGGGGGAGGGGGGGGGGTTTAAGCTCCTATAGCCTCCTCCATGTGTGTACCTATATATAGTATAGACACAGACAGTGATGTGATGATTCTAACAAGGAGCTGCAGCCAATCAGGAGGAATTAATAAATTTTAAATTCATAGTACTTAGATTTCTTTAAATACAGCTAGTTATTTCTGAATGTAATATATGGAACATGCCATGCATTATTACTAAAAAAGCATTGAATCATTAAATGTACAAAATAAAAAATCTCATATTATTTTCATATATCTGAAAGGGGGGAGCAAGGGTGTCGAAAACAAAAATTACGTAAGTACGGAAAATTTTGGCCACTAACTATATCAAAGTGGCCACTGAACTTTGTAGGGTCACTGGCCACTGGCCACTGAGGAATTTTTTTAATCTCAAGCTTTACAAAAGTGGATATATTTTTGAGTAAAAATGAGAATAAATAAGATGATTTTTTAAAAACATGCATCACTACTTGCTCTTTGGTTTTTCTCGTGCACCCCCCCCCCCCATGGAAATTTAAGGTTGAAGACAAAATTAACCATACGGCTACCATTTCATTATTTGCGTAGAATAGCAGTATTTTCACACTAATTGACCCTTTCTCAAAAATACACCCGATCAAAACAACCTTTCTTTGCTATTTTACACTACATTTTAATTTGGTTTTTGTTTTATATATTATTTTAAGAAAAAAATGATTTTTAAAAATTCAAAAAATGGACATTGATATTCACAAAAACAGATAATAAATTTCGCTAAAATAAACAGTTTTCCAAAAATGGGACCTTGAAAAAAAAATTCCTCAATCAACCCCTGTTTATTGACCCACAAGTCTTACAGACCATTACCACAGAGATCAAAGTAAGAAAATAAGTCTCCAACTCAGTCTAGGGTTGGACAATTATGTTACAGATATTACAAAGAAACTTTTTTTTAAGAGTTATTATTGCAGTAAATATAATTTTTTAATACCTAAAGCCGGTAAATTTTGGGGGGCCCCAAGCTATTTCACTACTTGCGTGTGTGAACATTGGTTTCTGAAAATAGCACTCTCTATTGTTAAAAACTAGTTTATGATGTATATTCTTAAATTCGAAATACATGTTTGTTATAAAAGTAAACTGGGCTGAGTTGGAATTTTATTTCCAATCCATAAATAAGTTAGTATAAACAAAGAGAAAAGGGGTATTAAAAATAGTACTAGAAATTTTATAAATAAAAGATGACACACAACTTAAAAATGACTTTAAATGAGTTCAATACGTAGATGATATCATAAAAATTTTCAAAAAATCATAATACAAGAGACTGCTCAAGAATACATTAAAACAAGTTAATACTAGTAATATTGTAACACATGTTTACTGTATCTGTCAATAGTAGCAATATTTCCACAGAAAGTTAAACTAGAGTTATGCAAAACGAAGTAAAATTGATTCCGATTTCATTCACACAGTCGATTGCATTAGAATAAATTCAATTTCAATTTTGATCGGAATGCCACAGTTATATGCTTAGTTGAGTTGAAAAGTCAATATGCATCTCAAAATAATTATAATATGTTTATGTATATATTATGCAGTACTTACCTATCTAACTCCTTGTAGTAAACAAATACAGGCTTCTACGATAACAGGTACAACGTGATCAACTTCAAAGCTCCATATAGTAACAAAATATCTGAAAAGTAATTTTTATTAGAATTACAAACAATTTACAAACAAAAATCAAAATCAAGAAATCGATAATACGTAAGTGATACTTACCTTTGTGCGAAGATTGATCATTGATTACGCTTGCAAATCCGATTTCATCAGCACAGCACAGAAAGTCAGGAAGGACGCCGATTTCTCGGCCGCCAAAGCAGAGAGCATGGAACCGCCAAGCGCCAAGCAGCGCCAAGCTCGCTTCAGGACCTGACTATTAGTTCATGCACCGGCATAGGGGGCGCCCTTTAAATCCCCAAGAAGAAACTCTTATAAATAAATCCTCTTTGGGTAATATAACCCTGTAACCAATCCTTGGCGAAGATTTGATGTTGGCGCGGCGTAAAATCGTCAAGATTACCCAGCATGCATTGCGGTCCGCTGTATGACCCCTGCTTTCAAAATACGCGACCAGACTGAGCAGTTTTGTTGTCAAAATCGGGGACATGTCCCCGATTCTAAAACAAAACGGGGGACATTTATAATTAATGCAATAATTAACAGTAATTTAATTAAAAAACAATGGAATAATTAAAAATTGTGCCCAATTCCTCTTTTACATTTTGGGGACAATTTAAAAAACGCCCTGAAAATGGGGACGTTTGGTCACCTTACAATTGCCTCAAGTGATAAAGAATTGGGGACAAGCAAGCGTATACACTGTTTACAATAGAGCATTTCAACGTGACGTATCTCTGACGTCAGCTGAGTGACAGCTTCGCGCATCGTTCTGCGCATGCTATTTCTTCACCTAAATGTATAATTTAGCAATCTCAGTAATCTGTATAAACTACGTGTAATCTGAGGAGGTTCATTGGGTTTTTGGATTACGAACGCAGCCCCACGTGAAGAATGTAAACAAACTGCAGAATTGCAAGCAACAGGCGTTTCAGTTTAGACAGCAATCCACGACTGTGCACGAAAGAATGTAAATTATTTATTTAGAAATATGGAAGAAATTTTAAAGCTGTCCTCAAATAATTAAACTCTAATTGCAAAATTAGATATTGTTTCTAGTTTAGGATTGTGATATTTTTTCATGATTTTTAACTATATGGATAATTTGTCTCCAATGTAGTTTGAAGCTATGCCTAGATAGGTTTATCCTTAGATTGACATGAATTTTAGTGCATGCTTTCTATGGATAGCACTTTCTGGTGTGGATTCTGTTATTAAATGTGCATATAAAATGCATAAGAATAAATCAATAGAAAACATGAAAGTATTGGTTTGTTAATTATTTTTTAAAAACATATTTTGATTAAAAAGTCAATTTATACATTGTTTACAGAACTAGTTTTGTACGAGTGGTCGGTTTATTAAAATAATAATAATAAATAAATAAAACAGGAAGTTTGTGATGTGTTAATGTATGATTACTTATTGTTGCTTATGCTAAAAAACTATAGAATCTACTTTTTTAAAATCACTAAACTTGGCTACCAGCCTTTTTATTCTTTTGCAGTATTCTAAATTAGGTATGGAGTGGAACTTAAATATCTTGAATAAATGTGTTTTTTCTATTAAACTGACACCCTCTTTCATTTCACCTTCTTATCTCAATTCTTTCTGTTGTTTCTTTGACTTCGTGAAATCAAGGTTATACTGTTGTTGTTCTCGTGTCCATGGACAGATGATTAAATGGTTAAACTGTACTTCGTTAAAATAAATCCTTATTCTTTTACCTAAAACTATTTCCACTCTGTTCTGCGTGGAGCTGATATTAGGATTAGAAATTATTATGAAGATTTTTAGATTTTTTGATACTTACGTATTATTGCAGTGGTCATTTCCAACAAAGTATTTTTTCATCAAATGTGCTGGAAACTGTTGCCAATCGTATTTGAAACCATTAATAATTTCATGTGATTGGCATTTATCTTGGCGAGAAATCGAAATCGCCTGTCTTGTTTGAGTGCCGGGATAATACGCCAGTAGCAATTTTTCTATGAATACTGTTCTTACCTGCTGTTCAGATTCAAGAACCTAAATCATTTTATGCAGTCAAATATGATGTTTTTTTTTTCTTTCAATTTTTTTGTAAATAACTTCTAAAGTAATTTAAATTGGCTGACTGACATCTGATTTTTTTAATATCTATCGCTTGCATGTAGTCTGGTTCCTGTGTAAATTATGTGAAAACATATTTTCAAGTAACACTGTAATTTACGATGTTGAAAAAAAAATCTCTTACATACAATCATCATGGAAGAATATAACTGTAAAACTCTATATACTACTCCTTTTATTATGATTGTTTTTTTTAATCAAATCATTGAACTAATAAATCTGATATGGACACCACATGACTTCCTTGTACCTCTATTAAACCTGAAATATTTTCGGGGCACTTCATCTAAACTTATTTCATTTGAAAGAGACAAAATACTGCAATTCTAAAGTTTACCGCCAAGCTGAGTTCAATTTTAAAGATATGTTTCACTTAATTGGGCAATATTTTGACAAAAGCCAATAAGCTTGCGATAGCGAGATTTCAGTCACAGCTGTAACAGTTATTCATCACAGATTTTTAATGAAATGAAGGTATCTATAGACCCTTAATATATTTTAAGTCTTTTGGGTGACCCTGTAAATAAATTACTCAGTTCACAGCAATCAAAAGCACAGTTAGATGTTACAATAGTTCTAAATACAAAATTTCAACATTCTACGGCTAAAAGTTTTAGAGTCATGCAAAATGCATAGTTTTTTTGGGTGTTAAATTAGCGATATTTTGGCAAAACTCAACACGGTGGATGACAAATAACAAGATTCTGTGCATGGACCAAACAATGAACGACTACAGACATAATATATTGAAGACAGTGGCGTAGCCAGGGGAGGGGGGGGGTAATAAGGGATCACAACACACACACCCTGAAATTTTTGCAATACAAAATGTATATTCTTCACTCCCTCACCACACACATGTATACATATATGTGAGTTACAATAGTAACCCCTCCCATGAAAAATTTCTGGCTACGTCACTATTTGAAGATGTCTATAGACATTAATGTATTGGAATTCCGGTAGTTGCATATTATCCTGATAGACATTCGTGCCAAAATTATTTTTTCGGAAAATGTGCTGGCAAACTGTAGCCAATTGCAGGGGCATAGCCAGAAATTTTTGATTGGGGGGGGGGGGGGAGTTACGACTACTAAAACTCATATATATGTATACGCGTGTGTGATAATGTAGTGAAGAATATACATTTTGTATGGCAAAAAATTCCCCATGGGGGGGTTATGACCCCCATAACCCCCCCCCTTGGCTACGCCCCTGGCCAATTGTATTCGGAACCATCATGATTTCCTGCAACCTGGATTTATCAAAGCGAAAAATCGCTCATCTTGGCAGACTGCAAGGATACATGCAAGTACCAAAATTCTTTTGGGTGGTCCTGTAAATAAACTCTCCAGTAGATTGGAATAAAAAATCTAGGTGTACAACTAGATGTTACAACGATCTTATATATAAAATCTCAGCAATCTACGACTAATAGTTTTTGAGATATGCAAATTAAATATATACATATATATATACCAAAAGTTGCCAAGTTTGGTGACTTTTAACGCAGTTTTTGAGGGAGGTGGCTGAACGTCACCGGACCATTATCCAACCATATGGTAAGATGTTATTCTGCTTGAAATGAATGAATGTTTCTAAAATTGCCATTGGCTGTAATTTGTTGAAATTTTTCTGAGTGCTCCTGTAGAACTGTAAATGATAAAGATACCATTTTTGATGGCAAGATTCATTTTGTAATCCTTAACAACATATATCATTTTTGATTTATTTGAAATAACTTAATATCTCTAAATTACATTTTAATGAATTTCTGCCCATAAAATATAATGTATGGATGTAGATGTTACAACAATCCTAAATATAAAATTTCAACATTGTACGACTCGTACTTTTTAAGATATGTGAGTTACCTACATACACACGTACGTACAGGCAGTGGCGGATCCAGAAATTCTCTTTTGGGAGGGGCTAAATTTTGATAAAAGCTTATTTCACCCAAAGAAAATATACAATAAAGCAAAATTTTAGTCTAAACAAATGTAAAAAGGATTTTTACATTTGTTTGGGAGGGGCTAAGTGATTAAAAAAGATAACTTTACATATTCAAAGTGCATAATGAAGCAGAATGTTACTCTCTAGCAATCTCTTTTGGGGGGGGGGGTGAAGCCCCCCAAGTCCCTCCCCTGAATCCGCTACTGCGTACAGGCGCCAGGAAACACTGATCAAAATGGTCTAGCTGTCAGTCAGAATGCTTGTACATGAATTTATATGAACATACATACATGTGTACAATGAGATGTCAAGCAAAAACTCAGTAAATTTAGAGGTAGTCAAAATCTGGATACCGAATTCTTTTTGCGATCACATTATTTCTTTGTACGTCATACAAGGAAGTAAAAATATTAGTGTTTATAAATTGTATAGACACACACACACGTACAGTGCCCCTAGAAAGTGATAACATGCTTTAATTCTTTATCTATTAAAGATAATTAGGCAGTGTTAATTGAATAAATGTTTAAAATAAGGTTAAAAAAAAAGACTATGTTAAGAGAAAATGCCTCTTGTTAATTTTCACAGAGTTACACTTTTTAAAATTTCTTAGAACTACCTTACAAAAAAATTCCTAGAAAATAAAATGTACCCCATGCACAAATGAGGTGATGTACAAAATGTCAGCCTTTCATCATATAACGTCTTAAGGGTTATCTATAAACAAAGGTGACTGGGGTCTATACTTGAATTTGAATGTAAAATATTCTTTCATAATATCTGTATGACCCTTAAAATGTGATTGTGATTTTTTTCCTTTCAAGAGCTACTGAAAATTAGTTTAAGTCAGTACTTATTATCTTTATACCTTTGACACTTTTCAGGATATAATTATCAAATTTTGTCCATCACCTCATCAGAATATGGAGCACATTTTACAGATTGGAGATATTTTTGTATGCGGGTTATATACAAAAAGTGTATCTTTTTGGAAATTAATGAAAGCAATTTTTCAATGAGAAAACATTTAATTGCTCCAGGGCTAGCAGCAATTTCTGGCAAAAAAAGGTGCCGGAGCCTTAATATTCTTATGTTAATACTCAGTAGCGAACTGCAAACCCCTGTAATATGGGGTTGGTAGCACATTTAATTAAAAAAACAATAATTTAAAGATTTTCCCATATAATAATTATTTCACAGAACAGTGATATAAAATTAAATAGTCGGAAATTAGCAGGAAGAAATATAAACATTATACAGAAAACACCCAAATTCTGGTGGTCTCAGGACTCTCAAATCTGGTCGAGGTGAAGCGAATATTATTTGTCGTGTCTGCTAAAATCAGTTTGTGCTTGAAAAGGGGAAAATTTATGAATTAATGTATACTAGTGTTGGGCTTCGGAGCAAAGTATTCATGAGCTTTGCCTAATATGTAAAAATTCACCCAGAAAAAAGAAATACAGGGTCAGAGTTCCAGCTTTTGATTTCTGTTCTGATTCTAACTTGAAACAAAATTCAAAAATGTAATTGTAGAATTGTTTAGTACAGTTTTATGCGCTAAAATTGCGAAACATGTTTTCCATCTTATAATAAAAAGGCAGAAGCTTTATGGAATTATAAATTTACATTTTGCACTCATGTTTACTGTCAATTTAAATAATTATGCAACTAAGTAAAGAACACATTAATTGGTCTACGTCTTTAATTTAGTTGATTTATTGGATTATTTTTTTAATTCATATTCATACGTATTAGATTAATTACATGTACAAATATGTTATGCGATGCATATGTTACACTTCTTTATTAATGGGATAACTGGTCTTATTTTACAGGCATTTACATATTTAAAAGAACACTATGATAAATAATAACAAGCAGTACATTTATTTTTTATAAAAGAAAAAAAACAATCTGAATATATCGTAATAGAAATTTAAATAAACACTTTTTTAATATAAATATTAATGGAATTTGATGTTTTCTAGGGCATACAGAATATCCGATGAATTATAATTCAAAAACAAAACTTTATTATTGCATAAATCTCACAACGTAAGAAAATTTCGCATGCACAACAATGATATTTGTAAACAAACAGTAATCCGAATGACCTGCCGAATCTTAAAATAAACATTGTGTTTATTCCCGTACATAATGTTGTCTTTCCGAACGCAGTACCAGCGGAAAAAGTCGCTTGAAATATCATTAAAATATTATATGTTAAGCTTTTTAAAATATTAAACGCCACCTGGGACACAAAAGTCGAAGGTCTGATTAACAAATTCCATCCATTACAATCATCCAAAAAATTAAATTTAATACTTTTTTTGAATGTTGAAAATCAGGTTTTTCCCATTGAAATACATTACGAGAACCCCAAGCTGTCACGCAAGACGGCGACCGATCGCAGAGAGGAGGGCCCCGTCGAAATGCTCTATTCTGAAACAAAATTGGAGCCAAGCGTATAAAAAATTTTGAAATCGGAGACTGTTACCAAAAATTGGGGACGTTTCGTGACCTTTCGCAAAAACTGAGTGCACTGGGCAGACACTAAGATGGACCTAGGAGGACCATAACCTTGGTAGAAGAAAGGTATTGCCTACTGTCGACATCTGCCAATAATGGAGGATATCGACTCCTTAGGTTCTAGGCTATAAAAGTCACGTGACGGTGGAAAACAAACAACCTTTCCTCCATAGGTTTATGTGCTGGACTCTTGGTAATGACTGCAAAATTACAAAAATAATAATTGTGCCTCTGTATTGTGCTGCCTATTGATGTTTCAATAACTCTCAGGAACCTGTGCATAACAACTAAAAGATATCTTTTCCCAGATTCCCATTAAAAAAAACGCTAACACATTAAAACTTATACTGAGACGAGGCTATTTCAGTCACGTGTCGATGGAAAATATACACTTCAGCCAATCAGAAGATTACTTATCAACACAGCCGAAAGGTCACGTGTTGGTGGAAAAATGACGTCACATGGATATCGTCCATTGTAAAGTAACAATATTTTTACATCTTCAGTATCAGTTCACATTTATATAAGGTAAGGCGACCAGATTTTTGAACATAGAATCGGGAACATGTCCCCGATTTTGAAACAAAACTGGGGACATTTATAATTAATGAAATACACTGCTGGCCATCGTAAATGCAACACCCTGAAGGAAGCATGCAAATAATATGAAATTTACAACATGCATTAGCTGAGGTGAGATATGCAAATGATTAGAATTTCAGCGCAGACGCACATCAAGCGCGCCTGTGGCGCCACCTCAAAGCGCTATTTAAGGCTTGGAGATTTCGACGGTTTCAAGTACAGCAATTGTGTTTTTCTTGCTTTTTTTTCAAAAAAACGATAAATTATGCCTCGTAGGAAACAACGATCATCTTTTGATCAAGTATCCGAGTTTGACAGAGGAAGGATAGTGGCATACCGAGATTGTGGGTTATCTTTCAGGGAAATCGGTCGTCGTATTGGACGAAACCAAACAACTGTGATGCGGATATGTGATCGTTGGGTGCAGGAGGGTACGACGGACAGACGTGATCGACCGCATCGACCTCAGTGCACCACGTCACGTGATGACAGGCAGATTGTACGCATGGCAGTGACGGACCGCTCAGTCACATCACGAACCATATCACAGCAGATTCAGTCTGTAACGCATCATCCAGTGTCTGCGCGTACCATTCGACGTCGTTTACAGCAGAATGGTCTGTCCGCAAGACGTCCGTTGCTTTGTCTACCTCTGACGCGGAACCACAGACGTCTCCGCCGCCAATGGTGCGATGAAAGAAGGATGTGGACGACAGAATGGAATGAAATTCTCTTTACTGACGAGTCACGCTTCTGTATGCAACACCACGACGGTCGGATTCGAGTCTGGAGACACCGTGGAGAGAGGATGCTGAACAGCTGCATTATGCACCGTCACACTGGTCCTGCACCGGGTATTATGGTATGGGGCGGTATCGGATATCTCTCTCGCACTCCTCTAGTACGCATTGCCGGTACTTTAACCAGCCAGCGCTACATCTCCGAGGTGTTGGAGCCAGTTGTCCTTTCTTACCTTCAGGGCTTGCCAACAGCCATATTTCAGCAGGATAATGCACGGCCACACGTGGCACGCATTGTCCAAGGGTTCTTCGTCAATCACCAGATTGAATTGCTTCCCTGGCCGGCGCGCTCTCCGGATCTTTCGCCGATAGAAAACATGTGGTCCATGGTTGCTCAACGACTGACCCAGAGTTCATCCCCAGCTGTCACACCAGATCAACTTTGGCAACGTGTGGAAGCTGCTTGGTCTGCTGTACCCCAAGAACACATTCAAAGTCTCTTTGAATCAATGCCGAGGCGTGTGGCAGCTGTGATCTCCAACAACGGCGGCTACTCTGGGTACTGATTTTGGCAGGAACCACGCTTCATAGAATGCTGTAAATTTAATCATTTGTTACTTGGTCAACATGTTATCTACACAATAAATTTTGTTGTGATATCTCTTGTTTTTCTTGGTGTTGCAATTTGGGTGGCCAGCAGTGTAATTAACAGTAATTGAATTTAAAACAATGCAATAATTAAAAATTGTCCCCAATTCCTGATTTACATTTTGAGGACAACTTGTAAAACGTCCTAAAATTGGGGACTGTCCCCGGAAAATGGGGACGTTCGGTCACCTTAACTAAGGTGACCAGATTTTGAACAGTTTTGTTGTCCGAATCGGGGACGTCCCCGATTCTGACAACAAAACTGGGGACATTTATAATTAATGCAATAATTAACAGTAATTTAATTTAAAAAACAATACAATAATTAAAAAATGTCCCCAGTTCCTGTTTTACATTCTGGGGACAATTGGAAAAACGCCCTGAAAAAAGGGCACGTTTTGGG
>JAWZYV010005574.1:0-10038 GCA_038373885.1 Cheiracanthium punctorium
TTTTATATTCTGTTTCTTTCATTTTTAACTGTGCAAACTAAATAATCAGATAACATTAATTTAATATAACCGCTTTATGTTAATTTAAATTACATTTTTATGAATGCAAATAAATCTTGCTTTATAGGTAAAACATATATATACACTGCTGGCCATCGTAAATGCAACACCCTGAAGGAAGCATGCAAATAATATGAAATTTACAACATGCATTAGCTGAGGTGAGATATGCAAATGATTAGAATTTCAGCGCAGACGCACATCAAGCGCGCCTGTGGCGCCACCTCAAAGCGCTATTTAAGGCTTGGAGATTTCGACGGTTTCAAGTACAGCAATTGTGTTTTTCTTGCTTTTTTTTTCAAAAAAACGATAAATTATGCCTCGTAGGAAACAACGATCATCTTTTGATCAAGTATCCGAGTTTGACAGAGGAAGGATAGTGGCAAACCGAGATTGTGGGTTATCTTTCAGGGAAATCGGTCGTCGTATTGGACGAAACCAAACAACTGTGATGCGGATATGTGATCGTTGGGTGCAGGAGGGTACGACGGACAGACGTGATCGACCGCATCGACCTCAGTGCACCACGTCACGTGATGACAGGCAGATTGTACGCATGGCAGTGACGGACCGCTCAGTCACATCACGAACCATATCACAGCAGATTCAGTCTGTAACGCATCATCCAGTGTCTGCGCGTACCATTCGACGTCGTTTACAGCAGAATGGTCTGTCCGCAAGACGTCCGTTGCTTTGTCTACCTATGACGCGGAACCACAGACGTCTCCGCCGCCAATGGTGCGATGAAAGAAGGATGTGGACGACAGAATGGAATGAAATTCTCTTTACTGACGAGTCACGCTTCTGTATGCAACACCACGACGGTCGGATTCGAGTCTGGAGACACCGTGGAGAGAGGATGCTGAACAGCTGCATTATGCACCGTCACACTGGTCCTGCACCGGGTATTATGGTATGGGGCGGTATCGGATATCTCTCTCGCACTCCTCTAGTACGCATTGCCGGTACTTTAACCAGCCAGCGCTACATCCCCGAGGTGTTGGAGCCAGTTGTCCTTTCTTACCTTCAGGGCTTGCCAACAGCCATATTTCAGCAGGATAATGCACGGCCACACGTGGCACGCATTGTCCAAGGGTTCTTCGTCAATCACCAGATTGAATTGCTTCCCTGGCCGGCGCGCTCTCCGGATCTTTCGCCGATAGAAAACATGTGGTCCATGGTTGCTCAACGACTGACCCAGAGTTCATCCCCAGCTGTCACACCAGATCAACTTTGGCAACGTGTGGAAGCTGCTTGGTCTGCTGTACCCCAAGAACACATTCAAAGTCTCTTTGAATCAATGCCGAGGCGTGTGGCAGCTGTGATCTCCAACAACGGCGGCTACTCTGGGTACTGATTTTGGCAGGAACCACGCTTCATAGAATGCTGTAAATTTAATCATTTGTTACTTGGTCAACATGTTATCTACACAATAAATTTTGTTGTGATATCTCTTGTTTTTCTTGGTGTTGCAATTTGGGTGGCCAGCAGTGTATATAGCATTGTATTTAATGAATATTCCAATGATAATCTAATATCTCAAAGGAGAGGTTTATCCTCCACAGAAGATGCAAAATCATAACACTTAAGAAAGTTTCTCTTTGATCAACCATACCTTTCTGGAAGTTATGTGTGGAAATTCTCAGGGTACTCTTTTGTTAACTAAACACCAGTGATGATCTGCGAAAGTTAAGAAGCTCCTCTCTACGATTTATAATGTATCACAGCTAATGTGCTTATAATATTTCAACTCTTACATTCTTATTAGTTTGTAGTAATGACTGAAATGTAGTGCTTCCTGCCAACTGGCCCAAATATTTGCTTGTTGAGTAGTGGTATTGTAATAAAAGAAAAGTACCAACATCAAAATATATTAGTCTGTTGGAAAATTTGAGTTGCTAGAAGACTCAGATTTAGAGTAACTTTCAATTAAATTATTGAAAACACTTACTTAGAAGTACCTACAACTTTTGTATAAAACATCAGTTAACAGTAGTCTTTCTATTTAAAATAAATAAAATAACTTACGTTTACAAATGTTTCAGTAACCAAAAAAATGCCCAATAAGTTCTGTTTGGTTTATTTTAAACAGAACTGAATGTGCACTTATTTAGCATTACATTAATAATGAAGAAAATTTACAAACTGATCTTTTTTTCTAAAATTCAACGGCAGAATTCCATATCCCTTATTTTGCATTTTCTAAGAGGGTGTTGAAGATATTTATCTTTCATATTACTCCCTAAAATGAAGAAAATAAAGACTATTAGGAAAGTTGGAACTATAATAGAATTTAAAAAAAAAGCTAGTATTTTAATGAAGATTCACAAGCTAAGTAATGTGAAATATATATATACATGTAAGTCATGCGTGGAGTGGGTCAGGGGCATAGCCAGGGGGGGGGGATATTGGGATATATCCCCCTCCCAAAATGTTTCGATTAGTGATGAAATTCCGTCTATTTATACACATATAAGTTCATATCCCCCCCCCGAAAAAAAAAATTTTCCTGGCTACGCACCTGGAGTGGGTGACATAGAAGTAACAAGAATGTCCATCTTGAGTACTTTATTTACAGTAAAAAATGATGTACAATTATATACAAGAGCATATTTGATTTTTCCAGATTACATGAGTACCTAAAAGTAAGTACGAGTAGAGCCAGTACCGCACAAAGTTCAGGAATTTTACAATGAGTAGTTTAGCAACATGCCGCTAGGCAATAACACCACCCTCTAATCACCAATTAGACATGAAATTAATAACAAAACCCTAATTTGCTATAACGTAGACAGAGGCAAAGTTCACTGGCAAGACACTGAGGGATTGACAGGCTGCTGCCGCACGTGCCGAAAATCAATATCTTAACAAGATGTCGATCATTTAAGTTTAAAAGAGGCCATTTATGGGCTATATGACATGTACATATATAATATATTAAATCAAAAATATCTTCGAATTTCCAAATTACAATTTGAAAAATTATTTTCAAACTCCTTCATGTGCACTTTATTTTAAAGAACAAAGAAATCTTGCACAATCTAAGCGTGCAAACCTGCAATTAATAGACATTCCCTTGTAATTGTTTTAACCGTCCTTTTGGACCCTGTCTCACTGGCACCTCAAGATCATCATAATCCATGGAATTTTGCAGCCCAGATAATTTGATTAAACAATAAATGTAGACTGCATGAGTCATGCAAGGGCCTCAAAGACGGTATATTAGTTTACACATGCCTTGGGAGTTGACTTTTCTGTGTGGCCTCTGCTGTTAAATAAATCTATGTCAAATTGTTTAAATAAAAGCATGAAAAAGCCCAAGCATATTTGGTTTTAGTCAGTAACAGCAGCAGCCCGAGCCAATGGTCCAAAGCCACCCCATCCTTGTCAAGGACTACAACAAACTACTCAATGGACTAGAGCTGAATTTTCACACACATATATATGGTATTTCTACGCTAGTTAAATTTACGGCAGTATTAATGAAAAAATTTAAATATCTAGATGTAACTGAAATAGTTTCTAAGTAACTAAATAAAAATAGTTACTTAGAAACTATTGAAAATGTTTTAAATGCTATTTAAATGATAAAGTTAAAACAAAAGTAGACCTTTTTTGAAGGTAAATGGCAGAAATATTTGTAGGCCCATTTGACGAAGAAATAAAAGTAAATAATGAAAAGCATACGAAGTAGGTAACTGTGATTATCTCTAAAAATTAAGGATACTGAAAACTTTCAGGAATCTCTTTCTCAGATAATGTAAATTTCAGCAGAAAAATGGTGGAAAATCCCTTTGAAAAGTAAAATAGCATAGATAAAACGACTCTTCATTGATTCCTTTTACCCTACATTTTAATGTGTTTTATTAAGTATTTTAACAAAAAAGTTACATTTATTAGAAATTTGTATGAAAATTCATGAAAATAAGTGTTCAAATTCACAAAAAAGAGCAATTTTCACAAAAATGAGACCCTGGAATAGATTTCTGGATCAACCCTCTCCTTGCACATGACTACTACAAAATAAGGGCTGAAAATACTATCATAACTGGAGGCATCATCAGAAAGCAGGCAAAAGTCCTTCACCAGCAAATGGACATCACAGATTTTGAATATAATAGTGGCTACTTGAAAAGATTTAAAAGGGGACAAGTATTCCCTCTGTATATACGAATTGGTGAGACTGCAGGTGTTGATGAAGATGATCTATCGTCATAAAAAGCTTAATGTGCTGATTTTACAGTTGAGGACATTTAAAATATGAGATGAAAATGATCTTTCTTACCGCCTGCAGCCAGACAAATAACAATATATCATGTATGTCTCGTTTTAAAGGAGTGCAATCATAAAAGCTAAAAGATCGTGAGTCGCTCGTATTCTGTTCAAATGCTGATGTATCTGAAAACAGAACTCTGACAGTGATTAGAAAATAAGCTAAGCCAAGATCCTTTAAAAATTTCAATCCTGTGCTTTATGTCGACTATGAGAAAGACAAGAAAGCCTGGATGACTGCAGCATTATTTCAAAAATGGCTAGGGAATTTAAACTCAGAAATTTGAAGAAAGAAAAGTGATGTTTTAATGACTTTGGATAATGCCTCTTGTCACAAATCATACCTAATGAGCAATAACCTTTTACCTCCTGACTGTACTGGAGTTTTACAACCTTTGGATGCAGATATAATACTCATTCAAAGCTCATTATCGAAAGCATCTCGTCCACCATATTATTGAAAAAATCAGTAACAATAATTTTTTTCTAATCGTTTTACACAATGCTATTCGCATGGGATAAAATTTCATTGGAAGCTGTTCCTAACTGCTGGAAACATACTGGATTGATTAAATCTGAAGGATTTACTCCAAAACAAAAAGTGAAATTGCTATGCTATTGGCTATTCCTTAAAGCCTTTTCAATTTAGATATTTAGATTAAACCAAAAATAAACTTGATGTTTCTTCTAGGAAATGTTTACTCATACTTTAGTTTGAAATTTTTGAAAACTGCAGAATTTTATTCATTAATTACATATATCAGTGGCGTAGCCAAGGGGGATAGGGGAGTCACAACCCCCTCCAATGAGGAATATTTTTTGTCATACAAGAAGTATATTCTTCGTCATACAAAAAGTATATTCTTCGTCATACAAAAAGTATATTCTTCACTCCCGTATCACACACACACACGTATACATATATGTGAGTTGCAGTAGTTGTAACCACACACACACATGATAAATTTCTGGCTGTGCCACTGATATATACAATTTTTATATATAATTTTGTATACATTAAATTTATAAATTTGTATTATATAAATGGTATTAAACTAATTATTCTTAGCACAATTTATGTGCTAGTATAATTATTATATTTTAATATAATTAATTTTAATCAGGCATTTAGTTTAATGCAATATGCTGCATAATTAGTTTGCATATTGTTCTCTTTCTTTTATGGATTAGTTTTTGACGGTTTAAACCAGATTTTGATGCTTGTCATGTCGAAAACCAGTTTTTGAAGTCAAAAACCCAACCCTGAAATGATGGTATATCACATGCAAAATGAAACTCAAAGTACGCTGCGAACTAACTACTAGACTAACCACTAAACAATAAAAAAAATAACAATTTGTATTTCCTCCAATTTTCTTAGCTACTTAATATTGAATGTAATTCTTGTGTTTCTTCAGATTAATTTTAAACACATGAAGTTGAGCTTTAAACGTTTCAAAAGCTCTATACTCGCCCCCCCCCCAAAAAAAAAATTAGAAATATGTTCCGAGACTAAATTAAAACTTCTGATATAAACTGCGATGAAGATAAACTTCTTTGCTTCTAAGAAGCTGAAATCACCCCCCTCCCCCAAAGCTTCGATATTATATTTTTAGTGTGCACTATATCAAAAATAACTCAGTATTTTTTGTGCACTATAACAATCACAATAAAAATGTACAAGAATATTTCACATAATGGCCGCAACGGCAAATATATTTACGTTCTCTTTCCAAATATCGCTAACATAGAAAGTGCAGACAAAAACACCTTTCACGAAATATTTACACAATTGTAGAAAAAAAATACTGATTTGATGTGCAGCATATTCTTCGCTGCATCGTCATATAAACAAACAATACATAAATCAATATATAAAAAAAAACACTGTAAATGACAGTTAAATAACATAAAAGATGTACTTACATTTTACAAGATAATTCTATATCCTTTGCCATGACGATCAGTAAATGTATCCTGAAATAAGTTCAATGGCGGCCTCCGACTTCCCACGTTGTTGATGTTTGGGAATTCCTGTTCCTCCCGCACGCCAAGAATAACGATTAGTACGCATGCGCGAGTTGAATGTTGTAAACATAATATCATTTCTGTGATATTCCCAGATATTCACCAATGTTGTAAACAGAATATCATTTCTGCGATATTCCCTGATATTCACCAATGTTTAAAATAGTACATTGAAATGAGTATATCGCTAAAAAATTGGACTAAATGAAAAAAAACAAACATTAGGATGTTATTTCTGAATGATAAGGTTATAAAATAATTGAAGAAATTCTCTTAAATGTTTTTAAAAAGGATTACTTTTAATTAATATCTGCCAATATCGGCAGATGTCGTAAATTCAATGTATGACATTCAGAGACATTCAAAATATTGCCCGATATCGGTGGACATTCGTCAATATCTTTGTGCTACCTGGGAATCTTTTAAGTATTTTTGTTGTATCCATGAGTATCTTTTTCTAATCATGTAGTAATTAATATTGTTGGAAATAGTTTGCATTTACATACAGTAAATTGCTGTTAAAATGTAATTAAAAACTTTCAAAGTAGGTAATTTAATTCTGTGATTTTTTCTTCCCTTCTCCCTTCCCTTCTGAAAAAATAAGAAAATGGGATTGATGTAATTTTGATTATTTCTGTAAGTAGCTTATTTGATTAATCCCTTCTATTTGTTACATATTAAAGATGAACAATTTTTCATAGAGGTTTTAAATTGCTTGCAAAAGATTTACATACCTAAAAAAGCAAATTCGCCAAAACAAAACCTAAGCCAAACTTGCTCCCCCACCTCTCAGATCAAACTTTATTATAGACAGTCAGATTTTTTGACTCACAAAAAATACTTTTTGATAGAGAGTACAACTTACCTGTTTCTAGTCTTCTGAATTATTTGTTTTAGTAAAACAAAGTTGCAAAGAGCTTTGTTTTAGTAAAACAAAGCTCTATCACCATACAATAACTACATACAATAATTTTTTTTGACATTCCAGATACATGAACATTACATCTGCCATACAGGTTCAACTGTAGTATATGAAAAAAAAATGCTAATCCTGATGAAAGTATATTAAAAATAATTATTTAACCTGTGAAAAGTGACACTAGGCTTCTTTACATCTGCGTATTAGTGCAATCAGTAACACAACAGGCTACCATCTCTATTTTAAAACAAAGTTTTAGTAAAACAAAGCTCTATCACCATACAATAACAAGGGCTTCCCGCTAATCTTCTGGGCTCCAATCAAAAGAAAATAGTTCCGCGGCGGAAAGTTTCTGGAAACGCTATGTGCGTCGATTGCTCCCTCCACTTTCCTATGTTTAGCTTGCTCTGCTGTCTGCTTCGGATGCTTTGAAAGTTTCATTAATATTTGTAAATATAAATTCGAAGTTTGAACAGCCAGTGGCGGTTCCAGGGGGGGGTCACGGGGGTCATGCCCCCCCCCAAATGGTCTTCGACTAAGGGGCCTAGATTAACCATTACACCCTAAAAAAAAGAGGGCCCAAGTCGAGCTCGAACAAGGGCCCAAAATAGGGGCCTAGATTAACCATCTCCCGCCCCCCCAAAAAAAAGAGGGCCCAAGTCGAGCTTGGACAAAGGACCAAAATTCAGAAAGGCCTTGATCATGTGCATACATACCACATTGTGCTGCTGAAAGAGAATTTCTCTTTAGAAGACCATTGGTCTTATTATTTTATTTTATAATACTAAAGTATGCACACAATATTCTATGTGCTCAGACGTTCCTCCTTGGCAGAAAAATATGCAGCCGTTTTGTAAATATGTGCGCTAATCCATATCCATGGAGAACAAGGGAAAGGGGAGTCACAACAAGCCTGATTAAGGTGTGGCGGCCGCCGCGCCTGCGATCGGTGCGTTCCCGACCACCAATCTGATCCTTCAGCGGCCGCCACATCGAACAAGCTTCCGCGCATCTCTTCGCGCATCCTGTGAGGAGCGCTAGCGGCTACTCCCACGATAGCAGAGCCAGGGAATCTGGCAACGCTGATGTGCGGTCCGGCAGTATAAAAGGAAGTGTGTTCACGCATGGTTCGCAGCAGTATTATTATTATTATTATCGCGTTGCATTGTATGAGCTTGTATGCTCGACTTAAGTCTGAATAAAATGTTGTTAAGTTTTCTACTAGATGGTATTTGTATTCAACGGATGTTACACTCGACGTATTCTTAATTTTTATCTATAGTAAGGAGCTGATAGCACGCTCCTCCACATTGGTGACTTCTGGACATTTTGTATACGCAATCCTGCAATCCGAGTTCATCCAAGAATTATGGAATCTCAAGACATTTCTTGTCATCAATTCGTAACATCCAGCATTAGTGTTGTGCATCTCAGTATCAATTTCCATTAAGTGAAGATTATTTTTTTCTTCTTCCCGGCAGTAGTGGGCGAAATATTGCTCGCCAGGTGGTTGACGAAATTCCTCATCGCTGCGTGTAATCGCAAGTGTTTTAATGCAGTACGGAATCTCAAGTGTTTATTTTTTCAAATCATCAAGAGTGTGCTTGTCAAGGCGTATGTAATCTGCGCTGTGTTTTCTTCCGGTCGTGTGCATTCTAAAGTGTGCTTACACTGTGTGTGGGTTGCAAGTGCCGCTTCGTCTAAGTGCACGTGCTTACCCCAAAACGCATTTTCTTACACATAGGCGTAATCTGGGGGGGCAAGGGGGGCAATCACCCCTCAGTTGTAAAAATTGCCCCCCTAGTCTAAAAAGTCAGGGGGCAAAGTTATGATTTTGAACACAAATCATGCATTTATAACCTAAATATACTATGAGATTCTAAAAAAAAAAAAAAAAAAAAAAAATTCCCCTGCAAAAATCTACAAAAGAATAGAGTCATAGAAGCTTTTCAACCCAACAAGAACGATGGCAGATTCTACCAAATGGCCACACTAGATAATTTCTCAGGAAAGCAAAAATCAAGGGGCAGCTATTTTAAACTTGTCTGAAATCAACTGTTCAGCGTTAGAAAAAAAGACCTGTTGCTGTAACTAGTGAGCAAGAAGAGGTCATTTTCATAGGCAATGCGGCAATTAGAGTTTATGTCATCCGGGGCAAACCATATTTAGTGTCGTGTGCATGGGCGCCCATACTAATTTTCCTAGTGGGGGGCAAACTTCAAAAAAAATTTTCTAGAGGGTGGCAAATTTCAAACTTTTAACAAATTTAGTTCTGTTTTTGCCATTTGTTAACACAATGAGACATTAACTTAAAACTTTAGGTGGGCAAGTTCCCTACCTTGCCCCCCTTTATAGGCGCCCATGGTCGTGTGCCTCCTCGCATGGAGCAGCGCCCCACTCCAAGAAACCATAACTTATTTTGGCGTTCCATTTAGAATGTCTCCAGGTGCTTGTCCCCGCTTGCCCCCCCTTTAGCCGCCGCCCTGTCACAGGTTGGGGCCAGTTTCTCATTTATATTTTAATGAACCTAATTTTGGTGTTTGAAGGTCAGTAGCAGAGAGACAACACACTTTTATGATCGGGCACAACCAACTTGACTTTAAAGAAGCAACGTTCGACACAGAAGGGGAACCTTCACTGCTATTGTTTTTAACGATCTGCTGATGTGCATACAGGGGCGCCCATAGTAATTTTCCTGGGGGGGGCAAATTTCAAACTTTTAACAAATTTAGTTCTGTTTTTGCCATTGTTAACATCAG
>JAWZYV010005575.1:0-10272 GCA_038373885.1 Cheiracanthium punctorium
CGTACAGAAGGCACTTATCCACCAAACTGACACATCCTATTTTGTATATTTTACACAAAATGCTGAATTCTGTAACACCGTACGATGAAAATGGCCATCATATCTGGCCCTCGTAGCGGTCAAGCCTGCAGTAGGACGTTTGCCTGCCATCTCCTACAAAACAGTTAGGTTTTTTTTTATCAGGCCACATCATTTTATCAGTTACTGTCAAGAATCCAGTTTTTAAAAGCACCAATATTTCTCCACAATTATTTACATATAATACCCTGAAAAAATAAAAATCCATTTGTTAATTAAAAGAGCACACGATAAAAAACTCGTGTAATATTAATTAATAATTTAAATTACATAAAGATACTGAACGGTTAGAATGTTCAGCATCCTAACAGGCAGAGGAGTAGGAACTTTTTTTTAGCAAAATAGGAGTAAATATTTTTAACAATATGCATAAAAAGTGAGAATTTTGCACTTTGTCACCTTAATCATGTTATGACCAGGGATCCGTAAATTAACGTAATAAAATTGTAACGTTATTCGGCCTTGTAACAAAATAATTCGTTATACAATTTTTATATGTACAAATAACTGCTTGATTTTCGTTATGTATTAGTTACGTTACATTTTGTATTTTATTATCGTACCGTAAAAAATCTTCAGAACGCAAATGAATACGTTACTGCAATAACGTTATTCAGAATAACGTTATTCAATGGTATACTTATTATAACGTTATTCCGTTTTGTATTATACTCAGAAACTGAACAAAAAGTAACAGAATGCATTCGGTTACTCATGCTAACGCTTAGTTTATAACGTTAAACTCACCTAACTATTTAATAACGATACAGTATCAATTAGTTATAGAATATAGCATTTCGCTGAATAACGTTTTAAATACGGTATGAGACAATAACGTTAAAGGAACAGAACGATATTTTCATACCGTTATAGCTACATAACTATATGCAATAATATTGGAACATTTCCTTACAAATTATAACATATTGGTGTCAATATATTTAAATACGGTATAAGATCTAACGGTTCAAATAACTTAAAGATTTCTGATCCGAATCAACGGCTTTTCGGACAGAGAGGAGGGTGTAAGATAAGTGTTGTGCGAGAGCCACCCTTACTTATGTTTTGTATGTAGCACACACATGGACATAGGGGCTGTCCAGGAGCAAGGGCTTCGGAAGCATAGGCCAAGGGGATCATTTGCCTCCCCCCTAGATTATTATATGCCGTATTTTCTCTGCTTTTTAGTTTTTTCCAATACGATAACCATATGTTGAAACAATCTTTGTCCTCCCCCCACCCCTGCATAGGAAAATTTTGTGCCGACTCCCATGTCCAGTAGTCGCGAGTCAGACAGTATGATAGGGGTATATTGAATAATATAAGGGTATATAAAGGGGTACATAATGTTACGAATTTTCGGGGCAACCCGCTGCTCTGGGGCTTAGAATGGTTTAAAATTCGTATTCTACGCTTCAAATAGATAAATTTTGCTTTTTGTTGCATCAAAATCGACCAATTAGAACCGGAGATACGGAGGTTTCGCTTTCCATATGTTTTTCTATGGGCTTCTAGAAATCTCGAGAAATATTAGTCCTAGAGCTTAGATCTCTTCACTTTTGAGGACTTATTTTTGGCGCCAAATTTGGCGATATTTCGCCAAAAGTCGCCAAGCTTGGCGAATTTTGGTCATTTGGCGCGATTTTCCCAATGGGGCCTGGAAGTTGTTTTTCCTGCATTAAAAACGCATAATAACCTAACATTTCTCTTCTATGACGTAATCAAAATTCACGCTTTATGTAGAACCCTCGAGAAATTGACTTTTCTGGAAACCTCTTGTACCTCCTGCGTCGCACAGTGGAGTATTCGTATCAAAATCCTGGCCAAAAGTCGAAAATTTTAAATTTGTTTGAAAACAGTAATATATATGTTTTTGGATAGCCTAGTAACTGATGCATTATGTAATGCATGTTTTTCGACCATAATTCATATCCAAAAGATGCAACACTCGGTTTAAAAGCAAGTTTCTTCATTTACGGCAAGAGATTTCAGCGTTTTCTATTACTTCGTCTTGCATTTTTTACGGGCTCTTTAAATTAATTTACTGGTTTGATACTTAGTATAATTGTAGTAAAATATATGTATTTTAATTATATGTATCTATTAGCTTGAAAAAATAATATGACTTTATTTAAAAAAAATTGTAAACTTTTTTTTTCTAATTTTTTTTCAAAAATTCACATTTCAAAAAGCTTTTTGAAGGGGTGTCGCGGCTTGTCGCGCCCAATTTCAACTATAATCGTAATTATTACAGTATTGAGTGTCTATTCCAAGAAAAAAATGTTCCCCCAACATCCACCATTTTTATAAAAAAAAAAAAAAATATTTATATAGCGCCATTTTTATTTTTTCGATAATTTTTCGACGGGTGATCGCAAAAGCTATACAAACATACGCACTTGTATTTCTCATAAACTATAAATTATGTGCAGGTGTTTGGATAAAGGTATATAAAATTCATTTTAGTCAAGATTTAACATCAGTATTTTAAATTCAGTATGTAATTTCTTATTTTTCTGATGTAAATTTGCTATAAGAAGAAAATTTCTACATATTCCAAAATTGCCCTTTCTTAGTCATGTAAATAGTCCCATCTATTTACAGCTTAGTTTACCATTTATGTAGTAAATTGTGTCCAAAGCAAAAACTCCCCATTTTTGGTTCTCAAAGATTGGCAACTGTGACTTCGGGTCATTGAAGTGTGAGTGTGTAAACAGAAAAGTGCTGGCTTGAAATAAATTACTTTCTCCTCGAGCTTGGAATGAGATTTTATGAGTTTGCAAAGGGGGGCATCTTTTAAGCAGTGCCCTTATATGATCTGCTCTAGATAAAGGCCAATGAAAAAGAGCAAGCCTTATAGCAGTGAGACCCTATAACTTCTTCTTCCAGAGAGGTCCGATGGTGCTCTATCTCTCTCTCTCTCTCTCTCTCTCTCTCTCTCTCTCTCAAAAAAAAAAAAAAAAAAAAAAAAAAAAAGGGAGAAGAAAAAGAAAGTGATTCTGAGTGAAGACGAATATCAGAGTTCAAAAGAATCGGAATGAAAAAGTTAATCTTCAGAAGTCATTAGAAAACTAAGATCCAAATAGTAACTACATTTAGAAAAGTGGAAAATCTGAAAACTTTTATGATAAAAATTGATTTATAGATAAGTAGTATTATATTTATAAGTATTATTATAAGTAAAGTATTACATTTATATATTTTTATTGTGGTTAAGGCAGCGTTTCTCAACCTGTGGGGCGCGCCCCCCTAGGAGGCGCAGAGTGTTTCCAGGGGAGGCACGAGAAAAACCAAAGAGCAAGTAATGATGCACGATTTTTAAAAATCGCCTAATTTATTCTCATTTTTACTCAAAAATATATCCATTTTCGCTTAAAATGTTCATTCAAACTTTACTGATAACATTTTTTTGTAGAAAATTCGACTAAATGTACATTGTTAAAGATTAAAAAACTGAATGTATGCTGAACAATATGAAGGGGGGTGCTACCGTAAGTTAGCCTTTGTTGGGAGGGGGCGAAGTTAAAAGGTTGAGAACCGCTGGGTTAAGGCACGGCTATTTTCCTCACGTGAAGGTTGCCTTGGCGGAGGGCTTTTTAAGAGGCTCTAATTTGTATTCACGTGACATCTGGAGAAAATCGCCCCAAACTCCAGACCGTTAGATCGACAGCCGCGTGGTATTACATTTATAAGTGGTATTATACAAAAGCAGTACTTCCCAGTAAGGGACACTCCCCGGACAAGACATTTGTTAGAAACCAACTTCGAGTCGTTTAGCGATATATCGCCAAATTTGGCGACAACACGCTTTTTTATATAATTTAAGAAGTATATAATACTAAAATGTAAGTCAAAAGTCAACAGTAATGATTTTAACGTTAAAACACATGAAAAATATTTTTGGCCAGGATTTTGACACAAATACTCCACTGTGCGTCGGCTATTTATAGAAGCGGGCATCGCCCCGAAGCCAGTCAGTGCGAGCTGAACGCTCGATGTGTGAAGAGCTCTCAGTACGTGTGCTTTGTAAAGCTGTGTTTTAGCTTGCTTTGTGAAGCTGTTTTTGAAGTGCTGTGTGTAAATTCTTCATCGCTGAGTCTTGAGAGACTGTTAGTGTTATTTCTCGTATATTTCCACGGAATTTTTGCCTGTGAAAGTGACTTATTTTGTGTGAGAAATACAGCATTTGTGAGAGCTTCTGATCCAAGCGGATTGTTAAAAGCACGTTATTGCTAAATTGTGCTTGTGAATTGTGTACAGCTGATTGTTCTACGAAGTCCTAGAAGCAATAAAGTTTGTGTTCCATCCTGACAAGTGACTTTTTACTTGAACTTTTTACACCTACAGGACTTTAGAACGACGAACCCCAGGAGTAGCAGAGTAATTCCGCAACATTTGGTGTCAGAATCGGGGTTCTAAAGAAGGACTTTAATTTTCCAGTTTATGGTTTTGACTAGACAAAAAATGGAAGAACAACTTCAAAAGCTCATGAATATGATGTTAGAAATGAAAGCCGGACAAGAACAGATGAAAGCCGGACAAGACGAGATGAAAGCCGGACAAGACGAGATGAAAGCCGGACAAGACGAGATGAAAGCCGCACAAGAACAGATGAAAGCCGGACAAGACGAGATGAAAGCCACACAAGAACAGATGAAATCCGGACAAGAACAAATGAAGGCGGATTTAGAAAAGAAAATTGAAGCCGGACAAGAAGAGATGAAAACTGGGTTGCAGAAAATAGAGAAAAATCAAGAAAAGTTGGAGCAGAAGATAGAGAAAACCCAAGAAAATTTAGAAGAAATTAAGCAGGGCCAAGAAGAAATGGAGAAAAGAGTTTCTCTCTTAGAAGAAACTCAGACGAAATATGAACAAAGAATTGAAGGGAATGTTAAGGAATTACAGCAGGATATTTGCAGAATGCGTGAAGAATGTGAAGCTAAAATTGAAGAGCAATTGGACTCTCTCGTAAAGCTGGGAAAATTACCCGAAAACATCAGGTTATCTTCACACCGCCCAGCAGTGAAACTTACTGCCTATGACGGAAAGACTCCCTGGGAAGCTTACAAGACCCAATTTTCGATCGTCGCTAGAGCCAATGGTTGGAGCGAGTCCGAGAAAGCTAATCAACTGGCCGCTTCCCTTAGCGGAGATGCAATTAATGTATTGCAAACTATCGGAGCGACGAAGATAGGAGATTTTGACGCCCTTGCCAGTGCCTTGGAGATGAAATTCGGAGAGAAGTGCCAGAAAGAATATAGTAGAATCCAACTTAAGTCAAGGATGCAGAGATCTGGCGAGACCCTTCAAGAGCTGGCTTCGGACATAGATAGGCTTTGTCATCTAGCTTACATGGACCACCTTGATAATGTCCGAGAAGAAATGGCGGTGCGTCATTTTATTGAAGCCATCCGTGATCCAGAAACCCAAAAGTCACTTATGTTGGAAGATTATCAGGATTTGAAGTCTGCTCTGGTGTTCGCAATGAAGCTAGAGGCAGCCCAGCGGGAAGTGAGAAAAGATCGGCATGCTGTTAGAGCGGTCACGGTCCAAGAGGAAGCTGACAAAGACACAGAGGGCGTCGAGAACAGGTTGAAGAGAATTGAAGATCTCATAGAGCGAAAATTAAGATCCGATAGAACGAGAGATGGCCGAAAGAAAGTGAAATGCTGGAAGTGTGGCGACGAAGGCCATGTACAAAAGCATTGTGGTCGAAAGTCTTATGACCAGCAAGAAAAATCTAAGAACATGAAAGAGGGAAACTAGGAGGTGGCCATCTCGCGGGGCGGAGGTTGCCATATAGTCAAAAGCCCCACCTAAAAGTCTTGCAGATTTCATCAGTGAATGGTGGCAGTAATGGACTCTTCGTACTGGGATATGTTAATGGTTCCCCATGCCACATGGTGATTGATACTGGAGCGAACGTAACCATCATAAGGACGGATCTGGCCAAGAAATTAAATTTGAAGATTATCTGGACTCCGCCCTCGCTGACCCTCCAGACTGTGACAGGTGACAAGATCGAAGTGGGCGGAAAAGCGCAAGTAGAAATCACGTTTGGGAATGCCAGATACGACCATGTGGTATATGTCGCCAATATTACAGACTCTTTTATTCTCGGACTCGACTTTTTAAAATCGCACAAATTTAACTTGGACTTTAAGAATAATGAGCTTCGTTCAGACTCAGAAGAAATAGCTGCGTTCGATATTAGAAATGAAACTGTTTTGCCTGTTCAGCAAATAATAGCCCAGACTGATATCACTCTACCTCCCAGAACTGATTCAATAATTTCTGGAACAGTAAAAGAAAGCAATAAATTCCGTTTTGGATTAATCGAACACCCAAGCAATAGTGATTCCATCAGAGGAGTACTTGTGGGAGCAACACTTGAGGACTTGTCGAGAACAGAAATTCCAGTTAGAGTAGTAAATGTGACGGACAAGTCGAAGGTGATAAAGAAAAATGAAGTGTTGTTGACATGCACTCCTGTTACCTGCATTAATAAGAACATCAACCAAACGACAGCTAAATCTTCCGAGTGCCTGACGAAGGAATTATTACAAGACGTGGAGTTAACGGCAGAACAGAGAAGCGCTGCGGAGAAAGTAATAGCTGAATTTGAAGACCTCTTCTCTCGTACTTCCGGTGACTTTGGCCGTACGAGGTCGACGCAGCATAAAATAGACACAAGCAGCCATTCTCCCATCAAGCAACATCCTAGGCGGCTGCCGTTTGCTAAGCAAGAAGAGGTGAGCAGACTTTTAGAGGAGATGCAGCGTGATGACGTCATCGAGCCATCGACTAGTCCGTGGGCCTCGCCGATTGTTTTGGTCCGAAAGAAAGATGGTTCCACCCGGTTCTGCGTTGACTATAGACGTCTGAATGACATTACCAAGAAAGACAGCTACCCTCTTCCCAGGATAGACGACACATTGGACACTTTATCGGGAAACGAATGGTTCTCCACTCTGGATCTCAAGAGTGGCTACTGGCAAGTAGAAATCCATCCCGATGACCGTGAAAAGACTGCGTTCACCACGGGACAAGGATTGTGGCAGTTCAAAGTTATGCCTTTTGGACTCTGCAACGCACCGGCTACATTCGAGCGTCTAATGGAGACAGTGTTGAGAGGACTTTCCTACAAAGCATGTCTCGTTTATTTGGACGATATCATCATCGTCGGAAGGACTTTCGAAGAGCATCTCGAGAACATTCGAAAGGTACTACAGAAATTAAAAGAGGCAAACTTGAAACTAAGTCCATCGAAGTGTAATTTGTTTCGTCGGGAAGTACGTTACCTCGGGCACATAATATCCGCCCACGGAGTCCGAACCGATCCCGAAAAGACGTCCGCAGTCCAGAACTGGAGTCGTCCCGAGAATATCCATGACTTAAGAAGTTTTCTCGGCCTGTGTACTTACTATCGAAAATTCGTGAAGGGCTTTTCTCAAATTGCAAGACCTCTTCACAAATTGACCGAGACTGGACAGAAATTTCTATGGACTGAGGAATGTGAGGACGCATTCAACGAACTGAAGACGGCTTTAACATCTTCGCCGATCCTGTCGTATCCTCACCCTGACAAGCCATTTATCCTGGACACAGACGCAAGTAAGGAGAGTGTTGGAGCAGTTTTGTCCCAGGAGATAGATGGCCAAGAACACGTCATTGCTTACTGGAGCAAATGCCTTTCAAAGGCAGAACGTAACTATTGTGTTACGAGAAAGGAACTTCTTGCTATCATTAAAGCCGTGGAGCACTTCCATCATTACCTGTACGGCCGAAAGTTCCTGCTCCGAACAGACCATGCCTCTTTAACCTGGCTTCTAAATTTCAAGACTCCAGAGGGCCAAATAGCCAGGTGGATACAGCGATTACAAGAATATGACATCGAGATACGTCATCGGAAAGGGTCATCTCATGGAAATGCAGATGCTTTGTCGAGAAGGCCCTGCATAGACAGTTGTCGCTATTGCTCCAGGGCAGAGAAAAATTACCATCTGAAACATCCCGTTGTCCGCCAAGTTACATCATCGGCATCATCTCAAGATCCCTGGAGTGACGAAAATGTTCGGGCGGACCAATTAGCAGACAGCGACACCAAACCTATTGTAGAATTTATGGAAAAATCCAGCGCTAAGCCCAGTTGGCAGGAAATATCATCTTGCAGTCCGGCAACAAAACAGTACTGGGCTTTATGGGATTCGCTTCGCCTAAGGAATGGAGTCCTGTATCGTAAATGGGAGTCGGACGACGGCAAGATGCTCCGATGGCAGTTAGTACTCCCTCGCTCGAGGATTCCGAAGGTTCTAGAAGAACTTCATAATGGCTACACTGGAGGCCATTTTGGCGTAATGAAGACCCTGCAGAAAGTTCGCGAGCGCTTCTACTGGGTTAGGGCTCGAGGCGACGTCGAAAAGTGGTGTCAAGCTTGTGACGCCTGTGCCGCCCGTAAAGGCCCGAGGAAACGAAGCCGTGGAAGACTACATCGTTATAATGTAGGAGCGCCTTTTGAGAGGATTGCCCTCGACATCCTGGGACCTCTTCCGCGAACTTCGGATGGCAACAAATACATCCTAGTTGTCATTGACTACTTCTCTAAATGGCCCGAAGCGTTTCCTATTCCCGATCAAGAAGCTACGACCGTAGCAGAGGTACTGGTGCAAGAATGGATTTCCAGATATGGAACCCCTCTGCAACTTCATTCCGACCAAGGAACGAACTTTACCTCTGCAGTCTTTAAAGGACTATGCCATCTTCTCGGAATGGACAAAACCCAGACTACGCCTTTACACCCACAATCCGACGGCATGGTGGAGAGGTTCAATCACACAATTTTAAACAACCTCTCGCTTCTGGTATCTAGGAATCAAGAGGACTGGGACAAGAAACTCCCCCTCTTCCTGCTGGCCTATAGGAGCGCCGTCCATGAGACTACCGGCTTCACACCTTCTCAGATGTTGTTCGGCAGAGATCTTCGTCTTCCCGCCGATCTAGTGTTCGGCCGCCCTCCAGACACGCCTTCATCGCCAGAAGAGTACGTGGAAAACCTTCGGGCACGGTTTGAAGATGTGCATCATTTTGCTCGGGAGCGGATCAACCTGAACACGGAAAAGATGAAGACTCGCTACGACACGAAGGCTACGGGACACGAGTTCAACGCAGGTGACAAAGTTTGGCTATGGAATCCTACTCGACGGAAAGGCCTGTCTCCGAAGCTGCAATCGCCGTGGGACGGTCCTTACACAGTCCTAAACCGGCTGAATGACGTCATTTTACGGATTCGTAAGTCACCAAACTCGAAGCCAAGAGTTGTACATTACGATCGGCTAGCCATCTACCGCGGTTGTAATTAGCTCAGACCATGGTCACTATGGCGTAATTCCTCTTTTCTTTCATCTCTCATTCCTTTCCTGTCTTTCTCTTCTCTTCCTCTTTCTTCAACTCTCTTTCTCTCACCACTTACGCCATGTTTAGTGTGCATATTTGTAATATATTGGATTTTATTAATGTGTATTTGTTATTACATTGATTACTTATTACAGTGTGGTTATTTATTATGATGATTATTTATTTATTAATGTGTATTTGCTTATTGTGCTATTGATTACTTGCTTGAATTATGTTGTTAAGATCTTGTTAAGTGATATACAGTGTAGGTACCTGTGTGACCTCCTAACTAGGGATTGTACTGCCCGGGACGTGCAGTCCTTGGGAAGGGGGCAATGTTACGAATTTTCCGGGCAACCCGCTACTCTGGGGCTTAGAATGGTTTAAAATTCGTATTCTACGCTTCAAATAGATAAATTTTGCTTTTTGTTGCATCAAAATCGACCAATTAGAACCGGAGATACGGAGGTTTCGCTTTCCCATATGTTTTTCTATGGGCTTCTAGAAATCTCGAGAAATATTAGTCCTAGAGCTTAGATCTCTTCACTTTTGAGGACTTATTTTTGGCGCCAATTTTGGCGATATTTCGCCAAAAGTCGCTGAGCTTGGCGACTTTTTGGTCATTTGGCGCGATTTTCCCAATGGGGCCTGGAAGTTGTTTTTCCTACATTAAAAACGCATAATAACCTAACATTTCTCTTCTATGACGTAATCAAAATTCACGCTTTATGTAGAACCCTCGAGAAATTGACTTTTCTGGAAACCTCTTGTACCTCCTGCGTCGGCTATTTATAGAAGCGG
>JAWZYV010005576.1:0-11122 GCA_038373885.1 Cheiracanthium punctorium
TAGACATCGCGCAAATCATAACTCGAGAACCTGAAAATGTTTCAAATGATTATGATCACATTAAAGCAGTACTGCTGAAAAGATTTAAATTAACTGCAGAACAGTTTAGACAAAAGTTATTTTTTCATAAAAAAGAAAGTTCTTGTTCTTGGCGAGAATTCGCTTTCGAACTTAACCATTATTTTGAAGAATGGATTCATGGCGTTAATGTTAAAGATTTCACTGGTCTTTGTGAACTGATAGTTTCTGACCAGATTAAAAGAAGAGTGCCACAAGAGGTTAAAGAACATTTTATAGATAACTGGCATAAGTGGAACACTAGGGAGGAAATAGTGGAAAAGTTAGAAGAATATGAATCAGCTCGTGTTTTATCTAATAAAACATTTCCTAAAATAGTGAATAGAGAAAATGATACGTTTTCTAGCCCCGTGCCAGGGAAAGATAATAGAAATTTTGGAGCTACTAGGAAAAAATATTATGCTTGTAATAGTTATTCACACAAAATTGCAGAATGTAAATATAGGTTCAGGAACGATAATTTTGATCGTACAGGTGAAGGTAAACGAAAAATTGTTAATCAAATGGTTGTAGAAGAGCCAGGCAAAACAGAAAGTAAAAATAGATCCAGATCTGAAAGGTATGATCGAGCAAAGTATCGTTATAGAAATAAAGCTGAATCGGAGGTAGAAAACAAAACTGTGGAATCATCTGGTAATAAAATTGAGAAATATGTTAATATTTTTAATTTTGATGTGAAAGCGTTAATTGATACTGGTTCCGAAGTAACTTTGATTGACCAGAATATTTATGAAAAGATGGGATCTCCTATTTTATCCAGTACAGATATTCATTTGTGTGGTATCGATTCTGAAAGAGTTTCACCCATTGGTTTCTTTAATTCTAAAATAGTGATTGACAGTTGTACAGTATATACTAATGTTTATGTTATGAAGCATATGCGCTTTAGTGCAGTTATTGGAATGGATGTAATATCGAAACTAGAATTTAATTTTGTGCAAGGGAATGTTAACGTAAAAAGTGCAGCCATGATTGACGTAGTCTATCCTACCAAACGAGTTACTAATTTAGGTAAATACCTTTACTCGACACCTAATTTCGAACCAGATGTGCTTCCGGTTACTTGTAAACAACAGTCTCTCGGGTTGCAAATGTCAAAGATCGAGACTGATCAGTGTTTGAATATTTCCCCATTCGTTGCATGCTCCCAAAATGCTGAACCTTTTGAAGCATGTGAGAGAGTACCAGATGAACTTCCTATACAAACTGACTTTTTGGCCTTGTTCGTGGAAACACCCCCGGAAGAGATTATTGATGTTAGACACATAATTAATCCACGTTTGAGAGGAGAAGTGATAAACATTGTTAAGAGTTACAAACCACAAAAAACTAGAAGTACGGACGTTAAAATGAGTATAATTCTGACAGACGAAATTCCTATTTGTCAGCGTCCCCGTAGATTGCCGTATAATGAACAAATAATTGTAGAAAACCAAATTCAGGATTGGCTCGAGGAAAAAATTATTCAGCCAAGTTGTTCTGACTTTGCAGCACCCATAGTCTTAATTAAGAAAAAAGACGGCAGTTCGCGATTGTGTGTCGATTTCCGCAAATTAAATAAGAAAATTGTTAGGGATCATTTCCCACTTCCACTTATCGAAGATGTGTTGGATCGGTTACAGGACGCAGAAGTCTTCAGCACGTTAGATTTGAAAAATGCTTTTTTTCATGTAGACATAGAAAAAAATAGTACAAAGTACACCTCTTTCGTGACTCAACAGGGGCAGTACGAATTCCTTTAAGTTCCCTTCGGGTTGTCAAATAGCCCGTGCGTGTTCCAAAGATACATTTACCATATTTTTAAAGACCTTCTGAAAGACCGCGTCATTCTGATTTACTTAGACGACTTGATCATACCATCCAAAAACGAAGAAGAGGGGATTAAGAAACTGCAACTTGCTTTAAACACCGCTTCAGAATTCGGATTAGAACTGAACTTGAAAAAATGTCAGTTTCTTAAGGGTTACATCATAGAACGTGGAACGATCAAACCATCTCCTGCGAAGATAATGGCTGTTCAGAATTTCCCACAACCAAAAAACATTAGGCAAATCCAAAGTTTTTTAGGCTTAACAGGGTATTTTCGAAAATTCGTCAAAGACTACGCCAAAATCGCCAAACCCCTTAGTGACTTGCTTAGAGATAGCAAAGCGTTCCGTTTTGGAATAGAGCAAAAGCATGCGTTCGAAGAACTGAAAAAAGCATTAGTGAACGACCCAGTATTACATCTTTACAGACAAGGTCAGGAATTAGAACTTCACATGGACGCCAGTAGTTTCGGATTCGGCGCAATTTTACTACAGTTAGGGAAGGATAATAAAATGCATCCGATACACTACATGAGCAAAAAGACCTCAGAACAGCAGGAAAAGTATTCCAGTTACGAGCTAGAGCTTTTAGCGGTGGTCGAAGCATTGAAAAAATTCAGACCTTACTTGTTAGGCACCAAATTCACAATAGTGACAGACTGTCAAGCGTTCCAGAAAACGATGAGTAGAAAAGAATTGTCTCCGAGATTAGCCAGGTGGTCAATGCTACTGGAAGATTTTGATTATGAGGTAGTCCATCGTCCAGGTTCACAGATGAAACACGCTGACGCACTCAGCAGAAACGTCTCAGTATCAGAACCTCTGACGGCTGATATGACTCATAAAACTGCAGCTGCACAACGAGAAGATGAACATTGCGAATTGCTAAAGGAATTAGTTGCCTTGGGAAAAGAAGATAACTATTTCATCAAGAATAACGTGCTATACAAACACGAAGCTGGTAGAGAGTTACTCGTAGTACCGGCAGAGATGGAGTTACAAGTGATTAAGAAAATTCATAGCAATGGACATTTCGCTACATCTAAAACTTTAGAACTGGTCAAACGAGATTTTCATGTCAATGGTCTGAGAAAGAAAGTCGAAGCTGTTATAACCAACTGTTTAGAATGCATTTTATGTAATAAAAAGCAAGGAAAGGGTGAAGGATACTTGAATCCTATCCCGAAAGAAGAGGTACCCTTGAGTACTTATCATATAGACTTTATCGGACCGTTACCATCTACAAACAAAAATTACAAACATGTTTTAAGTGTAGTGGACGCATTCACAAAATTTGTCTGGTTGTATCCAGTCAAATCAACCAGTACTCATGATGCCCTCGAGAAGCTGAAATTGCAGCAGACGACGTTTGGGAACCCTGAAAGAATTATTTCAGACAGAGGAAGCGCCTTCAGCTCAAAAGAATTTGCTGACTATTGTGAAGCGGAAGGCATCAAACACATTCAAGCAACCACAGGAATTCCAAGAGGAAATGGCCAGGTGGAGCGGATTCATAAAACTTTAATACCAGTGCTATCTAAATTGTCAATCAAAGACCCGACAAAGTGGTACAAATATGTCAGCTCCGTTCAAAGAATTTTGAACAGTACCACCGCCAGAAGTATCAAAACTAGCCCATTTGAATTATTGACAGGGGTTAGGATGAAGAACAAAGAAGACCTGAAAATTAACGAAGTCTTAAACGAAGAATACCAGAGAAGTTTTTTGGAGGAGAGGAATTCCTTAAGGGAAGAGGCTAAAAAAAATATCCTCAAAATGCAACAAGAAAATAAGAAAGGTTATGATAAGAAAAGAAAGAAAGCAGTAGAGTACAAATTAGGCGACTTAGTAGCAATCCAGAGGACACAGTTCGGGACTGGTTTGAAGCTACGACTGAAATATTTTGGCCCCTACAAAATAACGAAGGTCAAAGGACATGACAGATACGACGTCGAAAAAGTGGGACGTCATGAGGGTCCTAACATCACAAGTTCTGCGGCAGATCACATGAAACCGTGGAGCAGACTGTAGAACTTTTCATATTTCTAATGACCTGTAAATAATGTATTTTTCTTTTCTTTTTTTTAAGTGTTTATTTCAGATATCCTTATAGTCCTGGGCGGTGAGGACACCGCAGGTCAGATGGCCGAGCCTGTAGAACCCGAAGTTTCCATAAGAGCGCAGCTGCTGAAAGGGGCTGAGAGATCATTCACCCCTTCCTTTGAGACCCCCCCAGCAGTGGGAGGTCACGTGGTGTTTTTTTTTTCGTTGGCTGGCGAATTCGGAAGAAGCGAGCCGTTAGTTAGAGTGAAGTTGACGGAGAGAGACGTTCGGAGATATTGAACGATGATGGAACTTTTCGTGCATGCCTAGGTGGCTTGTTTTATTGTTTCTTCTAAAGAAGTGAATCCTGTGTGGATGATATTTTGTTAACGTACCTAAGTGGTGTAAAAGACTTCTAGTATAACTTTGTAAATAGAAGATTTATTAAATGTGTGTGTGTGTAACTTAGACTCATCATTGAGTTATGTCCTGCTTTTAATTAGAAACGCATAACAGTAATTCGTCAACTCATAGGGTCAGCATACGATCCTCTACATAAATGGTATTAAACTAATTATTCTTAGTGAGCACAACTTATGTGCTACTATAATTGTTATATTTTAATATAATTAATTTTAATTAGGCATTTAGTTTAATGCAAAATGTAAATACACTGCATAATTAGTTTGCATATTGTTCTTTTTCTTTTATGGATTAGTTTTTGACGGTTTAAACCAGTTTTTGATGCTTGTCATGTCGAAAAACAGTTTTTGAAGTCTAAAACCCAACCCTGAAATGATGGTATATCACATGCAAAATGAAACTCAAAGTACGCTGCGAACTACTAGACTAACCACTAAACAATAAAAAAATAACAATTTGTATTTCCTTCTATTTTCTTAGCGACTTAATGTTGAATATAATTCTTGTGTTTCTTCACATTAATTTTAAACACATGAGCTTTAAACGTTTCAAAAGCTCTACACTCACCCCCCCCCAAAAAAAAAAAAAAAAAAAAAATAGAAGTAAGTTCCGAGACTAAATTAGAACTTCTGATATAAACTGCGATGAAGATAAACTTCTTTGCTTCTAAGAAGCTAAAATCACCCCCCCCCCCCAAGCTTCGATATTATATTTTTAGTGTGCACTATATCAAAAATAACTCAGTATTTTTTGTGCACTATAACAATCACAATAAAAATGTACAAGAATATTTCACATAATGGCCGCAACGGCAAATAGATTTAAGTTCTTTTTCAAAATATAACATAGAAAGTGCAGACAAAAACACCTTTCACGAAATATTTACACATAAATAATAATTAAAAAAATACTGATTTGATGTGCAGCATATTCTTTGTTGCATCGTCATATAAACAAACAAACAATACATAAATCAATATATAAAAAAAACAATGTAAATGACAGTTAAATAACATAAAAGATGTACTTACATTTTAGAAGATAATTCTATATCCTTTGCCATGACGATCAGCAATGTTTAGTTCAATGGCGACTCCGACCCTCCGACTTCCCACGCTGTTGATGTTTGAGTTTGGGAATTCCCAATTCCTCCCGCCCGCCAAGAATAACGATTAGTACGCATGCGCGAGTTGAATGCTGTAAACATAATATCATTTCTGCGATATTCCCTGATATTCACCAATGTTGTAAACTGAATATCATTTCTGCGATATTCCCTGATATTCACCAATGTTGTAAACAGAATATCATTTCTGCGATATTCCCTGATATTCACCAATGTTTAAAATAGTATATTGAAATGAGTATATCGCTAAAAAATTGGACTAAATGAAAAAAACAAACATTAGGATGTTATTTCTGAATGATAAGGTTATAAAATAATTGAAGAAATTCTCTTAAATGTTTTTAAAAAGGATTACTTTTAATTAATATCTGCCAATATCAGCAGATGTCGTAAATTCAATGTATGACATTCAGAGACTTTCAAAATATTGCCCGATATCGGTGGACATTCGTCAATATCTTTGTGCTACCTGGGTGGGTGCCAAAACGCGACAATTTATTATAAATATATTTTGAGTATAGTTAGAAAACGCCTGGCTAATATTGTAAAATAGTTTTAGTAAGCGACTTAAATATAGATGTTAATTCCGAAGAAGTGTTTTATAGAACAGTGAAGACAAATAGGGTACACATCATAGATTATGATACACTAATGATATTTATAAAGGTGAAGTGTAATTTGACTATGCCTGGCAAAAATTGTTGAACAGTTTTGGTAGGCGATTTTAATACAGATTTCTATTCCAAAGAAGTGTTTTATGGAACAAAGAAGGAAAACACGATACACTCATGGATTATGATGCTCACTCCAAAAAGTATTTAAAATGTCTACAAGATATAATTGGAATATGCGTATAGTTCGAATATGCCAGGTAAAGATTTTAAAACAGTAGGATCAGTAGGCGATTTTAAGATAGATTTGGATTCCAAAGATGTGCTTTATGGTTCAAGAAAGAGTTGATTCCTATTTTAACGGCCCGACTTTCGCCAACCTAAAAATTCCTCGCACTTTGGCGAGCTTTGAAATCATGGGTCTCTAGGAGTTATGCACAAGTTTCAATGCTCCCTAAACAACTAAATGAAAACTAAAGTGAACAAATTAGTGATAAACACACTAGTTAAGGAATTTGAAGACATTTAATTATTAAAACTACATTAATTGGCAACCCAAAATAATTAAAAATGTAACGGAATGCTATACTTACAGGTTGTTCCAAATCGCCATTTTATTTCTAAGTTACGATTGCCACATAAATACACAAAATCTTCATGGTTACTGTATATGTTTAATGATCGCCACCTCCGCGAGAGTTGAGGCGTTAAAGTAGGTATCAACCCAAGAAGACAAACACAGCACACTCATGGATTATGATGCACATTTGAAACAATATTTAAAACGGTGAAGTATAGATGTAATATACTTGGCGAAGATTGTAAAATAGTTTTAACAGGCGATTTTAAGATAGATTTCGATTCCAAAGATGGGTTTTATAAAAAAAGGAAGAAAAATACTGCTCACTCATGAGTAATGATACACTTTCCAACCTAATGGAATAAGGAAGAAAAATAGGGACGACACATAAATTATGATTGTCTTTTAATATATAGCACTTGGGTGCGTATTTAAAATCTGAAAGGGCTTCAGATTTTCCCTTTTTTTTTAAATAAATGACACCAGAACAATAATTGCAAGCATGTTTCGCACATCATTAATAACTTACAAAAATTAAATATCTGGTTTTACGTTATCAGCCGATGTGTGTGTTTGTTAGAAATGCAGTGTCAATATAAAAGTAAATAAAAGAAAGCATGCTGGTGTTACGTTATAAGCCGGTGGGTGTTAGGGACATTTCTGAGCGATTAATTAAAAAAAAAAAAAGGTAAGTGCTTTTTTTAATGAATCTTTGCAATTTTTAAGGTTTTTAATGTGAATTTTAAATTGATATTTGATGTTTTTATGTTGTCGTAAGTGCTATTTGCATACTAACAAGCTATACACACTTAAAAAGTGCAATATATATATTTAATAGTATACATAGATGTATATGTTTGTACATCTGCTCATTCACATCAAAAGCAATTTCTTATTTCAACTACTGGGAAAAATTAAAATAATTTAAACTAATATAACTGTTTTGTTTTAAATAAACACAGCAAAATTAAAACAATATAGAATATTTTTTTTAATGTGAAATACTTACATTCTATACGATTATTCATTTAAGTAAGTGGAGAGTGCAGTTTAGTGTCCAACAGATCTATCAGAAAAGACTGAATTATTAAAATTAATTCATGCCTTTTCCAATGGGTCTGTTAGATTAATGCTCTTCAAATTATGCAGCAGAAATTCATGTAAGCACTGATTCATTCCTATAATTAAGAAATAAATATATAAATAGGGGAACAATTTATTTAGTTCATCATATATCCAACAATTTCTTCACTTATAATAAGCAATAGTCATATTCAATACAAATTAAACAGGGTTGTAAGTAGTAATCATGCAAAATGATACATTGTAAAACATTTCAAAAATATTCGATCAATTCATAAAAAAATTATAAAACAAAAGTCGTACACATTTAGTTATTATTTGTGATCAACTAATTATTCATTATCACATTGAAAAACACCAAAAATACAACACTAGTTTAGAACTAATACATGCCGACATTATGGATGTACAATGTTATTTACATTCTCAGATCGTTAGGCTTAGACGATTTCAACTATTATCGACGAATTAATCATATTTATAGTCATTCAATTTACTTGATATTCATACAAGAGATAAAAATTACTGCAGTGTAGTTGAAAAATGGAGTGAAATGTCTTATTTTTGTGTAATATTGAAGATATGAAGCAATTTATAAAACCCTATGGGAAATTAACATGGGAACACAATGTTTTGATGCCCAAAACCCGGCTGTGACGTCACACTTCGACAGCTTATATAAAGATGGGAAGAAAAAGAGCCTTCCTTCCTATTGGCTATTTCGCGATTGCTTCCATTATTTCATACATCGCGAGGTTCGGGTGTTCTGCTAGTGAACATATACGACATTAAAGAAATAATTATATGAGACAACGAATTCAGATTCCTTCATTTATGACAGGTGGAAATATATATATATATATAAAATACTATAGATTAAACAGATCAAGAATTTGAAGCTGAAAGAAAATCTGAATTTTAAGAAAGGGACAATACTTTAGCTATTTTTTTTTTAGTACTCCTGTTTGCTAAATATTTCGAGTTGCTAGCGCCATCTACTAGATATGGAAATCAACATTTTTTATTGTGCGAATTTAACCATCTAAGAGCGATGTTGAAATAAAAGTTATTTTAAATATTACATAGAGATTAAATTTCATTTTATGTAACTTTTCTTAAGTATGAATTTACAAAAATAAAGAATTTTGCAGTTCAGATTTTCGATTAATGAACCCCATTCCCCAATAAAAGGTTAAATTGAAAAAAAAAAAAAAATACTTCATTTAAATCGAAAATCTGAACTGATTTAAAATAATAATAATAATATATTAAAAAAAAAACTTAGCTGCAGTTTTTTCAGGTGAGAAGTGCAGTAAATTCTTACTTTTAATATGATTTTGCTGGACTTATAAAAATAGAACAACAAATTTCAGAAATTGTACTTTCAGTTTTAATCTTAAATCGATGTACTTCAAAGGAGCAAAAATACATAAAGCTTATATGTAAATTCTTCTACCCTCTAAATTTACCAGTTCAACAAAATATTTACTTGCACACACATGCAATTAGTTTCCTTATTTTATTGATATTATTCATTTAAAATTTTAAGTTAATTAACGTTCTTCCATATTTATAATGCAACACTCGTCTTCACTTTAAAGCATAATATATAAGTAACTTTTTGCAATATGCCTCATATTTTTTAAAGAAAGTGCTGTAATAGTTTTCCCTATATTTTTCTACAATTTTTACAAATTTCCTTGGAAAAAATGATTATACTGCCTCTTAAGCTGTACAGGGCTGATTGTTCATTCCCAGGTAGCACACAAACGTTGGGGCAACGTATGAATGCATACGTTGGGGCAACGTTGAAATGACACGTTGGCTTACGGTTATCCAACGGTTGGCAACTGGTTATTTCTTACGTTGGGCCAACGACAGTATTATATGAAAAGAATCTAAAACACCCCATTCCAAAGTACTAATTAAAACAAAAAACATTTTTCGCTAAGTGTTCCCATAAACAATGGTTGAAACTCGCATATGGGTTTACTACATGTGCAACAGAGTTTACTACATGTGCATTGCTAAAAATTTTTCTATCAGGCACTGAACAGAAAACACTTAACAGCAGAAAGTATTCCAAACTGACACAAATTATATATGCATAGATTATCTCAGTCTCCTCTGTGTTAGGCCAATAATTGAAAATTCAGACCATTTTATGTTCTATGTGCTTCAGTAACTAGTCTCCTTTTTAGTTGTTGGTGGACATCCTGCAGATGGGTTCAAAAAGTGAAATTACTTTAAAAAAAAGAAATTTAATATATTACAATTAATTAAATGTATCATAAAAGTGATTGAACCTTTTTTTATGGGGGGGAGGGGAGGGGGATCCTTTTTTTTAAATTTAGTTAAGCATTTTTTAAATTTATTTAAAATCATTACCTGTACTCCCAGTTGCAGACTTTTCTGTATCGGTCTGCAACGCACATTTAAGATAAAAACTTCTCCAAAAGATTTAAAAATATTTTGACGAAATAAGCATTTAAAAAAAAATAAATAAATAATACGTTGTAATTTTAACTGTTGATACAAAAGTTAATACAATGGCTTGCAATGAATGAAAATATAATTCAGAAAAAGAATGGAGAAAGATTGTGTATTAAGTCGGATGCAGTCAGCAATATCGCACATTAGCATGAAATATTTTATTTATTAAAAATATGTAGTAATTTTAATCGTTGCTATAAAAATTAATACAATTGCACGGAGTGAACGCAAGTACAATTATTCACTAAAAGGATGGGAAAAGATTGCATATGAAATCACTGAAACAATCGGTGATACTGATGCATCTAAAACAAGTAAGAATAATAAAATGCAGGATTGCAATGTCATTCAATATACAACATTGTGCTGTACTTTGGGTTAAAGTAAACAATTAAATGAACTGAAAACTGTACTTTACACAGTATAGAAACAAAGAACTATGCTACTACATAGAAGATCATGTTCAATAGGTTTTAAAATAAGTTTTTTGACTTATTAGTATAAGCACTGAAATCCAACTGAAAAAAAAAGTTGATTAATTATTCTTTCGGATTGTCCGTAGTGATTGATGCTGGCAGTTTTTATGCTATTATTATCAATGATATAAACATCATTTTCTCCAAGAATAAATTTGTATCTCTGAAACCAATGCTTGTGAGATTTTATTTCCAGTTCTTCACCCAAATACTTGGAAATTATATTACTTGTAAATTACTTGTATATTATATTACTTGTAAAATACAAAATTCTTTCCGGCTAATTTGGTTGAAACAAAACTTCCTTTTGATGTGTCTTGAGTCTCCTTGTTTTTACTCAATAGTGGGCAAAAGCTACATAAAAGTCGCCCTTTCTTTCATGTAAATAACTTTCACTTATA
>JAWZYV010005579.1:0-10351 GCA_038373885.1 Cheiracanthium punctorium
TTGTTAGAAAATGAAGACTTTAAAATAAAACGTACAAAATGATTTAATCCTCTGTTGTAAAAAAGCGTGAATAGATAAGAGAGACTGTGTCTAACTTTTTTAAGATTAAACTTCTTTTAGTTGGTATTTACACAGTGAAACTTGCAAGAATCACAATCCACCGTGCCAATTGCTTTTCCCAATCATTAATCGTTAAAGAAATATATTGTCATTAAGTAAAGTATAATGAATTAAAAAGTTTTTTAAACATTACCTTAGAATAATGTTATTCTAATTTTAACTTTTAGTGCATTAAACATATTTTTGCAGGTATCCCAGGAAGAGATAGATTCAAAAATCTCCTTTGTTGAATTTACAGCTACTATTTAGATAAATTTTATTAAAAACGAACAGCTGAAATTATAGATTACTTTGGTTATATTTTTTTATGCTTCTAAAATGTGCAGAAATAGGAAAACGTTCAAAGTTGACAAGAAATTTTACAGCGAAACAAATTGTAGTTCTTTAATTCTGTTTCTTACTTCTCAATTATTTTTAAATCTACAACCATCACTATTATTTTTCTGTAAGAAATTATTCAAAACATACAATACACCCTTCGAAGCAATTACGCCAACGTTATTCCTTTACACTTTAAATGAATGTTGCAACACCTTTTGTTTATTTCGTTACAAAATAAAACATTTAACTCAGTACGAGATTTTGTAACTTTATAAGAAGGAACCCCAGGCTGTATTGATCTGACACCGAGAATCACTTTTCTCAAGATTTACTAAAAAAATACTCCCTACAACTCCTCTGGGAGTTTTCCTCATTCCCTGTGAAAAGCGGCGGGGAATTACATAAATATTGAAAACTGAAATAGAAATCTTTAGAGAAATACATTTTTACAAAAGAATCAATACGAGAGATATTTTCCTAGTTAAGCACCACTGAAAGTAATAAGCTATGCCGATTGTTTCAAAATTTTTTATCTTTAACATTGATTTATATCCCTATCTGGTCTTATATGAGATTTCGTTTTATCGTACGTGGGACTTAAATGTAACATCGGAACTCCATAATAAAAATTGCGACGCACTACTATCAAAGGAGGGGATTTTTTCCGGCAACGGAATTGCATCATTATGTAACGTAAATTATTTTATGAGTAAAAATTCGAATTTCATATTTTACTAATATTACATGAGTTATATATAAAAAAAATTGATAAAGCAGGGGCACTGATGAGCTTTAGTTTGAGAACAATATTCTTTTCGAAAATGGTTTTCAGCGATCTGATAAAATTTGATTTTTTTTTATTGGGGTTAATTTTTGGAGACCACTTTTGAAACGTTTCGGGATTTAATGTAGAAGGCTATAACAACGACTAAAGACCACTATCAAAAAATGAGATTGAACAATTATGTATTAAGTGTACAACACCTTAGCTAAAAATGATACATCAGCCCACTGATTGGTGACATTTTTTTTTTGGATGAACGTGCGGTGCCGGTCAGAACGGGGGTAACCAACCAAGTAACAGAACCAAATAGACACAGGTTGCAATCCGAGAGACGCTCATAAAAGCGCACCAATTTGGCAGTGTATTGACAATCGCCAAGCAGTATGCTGAAGCATATTTTTACCCAACTTTGCTTCCACCGTCCCCGTCTCTGACCGAAGTTCGAGACTTTATTATAAAATTTGATAGTACATTTATAATTCGAAGTTGAAATTGCTTGTCCAGCCCCTCCAAGTGATCGTGCCGATTCATCTTTACTTTGACACGAGTGTTACCTCCAATTCTGCCTCTTCGGAAACCTTACCTCTTCCACAGCTATGCCCGGCTTTCACAAGAAAAATCGCAGTTTCATGAAGCACCAAAACTCCTCACAATACGTTATTTCTCTAATAGTGGGCGCACCGTAAGTATTTGAGAATCTTTGATGAGCCTCAGCCTGCAGATATCCTCATATTGAAGCAAAATATTAACACCCGTCAGATGACGAGAATTTGTCTCGTAAACTGGGATATTCAATTGAGAATAACTTTATGATGCAGACACAAATTGACTGATGTTTTTATGGTGTTATGTTGACAGATCGCCAAGTTTATTGCAGAGTGTTTATGGATCTATTTATTTCGACCATTACTTACCGTTGACGACATATATAGAAATCACTACAAATTAGAATTAAAGAATTTTTTTTTTTAAAACTGAAGACAGTAGTTCGCATTTTTTAAATTGATATCAATAGAAGCTGAAAACACAACAAAGTGATTGATTGAATTTATCTTCTTGTAAGAGAATGCAAAAAATTAACTATTATACGTTTTAATAGAATGTTAATTGTTGCATAATGTTTAAACCGCGTAAGACCATTCCGAAAATCGGTAACTTTATTTTTTATACTACAACTCTACTCACTGACTAACCGTTTGAATGAGTAAGCTTTGAGTTACCTTTAGTTACCCTTTAGTTAACCTTTTAAACTAACCATTTAACACCCTTCAAGCTTTTGGATATTTTTGTAAATAGTTAACCTTTGTGTTTACTATCTTAAAAAATCACAGTGCTGAAAATTTCTCATTTCGTTGCAAGGCAGAAACTAAGACAAAAGAAGACGCAACGACCACTCAAATAGCTACTTATAAACGAAGAAAAGCGACTCTAAATGTAGAAAGTGAATAGTAGGAGGACCGTTGCGTCTTTGTAACGATTTAGGATTTAACAAACCAAAATATTTATAACGAAAGCCCAATTTTAAACAAATTGAGCTGCTGAAAAAATAATCGGTTATTTATTTCTATTACAAATGGATCGACTATTATATTTCATGAGTAACGAACCATTATCGATTTAAGTAATAGTTTATAATCAGCATACAACTACTAATATTCTCGCAAACTCTTCTTAAACAACGAGGGATATCCAGTAAACATATACATTAAGGGGAAATAGCACATGTGTCGAATGAAGATTTATTGCATGGAGATTAAGCCTTTATTACGACGACGTTTGAAAGAAAAATCAGTTTCGCCGAGGATTCCAATAATAACGTTCCGCTAAGTCTGCCTAAATTATTACTATGTCCCTATCAGATTGTGGCCGCTGAAACCATAATAATAATCCTTTCTGGACAAATTACCAAATTAAGGTTAATAGATTTCCTGGATTAAATGCAGATAATTGTGAGAATGGGATTTGTTTATGAGTTTGCATTTTATTTATCTTTCCTTAAACTTTAATGCTTAATACTTAAGTAATTTGGGAAGAGAAAGCATGCAATCTGGAACAATATGGAAGTTCTTAAGCAATCATAATTAATTTTTCCTGAATTGAAAGGATTTTTATAAAATTGTTAACCTTGTGAGCATCTCAATGTGAGATTACTATCTCAATGCCTCATTGCAATCGCACCTAGGTATTTTGTCAATCAAACATATCAAAAACTAATCAATTTTTAAAAAGCTTCAATATAATAGCTGATTTTATCTAATTATTCTTTCTTTAAATAATTTATTACTTTTCATATTCTTTAAAAACTGCTCATATAACATTTTAGAGGCAGTATAAGGGCAACATTTTTAACATGGATAGGGTAATCTGACCTTTTCCTTTCATACTTCTTTCACATCTACATCTAGTTTTAACTTGTTCTCTCTCACCGCTATGAATTCTCAACGGTGAAGATGTGAAAATTCTTTCAGTTTCCAGCTTTTCTATCGACATAGTTTTACAATCGGTTCTTGCAACGATGAGAGCGAGCAAATAAACTCGAGGTCGCTCATGTTATGACATATTCTTGCGTATGCTGTGGCAGACAGAACACGGTAAAAACATCTTTATATTTCTTCAAAGAGGCTAAGGAATTTGAGAAAGTATTTTTTTAATGCAGTTAGTCAGCATCCATTTCTTAATATAGGCAAATAGAATAGTTTTCAAAAGAGATTTCCACAAAATGGCCTGCACAACCAGACTATTGTTCTGATAGAAGAGAGATTATTAGGCCTTTGAAACAACCTCTAAGTTTAAAATTATTTCATGGCATTTAAAGAATTGTTCTTTTTTACCTTTATGAGTAAGCTAACGGTAGGAAACTTTCTCTCTCAGTCCCGTATCCTTATTTCAAACTAAACAGAACACAGACTGCATACCTACTAGACCATATATTTACTGCGCTGTATTTCGGCTATTTTCTATTAGTAGAAAGCGCGAACAATTTTTTCTTCCCAGTATCACCTAGTAAATGATGGCGAGTCTGGCAGAACTATAGGAACCGCAGATTTAGTGTTCATGTCGATTAGGAATGGAGCTCGGAATCTTCCGATCACAAGTCTGATGTGCTAACCACAAACTTTTTCCATTATTTAAAAAAAAAAAGCAGTTTTTCCCTGGACGTTTTCTAATTCTTATATACGCTGTCAAATAATGAGTTTAAGTATGAACATTTAATGAATAAAGGGATGATTAAAAAAATCAGCCCTGATTTATCATATAAATTATCGTTCCAGATCAGATTTATAAACTATGATGACGAAAACTTGCTGAACTTTTCTTATTTAACAAATCAGATTATAAATTCCGTAATTGTTTTAAACTGATCTTATTTTATTTACGAGATTTACATGTAGGAAATATTTGCGTTTCACAGGAATTATACAATATCCTATTCGAAATTGCAATATTTTTCTTAGTAAATATAAACGCAAGACATAATTCGGGGAATCAAACATACCCAAATCAACATTTCTTCAATTAATAATTTGAGGAGTTCTGCAGAAGTCGCAAAGTATTTACCCCTTCCCATTCAATACCCAATACTTTTTTTGTCTGTTCATAAAATATTGGTTTGGACAGGGAATACGTTAAAAGAATACGGAAAAGTACCGAAGTTGCTAGAGTTCAGTAAAATTAATTACCCTTTCCGTTGTATTTCTTCTTTTCTGTAGTTAGGGGAATACAGTCAGCTGTATATTTAATTACGTTTTCTCTCTGGTTAGCAGCACTTCGCTTTTGGATATTCTTACTCGTGTTTATGTCTGCGTATGTTCTATGTGAAGACAAGGGCCTTTTTCAGCGATTTGTGAATAATTATGCAAGTGAATTTGAGATGTTTGTTTATGCTAGTATTAATATGCAGGATTGTTAGTTCTGTTTATTTACATGTAGTAAAAAAAAACCTGAATGAAGTGGAAATCTTTTGATTTATAATTTTCTTTTCTCGTTTAAGCTAGTTTCTAACTGGCTAATCCTGCGGTTACTGTGTACATTTGTTACAGCAATAGATGAATCACAGTAATAATTAATAGTTAAATTTATAATACTTTTGATATACACTTATGAAATCATGTGATTGGTGGTCACTCAACTTAAAACATAGGCGCCGATTTAAAAAAAATATTGATTGGATTTTGAGATTTGCGAAAATCTTTTCAAACTGCGTAAATTTGTGTTCGAGCATCACATATAAACGACTGAAGCGTTTATATATGATTGAAATGAAATTTGGTATCATGATTGGTGGTCGCTCAACTTAAAACATAAGCGTCAAATTAAAAAAAAAATCTTTATTAGATTTTGAGATTTTGCGAAAATCGTTTTAAACTGCGTAGATTTGTGTTCGCACATCACGTAATAACTGCAAAAGTGAAAAAATGATATTTGGTGAAATGATAGGTGGTCACTCACCTTAAACTATAAGAATCTAGTTTTAAAAAATCGATCCGATTTCGAGATTTTGCGAAAATCGTTTAAAACTGAGTGAATCTTTGTTCACCCATTACGTAATAACGACTAAAGCGAATGATATGAAATTTGGTCACATGATATAGATGGTTGCTCAACATAAACTATAGGTGTACAATTTTTTAAACATTTTTATTAGATTTTCAGATTTTGTGAAAATTCTCTCAAAATACGTTTATATTTCTTCAAGCATCACGTAATAACGACTAATACGAATGATACGAAATTTGAGATTTTGTGAAAACCGTTTTAAAATGTTGAAATTTTTTTCCAGCATCACGAAATAAAGACTACAGGGAATGAAACGAAATTAGGTGACACGATAGGTTGTCACTCAACTTAAATTCTAGGCTTCCAATTTTTTCAAAAATATTGATGAGATTTTGACATTTTTCGAAAATTATTTCAATATTCGTTCGCGCGTCACATAATTACGACTAAAGCGAATGAAATGATATTACTTAGTTACACTCTAGCCTGCAATATTTTAACAATACATAAAAATTATAACTTCGCTTTCTTTACTTTGGCAACATACTACATCCATTCTGTGTACTCCTACAATGCTGACGAAAGTTCTTGCCTTGAAATTTTCATTCAGTACTAACCCGTCAACTACGGGTACTTCAGCTAGTTTATAATACTTTTGATATACACTTACGGAATTTATAATACTTAACTAGGTTAAGAAAATTACATAACGAGATTTGCCGATTTTTTTTAGATTAATCCTTTAGTTAAAGCATTTATATATCATTTTTTATTTTTATTATTTTTGATTAAAAAGAAACTAAATTATTTCTTTTGAGACTGGATATGACCCCCGATAGTATATATTTTTATAAATGGTGCAATGCTAAAAATATTTCATATTAATTCTAAGGATGTGTTTGAGCTCATTTTTGTGAAACCCAGTTACATTATTTAAGCCTGTACCCGAAATTTCAGCAAATCAGTGAATTAATCACAATTACTTTATTGCTGGAATTTCATAAGTTTGGTAGGCTGGAATGATGTATACAATGAAACTCAATAATATGCCATATATTCTGTTTCTCAGGGGTGTATATATCCACTTCAGGGGCGTAGCCAGAAATTTTTCATGGGGGGGGGGGTACGACGACTACAACTCATATATATGTATACGTGTGTGTGATAATGTAGTGAAGAATATACATTTTGTATGGCAAAAAATTCCTCATGGGGGGGTTATGACCCCCCCTAACCCTCCCCTTGGCTACGCCCCTGATTCACTTATCTAAATAGTTATCCGATCTCGTGGTTGACTAAGAAATAATCACCGCTTCAAAATATCCCCAATCACCTTCTAGGCACCCTGATTCTCTTTTATTATATAAGTATGTTTATGATGAATCATTTTTTAAAACCTATGACAAGAAATGTGTTCCAAAAATGAAAAATTTATTTCAAGACATCGTGAGTCCGAACACGGCAATAGATTTCAGAACTCGAACTTGACTCGGGCTAGGGATCGTTCTAAGCCCATCTGATCTTCAATAAATACCTACGTTTATTTAAAAAGGACATGATTGCATCCATGAATCTAGAAGAAAACTGGATATTATGGTGGAATGATTTAAAGCTTTTTTTAGGAATTCACATTGCCTGAGTCATCGTATGGTACGAAACTGGTTAAAAAAATTGTCTCCAAATTTCAGATGAAAATTTTGCCATCTTCTACTTCCGCATATCAAGTGAATATTTATATTGCGTTATTTTAAATTTTTAGTGTGTTTGTTTCATCAATAAGACTCGACGAATACACTGTAAATTGGTACATTGCTAAATTTATTATCATTTCTCTTTCTGCGTCTGTGTGCTTTCCAAATAAAAATAGTATTTAAAACTTAACTCTGTGTGAATATTAATAGCTATGTATCCAGTGTACACGAGAAGGACTTACGACAGCTGATTGCAGATTAGTAATATGTTTTTGAAACAACTATGTTTTCCTGTTTTTTTTTTAATAATTAGAACTATTTCTGAGTGCGAAAAAAAAGTAAGTGTAAGCATTGAAATTAAATTGATTTTTTTTCCTTTCTACGTTAACATTCCTTTCTTTGATCCTCTGTGTGGAACCTGAAGACGAACACTCACTGCACTTTTTCTTTTTTTCTTTTCAGTGCATTTTTTACCAAACAGAACCATTTTTCGTCTCAGGAAATATAACATTAAATTTTTTTTAGCCTTTTACACTCTACCCGGCAACACATAATGATGAGTGAACACTTTTGTAGCAGCTGAAATGTTCATATTGTTTCACTCAATAAATATGTGTGTTATTTACAAAGTTTTATTAATTTTAACCTTTTAAAACAAGTTTTTTGAGTGTCCCTATTTGTTACTAAGATATTTGAAGTATCTGAAACAAAAGTTTATTCACAGAGTTTACACTTACATTTACCTTTACCCCTTTTAAAGAGTCGATAAAAACCCCTATAATCCAAATTTCATTAAGGTTTTCTAAAGAATATTTTGTAAGATTCGTGTTAGATTACTTCCATTCAAATTTACTTTGCGTCTAGTGAATCGTTTATTAAGGGTTCATAAAAATTAAGGCTATCCGGTAGCGAGAGAAAAAAACAGGTTTTCTTGCATGTTTGACCTATGAGTAATCTTTAGAGCAACCAAAAGCCCCTGTGGTTCAAGGCCATATATAGAAACATGATAAAAATGCAGGGGTTAATTCGATTTAAATCACAATGTTATTTCTTTGCTAGGAAGTAAATTAATATCAGTATTACTGGGCCCGGTTAAACAAGTCCTCCAGAAAGAAGTTCAATCCCGTGCAGGGGGTAAGTAATCACTGTAAGTTTTGGAGAAATTGCGTGTAGTATAGCGAGAGATCGAGTAGAGCGGTTGGCAGCGGGCTGTGCACAACATATCCTGTATAGTGCGAGCACTCGATCAGTCTAGTGTCACTTTTAATTAAGCAGCATTAATCTTTTGGATGGAGCCGTTCTGGATATACAGATAAAATTTTGTAAGACTAACTGAAATTCAAAACTATGTGCGACACCCGGTCTATTGAATTACTATTTTATTGAAATAGTATCAGCAACATTCTGTTTTTTGTTAAAGATGGAGGGATGATGATTCCAACTCTTTGCTTTCACCTTTGTGAATGAACTGCTTAAACAAGGTGTTGTATAATCCCTTATTATGATATTATTGTAGTTGCATATACGTTGTTTATGCACTTATATTTCATGCACAGTAGAAAGAAGGGAAATCAGCTATTGATAAAAATTAGAAAGAAGAAATGCTTAAAAAACAGTGTCAGTGTATTCAGTTGTTCAAAAAAATAGGCAGGCACATTTTGCAAACGTTAATCTCAAAACATTCACCAAGAGCAATAAAATGTTCTGTTGAGCTGCATTCTGTTATAGTACAACGAAATTATGTGGAAATTATAGTGCCACTATATTTCAAAATAAATGGAGAAATTTAACAGAAGACTAAACATGCTTACTTGGGCATAAGAAAGATATGAACTCATGCTGTGCAAAACGAAAAACCTTAAAATAAAAACTATTTTTTCAATGTAACCACATTCCTAACTAGCTAATTCCATACAGTGGCAATGTTGTGGGTACACACAAGAGACTGGGTATAATAAATTCGTTAGAAATTGGCACAATTTGTTGCGAATGTTATAACACTATGTCGTTGTTGTACCTTGCTTACAATTCCCGGCTAGCCGTGGTATCTGCCGAATTTTCAATCTCAGATGCTCCAAGTTACAAAACATAGTGTTTATGCTTGAGAACCATCATCTTCTAGTTATTTGCCAAAACCAAGTAATAATTACTGCTACTGTAGTCTCTGTTTCTTACATTCAGTCTGGGCACACTACTCACGATTGTGTGAACTTTGGAAGCAAGAAATTACCAAATAAGACGGTTTTAACATTCACGTTAGTATCGTCCCATGCAGGATCATAGCAAACATGCATTTACTTTTATTATAACAGTCACTTGGTACTTTTCATCAAATATTAGATAACTTGTGCTTCTCTCGCACGCTATCCATGTTAACATAGAACAGATCCAATCATCAGTAAATTCAATGACTAATGTATAAGGTCGTACGCTATCAAGAATTCATTTAATCGATTAGTAGGCTGTAAAACTTGTACTTGACTTTAGTTTGCATCACAGCTCATAGCCAACTCTCACACTCACCGCGCCAAAACCGTGTCAAACACCAATTCTACCTCCACACACTCTTCCCGACACTACAAGAAGCGGAAGACACAAACACCAATACTTCCAGTGCTTTATCGGTAATCATTAATCTCTATAGTCCAATTGCGCACCATGCTAAATAATAGCAAGACGACAAAAACGCCAGGAGGGACTAATTTTAAATGCAATACATCAACTCACTTATGGTCTTTAAACAACAGATAAGTAAGCCTGTGTTAAGGTTTGCAGTGTATTTAAAATATTCACTGCAGAACAAAATCACTTTTTTGCTTTTTTTTTGTATCTTTGTGATTCCTTCATAAGTTAATAATCCGTTATCACCCGTCCTTTTCACTTTTTTTCCTCAGGAGAGAAATATATTACGTGCGGTGCGTGGAATTACGATTACAAC
>JAWZYV010005581.1:0-293597 GCA_038373885.1 Cheiracanthium punctorium
AAAGCTTCAATGACTTGTGTCACGATTGGTCCATTGTTAGAGTCACGTGGTACGCGGGTTCTGACGGGGTGAGTTCTGAAGTGCTAAGGAAAAATTATCTCTTCTACTGCACTTATTGGGGGGTTGCCATGGTAACCCCAAACGCTTCATTCAGTTTTACAGCTTTACTTTCTATCAGGTGAAGAGATCCCTCAGAAAACGGTCTGTCTCTTCAAGTGAGAGAAAACCCAGCGTAGTGCATCTCCAAGCACAAATTTGTGTAGGAAAATGAAACCACGTGATTTGTTTGAGATTTTTACTGCTGTCTTTTGAAAATTTTAGAGTTTCTTCTTGTGTTAATTTTAATGATAATAATAGTTAGTTTCTTTTCTGTTTATTCACCTTCATTATGTTTCCTGTAAATGATGTAGTCTGTAATGTATTACAAACACCGTTTAGTCGGTGGAATGATGACGATAAAAGAGATGTTCTTTCTCGTGGTCGTGGTTTGAAGGGGGCTCAAAAATGACTACAAAACGGATAAAAATTCAAAATTTTGTTTTTAAATGATCTTCTAAGTTATTGTAAAGATTTTTAATTAAGAGAAGTGGAAAGCTAATTTTAAGGCATTTTAGAAGTCTTGATACTCCATGTAGCAACATTTCTAAATTAGTTCAGTATGCGATGTCTATACTTGGGATATTTGTTACAGTTGAGACAAAATTTTCTATTATCAGGAACATTTGGTCGGTAGAAAGGGGTAAACTTTCAATATGTAATGTTAAAAATCGTCTAAAGGTCAAAATTAATTCTGAACTTCCATGTTGTGATTTTTATGATATCATCAAAACGAACAAAGAATTCCCGAAAAAAGCCCCATGTCTCATGAAAAATATATGACTAAATAATTGTGAAAAATATATGACTAAATAAGTTTATTGTTTCAGTAGTAAGGAAATGTTTTTAGTTTACTTTTTACAGTAATTTTAAAAATACTGTAAAATCTCATTACAATTAAGTAAAGTATTGCGAAGATAATGAATAATATATTTTTATCTAAGGTAAATTTCAAATTAATTAAAAAATATTTTTTTTCAAATAAAATCATTAGAATAATTAAATTAATTAAATATCCCTTTAACAAAGAAAATCATTAAAAACTTTACTTAATCCAAACAAAAAGGGGATAGGAGGCCCGAAATGAGACTGAGCTTCCCCTCACTTCAAAGGTAAAAAGGGCCCTGGGTCGACCAGTGGAGGCATTAGGAATGAATGCATCGCTGAAAGATTAAAAATTTCTTTCCGCAGAAAGGCCTGTGCCACCGCCTAATTACCATGTTTAATGGACATGGGCACCGGCACCATAGGGCAAGGGGGGCTATAGCCCCCCCCCCCTGGATTTTTGTATGCCTTGTGTTTTCCCTTGCTTTTTTGCTCTTTTCAACATGGTAACTATACGTTAAAGTAGTCTTTGCCCCCCCTGGGAAATATTATGCCGACGCCCATATTAATGGCTGCATCAGGTGTTTTTCATAATATTTTGGTATAAAGCTCTTCACCTATTTTTTTGATCACGAGCCGCCACTGCCAACTGACCAACCATTCTAATATATAAAATTCTCCTGTCACAGTGCTAGTCACCTAACTCCTCCGAAACCACTCGACCAATTTTAATGAAATTTTCTATGTATATTCGTTAGGTCTGAGAATAGGTTTTTAACTATGTCTCATACCCCTAAGTCATAAGGGCGGTCCACGCCAAAATGTTTAGCCCCAGAGTGCTATTCATTTCAATCAGGATTTCTGTGTAGACATTAGCGTGTCGAGTCACTTTTCAAATGTGTTTGCCAGATAATGTGGAGAGGGGGGGGGGGCGTTAATAAAATGTTGAAAGTCGCACAAGGTTTGCAATTTTTGATAATTGATCGCTAAATGTGGTGCCAAAACATGACAATTTATTATAAATATATTTCGCGTATAGTTAGAAAACGCCTGGCGTATATTGTAAAGAGTTTTATTAGGCGATTTTAATATAGATTCCTATTCCGAAGAAGTGCTCTGTGGAACAAGAAAGGAAAACACGGTACACTCATGGATTATGATGTCCATTCCAAACAGCATTTAAAATGTCTTTGCGGTATAGTTGGAATATGCCTACAGGAAGAATATGCCTGGCGAAGATTGTAAAACAGTTTCAGTAGGCGATTTTAAGATAGATTTCGATTCCAAAGATGGGTATTATGGTACAAGAAAGAGTTGATTCCTATTTTAACGCCCCCACTCTCGTCAACCTAAAAAATCCCCGTACTTTGGCGAGCTTTGCAGTCATGGGCCTCTGGGAGTTATGCACAAGTTTCAACGGTACTTACGTATTATCCCGGCGGTCCGCCAAGACAAGCAATTTTTCACCAAGATAAATGCTGGGCACATGAAATTGTTGATGGTTTGGAATACGATTGGCAACGTATTTAAAATCTACGAAAAAGTAGTTTGGCGGAAGTGACCGCCGGGATAATACGTAAGTACCGTTTCAACGCATCCAAAAGAACTAGGTGATAACTAAAGTAAACAAACTAGCGATAAACGCGCCAGTTAAGGAATTTGAAGACATTTAATTATTAAAACTACATTAATTGGTAATCCAAAATAAATAAAAATGTAACGGCATGCTGTACTTTCATGTTGTTCCAAATCGCCATTTTAATTCTAAATTACGATTTCTACATAAATGCAAAAAATCGTCATGGTAACTGCATATGTTTAATCATCGCCTCCTTGGCGAGAGTCGAGGCGTTAAAGTAGGAGACAATATATAAAACGGTGAAGTATAGTTGTGATATACTTGGCGAAGATTGTAAAATAGTTTTAGTAGGCGATTTTAAGATAGATTTCGATTCCAAAGATGGGTTTTATGAAATAAGAAAGAAAAATACAGCACAGTCATGAATAATGATAACACTTTCCAACTTAATGGAATAAGGACAAAAAATAGGGACGACGCATAAATTATGATACGATTTTAATGTATAGCACTATAGTGCGTTTTTAAAATCTGAAAGTGATTCAGATTTTGATCCTTTTTTTTTGGGGGGGGGGACAAAATTTTTTATGGAATGACTATCAATAAGTCTCAAGGCCAAACTATGTCTGTTTGTGGATTAGATTTGAGCACACCATGTTTTTCACACGGACAGTTATACGTGGCAAGCTCTCGAGTGGGCAAACCATACAGTGGGCATCCAGTTTGTTTGTGTTATCTAAAGATGGGAAAACAAAAAATATTGTATACTCTATTGCGTTAAGGGATTGATATTATTTTTTAGTAAAATTATTGTAATTAGCGATATATATAAATTTAAAGAATAAATTACAATGAATTAAAAATATAAATGTTTGGTATTGTGTTATTTTTATATTCCAGCATCGTTCACAGCGCCCCATGCCACCTCCACTCATATACCACACCTTCACACACTTACAATAAGTTAGTCATTTCTTTCTACTAAAATAATCCTAGGAATAATTTATATGGCAAAACAACGCTTGCCGGATCAGCTAGTATCTATATATAAATACGCTAAGGAAAATCTTTGTGTCCCTTTTGCAGCACATTGCGCTAACGGAGGAGTGTGAAATTCGGTAAAGTTCGCATGGAGGTGCTTGAGCGAATTTTAAAATTTTTGTGTAATATGCTATTGCACCGTAAAAAAATTAGATAAGTAAATTGGCGACCAATATTTTGCTCCAAGTCGGATGATGGTTCCATTTTTATGTCCATTTTGAAATAACAACATTAAGCTACAACGTTATAGAGTTATAATATTCCAACAAAATTCGCAAAAAATGAAATTAATATCCAGTTTAGTGAAAATATTATCGAAATACATGAGCAATCAATAGGAGATGAAAATAATATCACATCGTTAATGAGGTGTATGGAAATATTTCTGATAAAACATACTCTCGGGTAACATATATTGAAGTCAGTTATTTTAGCCCTTAAAAATGATGATTGTACTTTTGTTAATACTGATATACTTGATAAATGATAATCTTTGATAATCAAATACATGGTGAAGGGATAACATATCATAGCTACGATAAAATAATTTACCATGATGACAGTAAAATTAGTAATTATGCAGTAGAGTTTTTGAGTTTTTTCACTGTTAATAGTTTAGATAATTTTCAGTCAGCCGATAAAAAGCCAAATAATTGAAACCTGCGCCAGTTGCTAACAAACCTAACGAGAATCACTGAGCATCATTTCCAGTACAGAGTTCTTTCATCCGCATTTCTATATTTTGGAATTTTAATTTAATTCCATATATTTTTCCCATTTCCATATTTTTAACAAACGATTAATCAATTAAACATACATATTTCTTTTTAGTATACTGATACTTTTGTACATTGTAATATGTATATAAGTACCTTTTTGTATACTGGTTGACATTTTTGGCTTTGTTTTGGGGAACAACGATGTTTTAGAAATAGCCTTTTAATGCTAAGGCAACAATTGTTAGTGGAATTCACGCCGGTTAATCGAAAAGTACCATAGTTTGCCCCCCCCCCATACGTTAGTGTTGAAAGTTAATTGCATAGTTTTACTGATCGGGAACTGAATTAATACAAAGGGACGGGGGTCAATTGCACCCTCGCCAACAGCTATCAATCAAATCGAGGGGCGAGTTGCACCGGAATCCATACCTTGCTCCCCCTCGAAAATATGCAACCGCTGGTCTTTGCGACACCCCAAAAAACATCAAGATTATGGGTCCGGCCATCGCTGTATGACTTCTTCAAAAAGTGCTACCGCCGGCCCTTTGCAAGACCACAGGGTTGCTCTATGATTTTCCCCCTCCCTTCTATTTCGCGGTCGTGCATTAAATTCATCAACGGTGCAACTCGTCCTTTTCTCCTTCCGCACGGTGCAACTAACGCATTCCCGTAAAAAGGAAGCATTAATCAATGGAGCAAGAATGCGCATCAAGTTTATGCACCGTAATGCTGTTAAATGTGAAGTTTTAACTGGAATTCCATGCGGTAGGAAAATCTGGATTCCAAATAAACGGATATTTCGGAATGTCTCATGTACACCATATTTCGATGCTATTCCGAAACCAATTTCCAATTATACCTGCAATTGCGACCAGAGCCCGATCAAGATAACTGCGGGCCCTGGGCAGAAGAAAAAAATTGGACCCCTTGCAATAACCTCCCCCTTAACGGGAAAAAAAAAAAAAAAAAAAAAAAACAGATTATGATTGGTTTATACTGAAAGCTTTAAATATCTTACCCTTTCGTAACGCAAATTTTGTTTTAACCCATTCGTGCCTGGATATTTTTGTGACTTTCTTCGATTTTTGCTAACACCAGCAGTAATTGATAAATTTCTGATGTCAACTTTTTGAACAAGGGATGATTCCATTTAAAATCATTATGTATAAAAATTGAAATGTCAACATCCTACTTGGCCATATTAAAATATTTTGTGGAATTGAGGTTCAATACTCGCGAATAAAGGCTAGGAAAAATAAATAACGTTTTCGACTGATAGCGAAAATGCCGTCCCAAAAAAGGGACGCTAGGCATAAATGGGTTAAGTAATCTGAAATAAACGAATGTAGTAACATGATGTCAAAGAAACAGACAGTTAAACGTTACATCGAAATGTTATATAATAGTTGCTAAAATGTACGGAATAAAACCGTTTTTTGTAAACAGTCGTTTTTGTAAATATTTCTTAAAATAACAAATAATTCAAGGATCTTGCTAATTTTTTAAAAAAGTACGGTAAACATTAAAAATACTCTTTACAAAATGTGGTTAGTTATTTTCCTACATATTGGTACGCTATATTGACTATACAGCATTTCGAAGAATTAAAAATAAGTTTAAATTAATTTATACAGAAACGTAAATTTGAATTATTTTCGTTGTTCATACTTTATAATTAAAAAGTCACTTAGCTTTAAAAATTTTTTATCCTTTGTAATTTTATTTTAGAATTAAAAATGTGTAAGATGTAAGATTTTGGGGCCCTAAAATCTGTGGGCCCTAGGCAGTTGCCCCGTTTGCCCTGCCGGTAATGTGGCACTGATTGGGGTGACAATAAGTAAATCTCAAGGACAGACATTCGAAAAAAATTGAATATTATTGCGGCAGCCAGTTTTTCAATTGTACGTCGCAGAAAAGTAGTGTTCGATCATTCCATGGATTGAGATTTTATCATAGGCGTAGAGTTATATGGGCCCTTGGGGCTCGAGCCCCCTCAATAAATTGTGACTAGGGGCTGAGCCCACCCAATAATTTATCACTCAATACAGAAAACTAATTTATACTAACATAAAAAAAAATGTATTCATGCCATTTACAAACGTTTAAAAAAAACCTTTACTTGGACTTTTAAAAATGTTCTTCTTTTGATTTCAATCATGATTTGGTATTCATTGTGACGCCACGTAACACACAATGTTACTATAAGCTGCCCTCGCCAGGCTCTGGTTCATTAAAATCAGATTATGTAATGTAAAGTATGAAATGAAGAAAAGTTCAGATGGGTCTAAAATGCACTATCTCATCGAAAATGTTTTTTTTTTCCTCCTTTGGATTTTTTACTTTGCTTCTATTTTTAACTTATAACATGGTAGGAAGAGACTAACATGGATACTTACCTTACATAGGAGTAGAATTCTATGGACTGATAGAGCTCGAGCGCCTCGAGTAATTTACACTTATATAGTAAGTCATAGCTGCCAACTACTACGGAATAGAATGAACCACTTTTTGTAAACAGTATATTTTGTAATTATTTTTTTCAAACTAGTAACCAGTTCGTGCGCGCAGCACAAAAATTTTGCTGTATTTTAAGCCACAAATCATGTAAAAAAGTGGTTCATTATATTCCGTAGTAGTTGGCAGCTACGAGTAAGTTATATATACCCGAATCAGTGGCGTAGCCAGAAATTTTTCATGAGGGGGGGAGGGTTACGACTTTTGCAAGTCACATATATGTATACGGGTGTATGATAAGGAAGTGAAGAATATACATTTTGCAAGGCAAAATTCCTCGGGGGGTGATTATGACCCCCCTAACCGCCCCCCCCCTTCGCTAAGCCACTGACGTGAATATATGTGGTTGTGGGGCCCGGCCCCCCCAATAATTTTGAAAACTTTACGCTTATGGATTTTATATAAATTTTTTATTTAAATTTTATATACTTTGAAAAAGAAAGACAAAATAACTGTGTAGCCTTGACGAAACACGGGCAGTATAGCAAATAAAATAAATAGATAAATAATAAAATAAACAGGGAAATGAGTCCCTTGGCTACGGCTTTGGCTATTGGCTATTATCAGTTATGTGTCATTAAATTCAAATAAGATTCAAATAAGATAGATGTTGAAAAGTGCTTCACACTGAACTCCAGGGCCAAATATTGTTTTGAGGTTTTAACTCGGATAATTGAACAATATTCCTTCAACTCATAAATAAGATAAAAATGAACTATAATATACGAAAGCTCAACAAGGTAAATTATTGAAATAAAAAGTATAGTCTAAACAATACTTGGCATAGGACGGTTTATTGGCAGGAAGTAACTTTCGTTGTTTGTTTTTTTTTTTTTTTTTTTTTTTTTTTTAAGAACATGAGGAGCCCATAGGTCGAGCTTTGAAGCGTTTCAAATGATCATGAAGGGTCGAATTCGATCCATTTTATCCATCAGCGATCTCGCGAGTTGTTTGTTATTCGCCGGTTTTCATCCATGGATTGAATACCTTTATTGCGTCCTCATCAGCTTCAATGGGCCTTCCAGAAGGCTGTGCGTCTTCCACATCCAAATAGGCGGATCCAAATTTCAAAAACCAGTTTTGGTACTGGCGTTCTCTGAATACATCTTCTCCATACACATGGGATCTTTTTTTTTTTTCCTTTCTTAAACAGTATTTTTACCTTTCCGATAGAGAAAAAGCAAAACATGCCGCTTTTCAGATGCCATGTTTCAAAGTGTACCCACCAATTAACTGTTGCTCAGAATCCATCGAACTTCTTTTCGCAAACGTTTGCTTGCATTAATGAGCTGGGAGTTTCCTTATTCAGAGAGGGGAACAGTGAAAACAACTGGTCAGAATGCTACAAAACTTGCAGCCCTTTAATTATACGAAGAGGGAGAGTGATGCGTGGGGAAATAATAGTTTAAAAAAACACCACTAGGAAGCGCTTTACAATATTACAGTTTCTGATATGCAAATTCTCCCACTTCTCAGACGTGTAAAACATCTGTTTCACGGCCGTTTCATTGTTTTCTTGGCTTGAGAATGTTTATAAGCCTGTTTTATTCCCAATGAAACATTTTAAAACGCCTCCTGGTGTTGATTTTTTGAACTAGCTTTACTATTCCACTTCCACCTCCCTCCTATGAGTATACTGACCAGCAATTTTTTCTGTATACAGTTCTGAATAGGAAAACCTTAAATATGAACACATATGGAGAATTGCACAGTGGTTTGGTCTTATTACCACCTCGTGTTTACAGCACAACATGGTTAAATTAATAAATCGAATGTACAAACCGTTTTGTCGATTTATATTGATATAATAAAAATAATAATATGCCTATGTGACAATTAATTTAAGAATAATCCATCAATTCATTGAGACAAGTATAAATAGTCAAAAATAGAAGAGACTGCAAAGGATTCTGAAAATCACCTGCAGTAATGGAGAACTATTTCCGTTTATATTCTAAAAATAGAAGTATTTGAACCTAAATAACAGCTGCTGGCAAAAGTTTTCTTCCATATAATGACACAGAAAAATCTTGAATATGCGGTATCTTTTTCATATGGGGCTCCAAAGAATAAAACAATGACTACTCATAGAACCAATACTAGTAATGTATTGGAATTCTTTTCATTGATCCTGTGAAAGAACTATAAAAGCTACACACACCCTTTTCAATAGGGTACATGGTACAGTACAAAGGAATAACATAAATGTATTTCTCATATCGGTGGCTGTTTACAGCAGTTAGAGTACGGACAGACAGATACACAGACCGCAATCACAAACACTTTCCGTCTATAAAATAATTAATTTTTTTTTTAAATAACACACATCAAAGGTACTTGTAAAACTATGCACGTGTTTCGATCGGGAAAAACTCAAACTTCTTCAGCAGCAGCAGAAATCCATACACAGACTGAGACTGGGAACAGAAAAATTTAAACAGAAAATAAAAGTGAAGAACGAGTTGCCAATCGAGAGAAGGAAAAAAGCAAGAAATCAAGGAGAATAAGGGAAGGGGATAGATAAAAATAAAATATAGCATAAAAAATAAAATAAAATATAGAATAAAAAAACAAAAAAAAATACAGAAATATAAATGAAGAAAAAAGAAAGGAAAATTTCAAAATATAGAAATGTGCAAAAACGAAGGAAAACAGAATAAGCAGGAAAAAAGAAAAGTAACAGGAGAAAAAAAAACAGTCCTGATCTGCGTATGAGACTTCAGCTGCTGAAGATGAAGACCGAAAATTTTCTAATCGAAACACGTGTACAGTTTGATAAGTATCTTTTAAATGTGTTATTTTAGAATGTTTTAATAATTTTACCTTTTAAACGCCAGTTTCTATTGAGTCTTTTTCGTTACTTTCGGACTTAGTCGGAATTTTTTAATCGGGTAATGTCAGTTTTATCAGGTTTAATCATTTTCAAACAGCATCCGGATAATTGCTAGTTCGGCACATAGTTACAATTTATCTCCTTGTCATTCTGTGTCTTTCCAAAGCAGGGAATAGCTTAATTCATCTCATTTCAATTGTAAACGAGGAAAGCATATACATAATCGCTGTCCGATTATATTATTTATTTGCAATCAACGTCCTTTAAGGAAACTCATTCACCGGCTTTTGTCCCAAAGGTAGGAAGTTTATAGAGTGGACAGCGAATTTAAATGACTCCGACCAATCCTCCGAAACTCCTTAAATGTGTTTCGTTTCTTTAAATTCTAATCATCCTCTTCGCTTGCTTACGGTGGAACGTTTCTCAGCATTAGGGTGTCTGGCATTGAACTTGTTACGTAAGTAATGTACTAGGAAAGGTAACGGCGATTTTTTTAAAATTCACTGTCTGTCGGCCGTTAGAAGCGGGGCCCCCGGCTAACGAGATACCGGTTAAAACGTGTTTTTGGTTAATGAGATTCCTGTTTTTCGCTACGCTGTTAAAACTATATACATAGAAGCGACCAAGAGGTAAAGGTGTATTTATTTTTTATTAGTTGTTTTTCATATCATAGTTAACCTTCGGGTGCTTAAAAATTTAAAATCCAGAAACGCGCGTCTTTAATTTTTTAACTGTACATCTTTAAGCACGTCATGTTCTTGTTTGTCATACAGTTACAGTTGTATTTATAGAGTATTAGTGTATATTATATACTCACTTTCCCGCGAACGTAATCTGTTATGTGTTAGCGAATTTTGATTTCGTAACATGTTAATAATCTTTTCAAATATTTTAGCTATTTTTATTATTATCTGCCTTTTTTTAATATTAATTATTCTTTTCTTTTACTATTAATCATTCATTCTTTTTGGAAGAATGTGTTAGCGAATTTTGATTTCGTAACATGTTGATAGTCTTTTCAAATAATTTAGCTATTTTTATTATTCTTTCTTTTTTAATATTAATTATTCTTTTCTTTTAGTATTAATCATTTATTCTTTTTGGAAAAATGTGTTATCTCTAAAGTTTGTTCTACTAAAATACCTTGTTAAAACTGAAACGTTTTAAAATAAGCAAAATGTACACCCTTCAAAAAAAGTATTCGAGCAAGAGATAAAATTCCTACGTTGGTTTCGTATATTAAAAATTATTTATCATAGAATATGAATACGGCTATGTATAAATATGAATTTTCATATTTCTGTCAAGTTGTGCGTTTTTCAAAAACTCAATTATTATTCGCAAATCTAAAATAGGAAATTTCTCTCTTGCTCGAATACTTTTTTTGGAGAGTGCACTCAGATTCGGGTATTTTCTTATCTGATTATAGCTCCAAATACCTAACTTCAAAATTTGAGAAGCAAATGAATTCGTTTTTCATTTGTATTCATAAACAGTATCCTGCAAGATATCGTATAGTTTACGCAACTTATTTATTCTTCAAACTCCAACAAAATATCCAATTTGCTAAAAAGTTATAACTATTTATTTAATTTTACTTTATTTAATTTTATTTATATATTTGTTTGTTTGCTCCTTTTTATTCTGATAGAAATTAAGGAAAGCTGGTGATTTAGGAATTTGAGAAAAAATGTTAAAAATTCATACTGGCAACAGGTAAATGAGCTTTTATTCTAAATAAATTCCAGCAAAATCGTTCGGTATAGACATACCCATTTGAAAGTGACATTGTTTGACCACTGCAAGTCGACATCACAGTACCTCTTCTGTGAACCCGACTGCAACGACAATAAACCAGATTGTTTATAAGCTATAGCCGATTGACGTTGTAAGGGAGTTCCGGTCCTATGGGTGATTGAACAGTGCGAAATATTTTAACGTTGTAAGGGAGTTGTCGCTATAATGAGTTTAACAGCATTTTCTGTCTCCTTTAGATTTAAAATCCTGCTACTACAACACTCGTTGAAGAACACACTTAAAGTATCTTTTTTTTCCTAAAAAACTTTGCACAAATCGTAATTATATTAAATTATTATTTTATTACAATTAGATATGAAGACAAATGCGGGATTAACCCATTTGTGCCTGGATATTTTTGCGACTTTCTTCGAGTTTTACTGATAACAGAAATAATAGATAAATTTCTGATGTCAACTTCTTGAACAAGGGATGATTTCTTTTAAAATCATTATGCATAAAAATCGAAATATCAACATCTTACTGGGTCATGTTAAAATATTTTGTAGAGTTGAGGCTCCATACTCATGAATAAAGGCTAGGAAAAATAAATAACGTTTTCGACTAATAGCGAAAATGCCGTCCCAAAAAAGGGACGCTAGGCATAAATGGGTTAAAATACACCCTCCAAAAAAAGTATTCGAGCAAGAGAGAAATTTCCTATTTTAGATTTGCAAATAATAATTGAGTTTTTGAAAAACGCACAACTTGATAGAAATATGGAAAGTCATATTTATACATAGCCTAATTTATATTCTATAATAAATAATTTTTAATATAAGAAACCAACGTAGGAAATTTCTCTCTTGCTCGAATACATTTTTTGGAGGGTGTACATGTTTACCATATTATTTCATATCAATTCTCTTTAATTTATGAAGTATGACGGGTATACATCAGCTAATAATAAACAAAATTAAACGCAATTATTTAAAATGAAATTATTTTTCCTGGTGTAATAAGTTTTTATTTTAATTTATTTCCTTAAATTAAAATATATATTATCTTCGTTTTGTATAAGTTTTATTTTCCTTCACGCGTCTTAAATAGAAACTAGTAAAAGAGCTGCTACGAGTTGATCAGGAATCTGATATTAAAATACATTACGTGATTGATGTTTTTGACCATGTCTCCATGCAGACACTTTCGTAGAATGTAGCTTTCTCAAAAGATATGACTTACTAACGTGCTTGAACTGACTTTAATTTTTTCCAAGTACCAAAAGTAATAACAACTTTTTTTTTGTTTTTTTTTTTTTTTTACATGAATAATTTGAGTCGTCGATACATAAATTTACTACAGCTCTTGCTTGCTTGTCTCTTTTTAAGAAAGTTTTCATCAAATTTAGCAGGTGGAGTTGATTCTAAAAGATCATCAAACCCAGGGGTGGGCAAATCATGGCGCATTGGATATTTTCAAGCGGCACAGTGCATCGTCTGACTGCTTATTGTCGTGGTACAGATTGGACTGAAGACTTTTGAATCTATTTCACGTCCAGAAATATTGTATTTTGTGTAATATTAATGGTGCTACGTCAAAAGGGAGCATTTTTACAATCCAAAATGCATTGCCAAAAATCGATCCATCTCTGATGCCTTACCTACTAGAGATGAGTTCGGGCTCATGTTTTGAAGCCTGAGCCCGAGCGATATTATTTAAGTTGGAGCCCGAACACAAGCCCGAAATTTCAGCTAATAGATAAATAAGAGTCAATGGCTTCATGGATAGAATATCATAAATTTTGCCAGTTGTGCAAAATTAAATATGAATATAATAGAAAACTCTTAATGCACTTTCTAATTCTTTATACAGCAAACTCTCCTGTAACGCGGTAGATGGGAGATTCCGTGTTATAGGGATCCGTGTTGCACGGGTCTTGAGCTATGCTCCACCTGGAGTGTACACCACGCTGCACACCTTATTTGAGCAATTTATTCCGCATTTCACTTAAATACTTGCTTACTTGACACTACGCATGCACCAGGGACAACTGATAGGCACTTCTAAATTAAATCGGATTTGAATTTGCAGATTTATTTTAATAAAACGTTTTATTTCTCGAGTTGAAATCGAATAAAATAAATCGTACAAAAGTTCTTACAGATACGTATATTAACCATGGCTCACTTGGATAAATACAGGCTGTCCGAAAACCAGTTTCTCCTATGGGATTTTGCGTACGAGAAAATTTTCGCTTCTTCGCCGATTTGTCGCTTTTACCCAACGAATCACTGTTGCCAGGATCACAGTATCCAGGAATAGATAACAATGGCCGCATTCGTAAACAATAAACTCGTTGCACGAGTACAATTCGTTTGGCATTTACGAATGCGGCCATTGTTATCCATTCCTGGATACTTTTAGCTTTGATTTTAGGCATATTTTCTCCGGCAGAGATGGCAACAGTGATTCGTTGGGTAAAAGCGACAAATCGGCGAAGAAGCGAAAATTTACTCGTACGGAAAAACGGAGCTTTTTGGACAGCCTGTATATATCCCAGTGAGCCATGATATTAACGTACAACACAATTAGAAAAAGCAGACGATAGGCGAGTCTCTTTTAACCTTTTATACAGAACCCGATCGCAATTTTTTTCGCTGTGTTCTAGGGATCCGTGTTGTATGGACCCGTGTTATGGGGAGGTGTCTGCTCTATTCAAGTTTGTCAAATAACAGTAATCAGTTTATTTCTCCCATGAATCACTTTTTAAAAACTGTTTACAAAGAGTATGTTCAATAAAGGAGAAATTTCCCGCGAACACAGTCGTGAATTACAGAGCCCCGTCTCACCTCTATGACCTGCATCCGAAAAATGCATCCTGGAATCCTTTCTGTCAGGACAACCTTCTCAATCTCATGTTTACATGTTGCTACTTCTCTCCTAAACTGAAGCCTTACCCGTATTCACATCTTCCAACTCTTACCGTGAACGTGAAGTGAAAAAAAAAAAAAAAAATGGCTGCATAGCGTACATTTCAGTATCTCATGGTATGCTAAAGTTTGGCCAACCCTGGTCTAACCCATCTCTCATTTAGAGTGCTTGGATTTTGAATTTCCATGACGAATAACTTCCAAGAGTTCACTTGCGATAGCGTACACGTCTCCACAGCAGCCCATCCGAGAGAGATATTGACCCTCTCAAGCACTGGCCAAGTCGGAGCTGCTTCACTTAAAAAGGAATTGATCCAATTAAATAATAAACAACACTTCAAGAAAGAAACATTTTATATTCAATTTCTGACTCAACAAGAGAGAAATCATAAATTGAAAGTTTCAGAGCGAAAACAGCAATAACCCATCAAAAAAATTGAATTTTTAATTTTCAGTATCTCATTAAATTCTTTGTTCAAAAAAGGGATTTTTTTTTGTTTTTGTTTTTTGTCAGTGACTTTTCAAAAGTTCGAATTCCATTTTTATCATTGAACTCATTTGTATATAGAATCACTTTGAAAAAAACAATAATAATAATAATAATACACTACCCGCTTTGAAACTTGTAACACACACACACACACACACACATACACACACACAAAAAAAAACCTTTTCTTCTAATAGGAAATATAAGGGATAAAGTTATTTTTTTTAATTCCGTTCTGATCAAACAGTTTGAATTAACAGTTTGAATAATATCAGATCGTAACCATTACCAGGGGTTGCTGCAGACGAAAATTGGGTCCATTTTGCGGCCCCCTTCACAAAAATACAATCGATTAAAGGGGCCCCTTCATTGGCATTTTACCCTATATTTTATCTGTTTTATCAATTATTTTATCTCAAAACTGACTTTTATAAAAATTAACATGAAAATGTTCAAAAATAACAGTTAACAAATCACAAAAACAAGCAATTTTCACAAATATAGGACCCTGGAAAAAATTCCTGGATTCACCCCTGATAACGAAGAGTTGGATGTATAATATCACGTAATGGATGGGATCAGAAGAATACTTTTTACGCGACCCCCATACTCCCAAACATCCCAAACAACTGCAGCTACTCCCAAACATCCTTGACAGATCTATTCGTCAGCCAGTTCTTATCATGTCATCTGCATGTAGCCCCGTGTAAAAGATAGTTAACAGACAGAAATACAACGTTACTTTCCGGAACAAAAGAATTCGTTTTCTTATGCACGACGCATTACAAGTTATAAAAGATCATTCGATTGACTTAATATAAAACCTTCTTTGAAACATACATAAAAAATAATAATAATAGCGGAAAGATTAAAGAAAATATTAAAAGGAAAATTACTATTTTATGCTGTCACTTATATCTGTGTTTTATTCTACCATCTTTCCTGATTTCATACTTTGAGGTCTCGAAGTTTTTTATACTTTTCATGGCTTAAAAAATACTTGGTAAGTGTATACTTAATAAATTTTTTAATTATAAATATTAAAATATTCTTATTCAAAATGAAAGAACTACTAAAACGTAAAATTTTTCTTCCTAATGACCGAGTCAGCGCCCTACTGTAAGCTTGACCGCTACGAGAGCCGCAGATGGTGGTCATTTCATTATGGGGCCATAAATCAGGCAGACCAACCTTGACCCTATCAGTAGTCTCCTTCCGAACCTACTCCAGATGAAGAGACCTAGATTCTGGATTGGTACCCCCACAAGGATCGTTTGAGCATGGAGGATATTAGAGCCACGACAGACTTTATGTGCACTGAAAATTTCTAAAAATAGGTTTTATTCGCAAATGAAAAATATGTAGTCAAATTTGAACAAATGTGACTGCCGATTGCTCAAAAAGTAGCTCTAATTCCAGTTACTTTCTTATACACATAATTCTTCTTCATGTTGCCATTTATTTATATCTGTACGTATTATAAAAGAAGATGTCTGTGGTCTGTCTGTCGGCAGCGTTACGGGCAAACGGTTACATGTAGAAACACCAAATTTGGTACACAGGAAGCTCTAAACATGAAGTTGGGCACTTCGAAGCGATTTTTTCAAAATTCGGCCTAGAAATTCTTTTTGTTTTATGTTTTATGCGATTTTTGCATTTTTCGCATTTTTTCTAGCCTAATGCTTAATAACGGCGGTAATTACGCTAGCAGCAAAACGACATTTACATTATCGGAGAGGAAAAAATTTTCTTTTAAAAACAGTTTTTTTTTAAATATGTAGTATAATTTGCAGATTTTTAGAAATTTTTATTTAAAGACGACATTTGACAAAAATTTTCGTAAAATAATTTTAAAACTGTCGCATCTTGAATTCAATCCGTCATAACTTTTTGATATTTTGGCTAATGATAAAAGAGACATTTCCTCTTCTTTTAAAATAAAAACGAAAAAAATTATATAAATTAGGTGATTTTTTTACGAATTTTAATGTAACATAATGTTTAGAATTTGATAGCAGCAACGCGGAGAGCTTACGCCATTACATTAATAAATCATGGTACGAGAATTTATGTTGAGTTGCCACAGGAAGGATTAGAAAAAAACAAATTTCAACCTATCTATAGAGTTTTTAAATGGGGCACCGGATTTCAATTCTCAAGTGAGGATCTATGACTTCAGTTGCTTTAAGATACGTAAAAATTACGCCACAATTTTAATGCATTTATTCCTGCTCTTTTTTTAACGCAAGGAGGTGATGTTTTGATTAAAACTTACTATAGAAATAAACTAAGAAATTCACGATTATTATTATTATAAGTGGTATTTTAATCCGTTGCTTATTTAAAAACGTTTATATGTTTCCTAACATATGCATGTGTTGCTAGTATATTTTTATTTTAACGTGGGATTACTTTCCTCCATAGTGGTCCTATACAAAACAAAAAAATTTTCAACGTCGTAGTAAGTTTTCTTACGATACCGTTTGAAAACTATAGTGTGAAATATCCAAATTAACTACCTCAACCAACCGAGGTATCTTTTACGGCAGTTAAACAGTGACGTCCTAAATTAAAAAATTCTAAATAGCTCCTCGAGATTACATAGTTTGATGTTTTCAGGAGACAGACCCATGTAGGATTTATAAGATATCGCTATATTGGATACATGGATATTTAAAATGGCACCGCTTGGATATTTTACACCACGGTGAGATGAAAGGTTTTGCCAAATACGCCAATCTTAAAAAACTATGCATAAATTAAATATACATGGAGAGCTTCCTTAATGGCAACCATTATGTGAAATGATTATTGTCTATGCTAATGGGTAAATTGCAAAGAATCGTCATAGAATAAAAAGGTCTTATTGGTGCCAAATAATCTAAGCTGTTTCTTTTAATCGAGCCTTGAAGAGGGAGATAGATAGTATTGATATACGTAATTGGTAGTATTAGTAGATTTGTAAGGATAATATGTATAAATCACAATATACCACGTTAATAAGTATTTCATGAAATTAAAAGTGTGTTCTGTTTATCCTTTTTCATCGGTTGTCTTACAACCAACTAAACGATAAGTAATTCTAATTAGCGTTAATATATCCCGCAGTAATTTCAACAGAGGAGATTACTTGAACTTTTCTAAAAATGAAATTCTGTTTTGTCACATGCAGATATGATTTTATAAAAATATTCGCTTCTTCCCGTATGAAGAGCGGGTGCGCAGCTATTTTAAAATAAACGGTTGTCCCTTTCATGTAGTGTCTGAGGTATTTAATGCTGCAACTTGAACCTAAAAAACAGTATGATGTAGAAATAAGACATTTTGAAAGTCAGTTCTCTGCAAACCGTCTAGCTTTTCACTTTTCTGATCGCGAATGATATAATTTGGCGTGACATAATTTTGAATGGCGTAATTTTTGAGTCATTATATTGCAATGATGCTAGGTTAGTACTCATGACGCAAACTTTACATCAAGAGTCAAATAATGTTGCTTTTTTTTTTAGATGCCACATCACTGGAATTAATTCGAATTACACATGTAAGGAAAATTTTCGTTTCCTACCGTGCGAAGAACGGGCACGCAGCTAGTATTTTCTAAAGTAATAGGTTCGTAGAAAGTATTTTAAAAGATGGCAAGCGTACTCCGTACTTTTATAGAGAGTTAAAAGTTAACGTTAAGTGACTGTCAGACTTAGACTTTAGAGTTAACCATCATACTGTAATGAGAAGGCGAATGATGGAAAACTGTTCTTAATAAATTACACAGGCGGAAAATTTTGAAAATAAAATACAGCCGAAATGTTTCCTATGGCCATATTAATTCTCTGAGCAGCTGAGATTTTTTTCTATGAATTCCATTGTAAACTATATTAGGAGGATCTAAGTTAATATGGCAGAATTTTTTGCAAAATACGATAAGATGTGGAAGCCGTTTTTGTTTTAGTGCTTTCAATCTTTTTTTAAAATAACATCCAAAATAGAATTCACTTTCACCCTTTTAACAATTTTCTCGTCATAAACAAAATTAAAGACCCAGAATAAAAAACAAAAGTAATTCATTAATTAATTTTGGAAAAACGTTTGAGCAGTGGGCCTGTTTCAAACAAATTATGAGTTCTGAATATTGGAGTTTTGAAAAAAAAAAATAATAATAATAGTTTGTAACAAAATTGTATTTGTCCTTGGAGTTGGTTAATACTTTTTCAAGCTACTTAAAAAGTGCAGTTATCATTTACTTTTAGGAGTAGGACTAGACTGCTCTTAAGAAGTAGATTGTTGTATGAGTAAAACAGTTGACGCTCGTTTTGACGAGCTCGTATTAATCCCTCAAATAGTTCTTAAAATCGAGTCGTAAATTCGTATACGTAAGTACAGAGTGGCCATAATTAAACTGCAAGTGTTCAAGGGTGCTGGAGAGAAAACTACCAGGAATATTTCAGTGAAACATGGTATCTACACGTTTCAGAACATGCGCAAGTCAAATATGCAATTAAAATAATCTCCATTTTCACCCGATAGATGGCGCTATATCGTGTTTCAATGCTTATGGAAGTCATATATGCAAATATTAAGCCCATCGAACAGTGTAAAAACAAGACCACATTGAGTAATGGTCAATCCAGACCGAATAAGAAGGTACGTGCATTGAAGATATTCTATCAGAATGGTAGCAATTATTCGGCTACTCTGAAAGAATACCGGCATATGAAACGAAGAAGAGGTCCAATGAGTGTCAATGAGAATAAATAATGGTGTTTTCCAAAGCGTCTTTATGAATCGTTTAATTTGTGATCTTAATTTACGTTAATTTTTGATTACATGTTACTGTAAAAATTTAATTACTGAAGCGAATTGTATGGAATTTTGATAAACTGTAAATGATGTTTTATATTGTTTATATGCCTCTTGGAATGTCACTATGTTCTGTCTATCGGTTTTGGAAGTTGTATATGCCACCGGTGACCTTTGAAATACGATACAGCGCCATCTATCGGGTGAAAATGACGATTTTTTATTGTTGCATATTTGACTTGCGCATGTTCTGAAACATGTAGACACCAAATTTCACTGGAATATTCTCGGTAGTTTTCTCTCCAGCACCCCTTGAACACTTGCAGTTTAATTATGGCCACCCTGTACATTGTGAACCGCTCGCTTTTTTCGTAACTCAAATGTTCGTAAATAAGAGGTTCACTAAAACGAGCGTCGACTGTAAACATTTTCTTCTCTTTTATTTACAGGTCTCGGCCAAGCACCATGATCTCCTTCTGCACATCTCTCTTCCTCCTCTCCGCTTGCGCTTCGGCTGCTGCAGCAGCGTCGTCTTCAGACTTCGTCCTTAAAGGCGACCCCTGCTCCAAGTACGACAGCTGTCTCTCCAAGTCCCTCGTCAGGACTTGCAGTTGCGACGTCGGCAGTTGCCGCGACTACGGCACCTGCTGCCACGACCTGAAGACGACAACTGCCGCCGCTGACGGCAGCTCTGCCGCGTTCCGCTGCTACGACCGCCGGTCGACGACGCCCGTCTTCGTCAAGAGGTGGTGCCCCGAGGACTTTCGAGGACACGTCGGCGACGTCGCCGCCTGCCTGGAGGAAGACGAGGACGTGTCGGACGTCAAGAACAACCTCCTGGTGACGAGCCACAAGACGAAGGTCACGTACTGGAACAAGCACTGCGCCGCCTGCAACCGGGAAGTGGCCGAGGACCTGGAGTACTGGAACATCGAGGTTCACTGTCCGCAACGCGAGGGACTGGTGGACAGGCGACTGATCAGGAAGAACCTGACTTTCGACGACGACAGTAGTCAGTGGGGACTGGAAATAGAAGGCGAGTTCCTACCGTGCGTGGTCAGATACTCGCCTCCGTCCTACATTGATGAGGTACGTATATCGTTGTGAACTGCACGGGTAGACTAGAATTTTTTGCTAGACTATCGATAGAGAGAAACAACTCTATAGACTGCCCAAATGGCCCCAACGCTGAAAAATTGCAGTTATTGCTGTCACTCGATTTGATTACCAGCAACTCGAATCGCCAATCGCGAGCCACATAACCAAGAAGCTTCTTTTACATACTCTTGCTGGCCGTTCGGCATGTGATCGTCGATTTGATCGACCGCCATGCTGCAGATATTTAAATCGAATGATGGCGACGACTGCACTTTTTCAGCGTTGGGCAGTCTATTCAGCTTTTCTTCTACATCAGTGTCGTAAACACGGGCTACTTTAACGTAAGGCCAGTAGAGATGCGAACTGGCGCAATCCGATATTCTTCTGCCCAAAGTTTACCAGCGGTCAGGGGCGTAGCCAAGGGGAGAGGGTCATAACCCCCATGAGGAGTTTTTTGCCATACAAAATGTATATTCTTCACTCCCTTAACACACACATGTATGCATATATGCGAGTTGCAGTAGTCGTAACCCTCCCCCTCCAATGAAAAATTTCTGGCTACGCCACTGCCAGTGGTACCTAGAGCAATAGTCATTTAGCTCAGTTGGCGGTGTACCTATTAGTGTAAATTCCTTTTGAAAAGTGCCAAACTGAGCATTAATCAAGCCAGGAAGGTAGGAAGTTGGTAAAATCCCTGTGTACTCAAAAATGGCAACTTGAGGCTGCCTGCTTTTCTAGGGTTCTACTTGAACCTATTTACTGGTAATTAGTCATACCATCTAATTAAATTGTGGTGATGACTACAGTACAAGGATTCCAAATAAATAACAAATCTTTTTTGCAATGTCCGTCTGTCTCTTCTTTTCAGGTGAAGCACTGCACTCCCAATCTGATCGCGGCCTGTCCTCCGGACTACTCCGACCGTGACGTGGCCGCGAAGTGCACCAGCTACTACGCGGAACGCAAACGCAAAGGATCGAACGTGCACTACCAGAACGCGCACTGCGCCCTCTGCAACGGCGTCGACGTCAGGGAACTGGAGTGCCCGGGCATGTCCGCACCGGAGGACGATCTGGTGGACGATGCCGACTTCGGTATCACCGAGGTGTTCGGGCAGCACGATTGGCTGAACGGACGGAGGACGTATCAGTGTGGTCGGGGCTACGCGTACGACCCCCTATCCGTTCGATGCCGCAAAGATGGCAGCCTGACGCAGTCTGTTGCTGTTGTACAGGAGGCGGTTCCGGATTCATCAGCTGCAGTTCGCAAGGAGCTGCTGGTGGCAGTATTGGCGGCAGTGTCGTTTGTTTTCCTGTCCTCCTGATGATTTGAGGCGGTAGGGCTTACAAAAAATTTCGATTTCACAGGGATACTGTGCCAGTTCTTTCTGAAAAAAACAATAGTCCAAGCTATGAACAATTTTTTTTAAAAATAAACAGAAATAAAGCCATAGCCCAAAAAAGAAATCATGTTTTGCGTCAAGTCACTGGAATGTAACCAGTGGGAAGGCCAAAATACGTATTCCTGTCAATCTATTGGTAAAAACTAATCCTTTTCTTCATATTTACATTAGAAAAAGATATTTTTTATGGAATGATGCAAATTGAATGTAAATAAGATCCTATACCTAGCCACGCACCAGTACGCAAGGCTGAAATTCTAACAATTTTTTTTAACTATGACTACAAATAGGCAGGTAGGATTTTAGAGGACTCCTTATTCTAGATTTACATCAGAAAATATGCTGCTATGTCTAATCTTACATTCAAGGTAGAAGGACACAGTGCAAATGAGCCTCCAAAAACTTTTGGGTCAAAATGTGGTATTATTGAAAAGTTCCACTCCAAGATCTCATTGCAGTTGCTCTGAATTCCTAGAGTCAACAAACAAAAGCATTTGGAAAATTGTTTGGATGCTTTTGTTGTAAGTTAACTACATGCACCGAAATTGGAAAGGGTTGAATTTTCAAGTCCGGGTGTCTTCGATTGTTCTATGCCCACACAACAGCACATAGCCCAGTGGTACTCGGCAATGTCAATACACAAAAATAGTCTGTTTAAAACGAAATTGTAACAGTCGTAATAAAGAAATACTTATTTACTTTTGGAATTGCTGTTTTCTTTTTGTGAACTCACCACACTTGGTTACATTCGAAGGTACAGGCCATAGGCGAAACTTACTATGGGCAAGTGGGGGCAATTGCCCCCCCCCTAAAATAAAAAAAAATCAGATATAGCCTATTTGAAAATGATATTTTCTGCAATAGGAAACATTTTGTCCCCCCCCCTCAATGTTACAGGCCAGTTTACGCCAATGATACAGACATCAGAGATGAGATGTACAATGCACACTGGTCTTCGGGCCCCGATTTATGGGAGTATGTGATCACATTGAATTCGATCAATAAATTTTGAAATTGTCTTTTTTTATTTTGAGAAAGTAAACAAACTGTTTTATAAAATAAAATGAACAGAGACGGGTTGAAGGTACTTCAGTACCTTTTAGGATATTTCAGAGCGATGTTTTATTGCTTTTAGTCACTATTTTAACATGAGTTGAGCACTGAGCTGCATATGTTTGATCGGTAATCGACTGCGCAGTGAGTTACGAGATCAGATGTCTACCAATGTATAGTATTTCTGTAGCAAATATTGGATTGGCACAAAAGGAACGTACTCGATTTTGCAGTGTGAAATGATATTTGATTATTTTAAAAAATTGACTTAAACCAACTATACATTTCCGATGTTGTTCGATGATCTTTTGAGTTATGAAGAGACAGTCTTCTTTCTGGCAACTTCATGATTCTAGATTCATAGAACTTCCGGTTCTTCTCTACAAGCGACTCATCTTAAGTGTGATTTTAGATTCTGATTGTTAGTGAAATTTTTAACGATGAAAGTATTTTGCAAGGCATTGTAACTGTTGAGGCTTACAAAGTTAAATGTAAAATTTATGCTGTTGACTTCTGGACACGGATCGGAACAGGTTAAATAATTCCCTTTGTAAGGATTTTTCGTAGACGTTGACCTACAGAAATTCCCATTGAAAAGTTTCTAAAACATCGGCAAACTTAGGTACTACCGTCAACAGCTAAAGAAACTGCAGAAATAAATTACAGAGAAATGACCAGAACTAAAAAATTGCGAAAAAATTAATGATGCTCATTCATAATAATTATAAATCTCAGATATCTTTGATAAGGAATGTAATAATGTAATAATTCGGAGCTTCACTGGAAAATAATACCGTATCCCTGATACAGCATTGTCCTTCGCAACGTCATATTGTAATTCGAATTTAACAAAACCTGTATGAGGTTTAGGTAAAAGTATGAGGAACCAAGAGGATCTAAAATCTCACATGATAGTTTTATTTTACCGAGGATTAGAATTCCTACACATAGATTTAGGGCCATATAGATGAAGCATTCAATGCTTTTAATTGTGTCCTTTTTGATGTCAAAAATGCGCCCCATTTTTTCCATTAGTACAGCTGCCATCAATGTAAAATGGAACATTAACAGCAGTATTTTATAAATTTAAACAAATTCCAGGTAAAATATATTTAGGTACGAGTACTTTTTGCATGCAGATTCTAAAACAGTTGAAGAATCCATTACCATTTATGTAACTATCTTTCTGCGCATGCGCATGCCATTATTATGGTTACCGTTTGGAGGCATCGTTATGGTTATCATTTTGTCCCGTTATGCTCAATCTATAGTGATTCCCATATCCATATTGCTACGAGCGCGGGATCGCAAAGTTTGCTGGAAGAATGAAAAAAAAAAATCACAGAACATACTATAAAATACGCAATTTATTAAAGTTTTTTCTTTTACAAACATAAATTAAATTTTATTTCAAGATAAATAAAATCCAAAACTATACTATCGAGGCAAACTACAAAAGATTGTTTTGACTTCATTCGCTCTCAGCTGCTTTAAAAAAAAATTAGTTCTACTCTGCGAAAACTAAGAATAAGAATATTTTCTTTAGTGCTCGTGCTGTCTCTCTTAAAATTTTCAACTCAGTCGTGCATGTAATATGGGATGAAATCGGCCCGATTTGAGCTCGGGTTTCAAAACTCGCTTTTAAGTTAAAACTCTCAAGGATGAACACCTTGACAGTAACCCTTTCTCCTTCATTCAAAGATCTGGTGAACAGGTTTCTAAAACAGAAACATTTTCATTATGGGGACGCCTAATAGGCAAACCAACACTGCAACAGCTTCTTAAAAAAATGCTTATATTTTTTCTTTCCTCCATTCGGGTTTCCTTTTCTGAATTTTTTTTATTTATCTTCAATCTTCGCTTTCCTACCCATGTGTGGTTTCCTACCCATGTGACCTTGCCACCTAGATGTAGCGAGGGTCTTTAACATCTACAGAAACGAAACTTGTTTGTTTGTTTTTCCTGATCTGTGCGTTTTTTTTTTTCTCAGACAGTTTTGAAAATTTTACGCCTCGCCTCTCCTTTAAGAAATTATTCCATCTTCTGTTTCCGAAACCATACCACATATTGAATGAAACGCAAATTTCGGCTTCTTTTCTTCCCCCTGAATGGTTTATTTTGAATGACCGTAGGCATTCAAACAGGAGGCATATTAGCCCATATGCCTCCTGTAGGAAATCGACCACAACAGTATGAATACTGTAAGTATGGACACAACCGTGGTCGTCGGAGACATAGGGCAAGGGGAGACACCTGCCCCTCCCTGGATTTTCATATGCCGTTTTTACCTCAGTTGATTTGGTCTTTCCAACATGGTAACCATATGTGGAAGTAACCTCCTCCTGGAAAATATTCTTCTGACGCCCATGGACACCACAGCATATAAAATTGGCGTAAATAAAAACTTAGATAAAATGTGCTGGTAAATTTATGACCTTCACAGATAGATGGTGCTACCCCTAAATGTAGGTAATAAATATTGACGTTTTTCTTCCCCCTGTAGTACATTCCTGGATTTAAAAAAAAAAATTGACAGTAGAACACATCTCAAACAGCAACTTATTGTTTATTGCATGGAATAAGTCGAATTTTGTACCTAAAGGAGGAGCTCTTGTGGTTCAGTCATTTTATTTTGGAGAAAAAAAACTGCCGCTGAAAAAAATACGATATATATTTCCCATGAAGTCCCATGAGTCTGAGCACGTTCCATCGAATACTACTCTTAAATAGTGATTTAAACGCTTTTAAATGGATGATTTTTATGCGAAAGACAAGAGTCCAGGACAACCAAAAAATAAATAAATAAAAACTAATGAGACTGAATGGCAAGCATTGTTGGAAGAAGACTTCTACCTAATGCAAGTGAAACTCGTACAGCAACTAGGAATTGAGCATCAAACCGTTTGGGATTTCTTTGAAGCGGTGGTAAAGATTTTGAAAGAAAATTTTATTCGATCCAGTCGGAAATTAATCCTTTCAGACCAGGTGTCCACAATTGAGGACAAGAAATTTTGAAAGACTATTACAAAGCAAATAAAAATAATTTTAAGTCGAAAACGGTTTTCTACATTTTATGTGCATTTAGTAATCAGTGTTTTTTATTTTATTTATTCTGTTACACATTTAATCTGTGTTATTATAAAAATATTCAAATTGTATATGCTGCAGAGAAATTATTTAATCAAATCTGAAAGTGCTAAACAGTACATCTTGTACATCTCTAGAGTTGCAAAATGTGCACGTGTAAAAATGGAAGAAGTTACTCTCCAGAATGCACATTATAAGTACTAGATTAGAACGGGCTTCTAGAGATGCGCACGCACAATTCTCCGGGATGTATGTCCAATCGCTGCTGAATGTACATAGGTTTTCTATGGATCGTGGAAGGTTCCTTGAAATGTATAGTTGCAACGAGCACGGTGAACGAGCAGCTGGTGTTAAGCAGCTCTCAAGTACTACCACCTGAATGCGACATCAGGAGAAGCAGTTCAAAAGATTTTATCCCCTTTCTGTGCATTTGCCTGCGGATCTTTAAAATCAGAATAAATGCATTATCCTATCGCTAGCAATGCGCATGTGTACTACGAGCATGTCCCCAATGAATGAGCAGTTTTTGAACAAATGAGTTACGTTTTTAGAGGTATAGATTTGTAAATGATATATGCCGGGTCCATTTCAAACGAGTCTTTTTCAAAGCTATTTACAACCGAAATCAATGATCAAAAAATTGTAAAATACTGTAAATCATTTAATGAAGACATGGCAGTTTGTTTCAAAAAAGAAAACCGATTTTTCCAAAAATCACCACTAAAGGGCGTATTAGTAATAAGTTACCTTTTTTAACCACGTTGCAAAACCAATGTAAATAAGATCCCCGAGAACTTTTTCAGGTTATGTGAAAAGTTTTGCGTGTCTTCGAAGAAGAATTGCATTTTGACTACAGGTTTTTATTTCAAACAATACGCTACCCAGTGGGGAAATTTCGAACCTTTTATTTCACTGAAACATATTCTAACAAATTTCAAAAATTTTTGATGACTGTTCTGTACCGCAGGGTCGGCCCAAGGGGGGTGCGAATGTAGGTGATCGCCTAAGGCCCCGCTCCTGGGCCATTTCATTGCTATCTCATAAGACATGATAGAGAAGAGGCCCCGCACTTGCGCTTCGCCTGGGGCCCCGCACGCCCCTCGGGCCGTCTCTGTGTACCGGCTGTAGATGGTTTTGTAATAAGGTATTTTAATTATGGACTCGCGCGCGCAAGGTATCCTAAATTTTAATCCATGAAAATAATCAAGTGATTCTGTTTTCCTTCTTTCAGGCGAAGCCCTGCACACCTCATCTCGTCTCGAGCTGTCCCACAGATTACGAAAAGGAAGATGTCAGGATGAAGTGCTCCCAGTACTACGCGGAACGAAAGCTGAAGAATTCGAACATCCGCTACAAGAACATCCACTGCGCCATTTGCAATGGCGTCGATGTCAGGGATCTGGAATGCCCGGGCATGGCCGGACCGGAAGACTATCCTGAGGAGGCCGACTTCCAGGAGATGGTGGAAGAAGTTTTCACCAAGGGCCACTGGATCCAGAGGTATCCGAAAAACATTTTCTGCAGCAAGGGACACTCTTACGACCCTTTCAGAGGCAAGTGCCGTAGAGACCATCTTCTGGATGCCGTAACAGAAGAAAACGCGATTCCTGACTCCGCTTGCGTTGTCAGACAAGGTTCCTTGGCATTTTTAGCGATTTTAGTATTGTTTCTCTACTAGTTTGAGCGTGCTGAGACGCCGACAGTGAGAAGGAATCATAACAGGACTCTAAGCCTGGAGTAGTAGCGACGTACGTACTGTCGGGCATGTCGATGTAAGACTCACAGTAAGGACAAACGAATTGACACACATACAGAAAGAAATGTTGATGTAAGACTCACTTGAAGGATAGACGACCTTTCCCCCAAGAAGGCAGATTCTGTCTCCTCTTTGACAATCAGTCACTTTGCATTTCCATTGTTTTAGACTCAGAAAAAACGAGAATATGACAAATTAAATTTTCCTGAAAAGAGGCTGAAAAATTGCCTTTGGAAAATCAAAGTACTTGGAAAATTCAAATTCATTATAAACACACAAAACGTTAAATCAAATGTCATTTCTTTCCTTGTCCAGAATCTCATTTGTTCCGTTGAAATATAATACAGATTTATATCCTTCAGAGCTGAGTAGTTGGATGGTTGCTAAATTCATTGGCCTACTCTATCTTCTACATCACTACAGACTTGTAGAGGCCATGGTAGTCTCCATAACCTTCCCGACTTTTTACATGGATGCCAAAAACTTTTCATCTATTTATGCCCAACGTCTTCAGATGTTTTATGTGCAGTCCATTCATTTTGTGGATGATTTCCCTTTCTTCCAAGTTCCTTATTGTTTCGACTAAAGTCGCATCATCAAATCTGTAAGCAATCTTGATAATCCGACATAGATGGGACCAGACATTCGCCAGATTATCTAAAAATTCCGGATTATCGGAAGTATAGAAAATGTACAGATATAATGAACTTTTCCTTCCGAAAAAAAAAAAAAATAAGACATAGGATTCGGCTGTGAAAAATAATCATTAATGTTTTTCTGTTTCTTTAATTTATAAATTTTATCAAAAACATGCTCTTGTAAAAGTTTAATCACAAGATCATCCCTTGCGATGCCTTCATGAGCGGAGAATGCAATCGGATCAAGCGTTTCGAGAAGATGCCGGATTATCAAACGTGCGGAATAACCAACTGCCGGATTATCAAGATTGAACTGTACGTCCCAGCCTTATTTACAGATTTCATAAATACTATTCTACAAGATTAATTTGATAAATGTTATTCTATAAGATTTAATAAATGTTACAATATAATAGCTGGTTCTCTGTATAGATTTTTTTATAGTTGTATAGTTTCCCAAGTATTATTCATTTTTACGTCTCCAAAAGTACCAGTAAACTATCTTAGTATGTTTTATTGAAAGAGCAGTATTCACAACCGTAAAAGATAAACTAATCTTATTAAATTTTTACAGACGTTAATTTTTGTATTTGTACAGAAGAGTTTATATACAGCCGCCCAAGTGGTGTAGTGGCTTAAGAACCATTCTATCAAGCCTTGGGTCCGGGTTCAAATCCCAGCTTGGGTGCTAAATTGTCCGTCTCTTCAAAGAGGGAGGGGGGGGGGGGGTACTGTTACCCACTATCTGGGTGCCCCCATAATAAAATAGCCGCAATGCTTTCTTGCAATTGCAGTGGACAATGCCCAATTGGCAAGTACCCGCCGGTTAAAAAAGAAAAAAAAACAAGAAAAGAAAAGTTTATATACAAGTTCTACTGCTAGGAACCTAAGCCCAATGAAGGTGACTTTGTAGAAATCGATTATTGGCAATATCAACAGAGTTAAATTATGAATGCATAGTTCCCTTTATAGTATTTTAATGTCTTTCATCAACCTTATGCAAATTCTTTACACTATGAGCAAAATACAGGAACTTTTCTTGGAAATAATGGACAGCTGGGGTGCCTTAGAATTGTAAGGAACGTTGCATGAAAGTGCTAGGAACTTTAATGATTAATTCAAGAAGGCTCCACTGAAAGGTATACTGTATAGTTCAGCATGAATTGTTTAACAAAGCTCCTGATACTTTCACATATCGCTCCTTGGAAGTCTAGGGCACCTCAGCTGCCCATTATTTTCAAAGAATGTTCCTGAATTTTTTTACAGTGTAGCTCATAGGTTCCCAAACTTTTTTGAACTGGTGCCCCCTTTTCTAGTGAATATTTCAATACCGGCCTCCCTTCTTACTCCAGAGAAATAAGAGCGTACATAATGCATGGTGATAACAAGAATTAAATTTTAAAAAAATTACTAATAGATAGAATATTGTTGGAATTGAAACTCTACTGAATTTCTTCTTCATTTAAAAAAGAGGAATAAAAGTTTTAGAGAGGTATATTAGAGAGGTATCTCTTTCTCTCAACAGCGAAGTCTCATATCGAAATATGTGAATTTTTGCACACGTGATAGAAATGAATTATCAGAGTGATTTTTAAGTCTTGTTTAGACTGTATTTGGTTAATCTTCGCCTCTCCGTGCCATATCAACTTGTCCTAATTTTCTCTGGCTCTTTTACCGACCCCCTGAAAGCCTCAAACGCCAACAAGGGGGCGTTATCGCTCACGTTGGGAACCTATGGTATAGCCTATATGTTTAATTCAGGGTAAAATCTATCTCCATTTCAAATTTTATTTTGTCCAATTCCAATCCATCCAGCCTGCCCAGAATTTCCAAAGAACATCCCATTATTATTTTTGCAGTGTAGCAGTGGACTACTAGATATCCCCTTTCAGTTGTCTAATTTTATTCTTCGTCACGACTCTCTAAATGTTAATAAACGTTCAAAGGACATTACTTAACGACTTGTGAACATTAATAGACGTTAAGGGAACGCTATTTTGCTGTCTAGCAAGACGTTAGTAGCATGATTCTGAGAACGTTAGGAAAAATCCTTAATATATCTAAGTAAGAATTTGACTATCCGCGAGTAAGTATACTTTTGCTGCTTTCACAACTAAATAACTGTGTGAGTGAACTGAACATGTTAAGAAACCGTTTAGTAAATTTGAGATAATATAGTCATCCCTGTAAAATTATGACATTTTCCTGTTCATTACGTCACATCTTCTTTCACTGAAAACCGCCTTATAATAAGAATTGGCTGAAACCAGTGAATATCTAATGTTTAATGCAATCCTTAATATATTCTTCCATCCTGAAGTCTCCATTTTATTTTTAAATGTCGCTTAACCTGTTTATCCATTCAGATCTTCAGTTGAGAGCACAGTTCAATCCTGCGCTTCTCAGCAGTGAAGCAATTTGTTTTCTGTTAATATGTACATCCTCCATGGGCCATTTCAAAAACTGCGTTATTTACAACCGGGTGTACGTTTATGCAAGATTTTATCTATGTTTGTACAGAAGTGATCATAAAGAATGAAAGACTCTGAGTTTTTATTTGTTCTATTACATTAAGAGCATATGGAACATCTCGACAAGCAAAAAGAGGCAGTTTTTGCAAAAGATTTAGCATCATTATCATAGTAATGATATATATATTTATAATGATATATATAGAATGATTTAAGAATACGGGTATGCAACTCCACAAAGAAATAGACACTGACTGCAAAGAGTTTAATAACAAGATAAAAGAATAACAAATGGACACTCCGTGAATTCTAACCCAACCACAAGACGGAGCAAGCAACGGTTTAACACGGGGATGGAACACCACAAAGAAACGGAACCTGGCTGCAATCAATCCCAAACAATAGACAGAACCTGCAGTTTAAGAATACTGTGATAGAAAAACACACAAAAAAATTACACTACCTGCATTCAAACCCAACTAACAGAGGAAAACATCAATTAAAGAACACAGTTAAAGTATAATACTAGACTATGGACATTCTCCCCATACAAACCCAACCTCCAGACGGAACAATGGTATAAGAAAACAGTTAAAGAATAATACTACAACATGGACACTTCCTGGATTCTAAGTAATTATGAATTACCGATGATTCTTACTGGAGATTTTAATGTTAATTTTCGCTCTCAAGAATCTCAGCCGTTATTTTTTTTTATTCGCTCAAACAAATTCCCATACGTTCTTGATGTCCTACACAAATTTTCATAACTTTCTCAACAATAGTTTCGTCTGCAAGACAATTTAATAATAGGGTCGTTTAATTTCAGACACCCTGTATTTAAGCATTCATTTATTTTCCTATTTTAATTTCTCGATTAATATATCTGATTTCCACAAAATACTCAGCGATAATAAAGTAAAATGAGAATCTTTCACTGTTTTATTCATATTTTTAGGGGGAAAATACATTCTTCATACCCCACAAGAGTGTTAAATTTATTTATCACTTCTGCGATCAACATAAATTGGAGAACGTCATGAAAAAAAAAAAAGTCGGACGTTAATAGGTTAATGGCCTTCACGACAAAATGTCGAGCTGCCTAAGGTCTGTTTGTTTGTTTATGGAATTACGGCCGATTAGCTACGCGTGGGCTCTAGGCCGAAGGATGGGGCGCCCTCCATGGGGGTCTTTCTAAGGGGTCTTAACCCGTATTTACGCTAAGTTTCGGAGAAAACCACGGAAAACTCCGAACGGTTAGGTCGACGGACGCGCGATGGGACCCGAACCCGGGACCTTCACACTTCGCCCGTCTACCATTTCCAGTGATATAAGCCTAAGGTCTGGAGAACGCGTACAAAACTCGATTGCGCAAAATATAACATTACCTTCCCCAAAATTTAACCTCTTATGTAGGGGAAAAATTTATCATGACAGTTTATTTTTTATAGATTTTTTTATGATATTTCAAACTGTCAGTACATTTTCTGGCGCACCCGGTACATAAAAATTTGAATTTTACTTCTATTAAGTATACGCTATCAAAATGAAATGGTAAACTTTTAATGCGCAACCATTGTCCCATCCACATGGAAGAACAACTGGATAGACTGTCCAATGCTGAAGAAATGCGGTAGTTGTCATCGTTCGATTTAACAACGAGCAGCATGGCGGTCGATCAAATCTTGAAACACGTGAGCTAAGACTTTCCTAACAAAGTTGGCTGTGTTGTCTCGCAGAATAACCAAAGCTTCGTTATTTACACGTGAACAAAATCCATTTTTGGAATCTCGCACCGTTCGAAAATTTACGCGGAGCCTAAATTTAGTGAAAATCAAAAACATGTCAATGTTCAGTAGTGGGAGTTTGGGAGGTTGAGGGATTCACGCAGTTTATTTCTTTAAATTGCAGAACAAGTTCTACAATTTATAAGACATCAAAATTATACTTAAAAACGTTTAATGCTCCGAGCAGGCTCTGCGCAACAGCTTTTCGTACGAATAAAAACAACAACGAAATCTCGTTTTATTACACAATTTTTATTGAAAAATTCAATCGCAAAAAGTTGATTTTCAATCATATTACTTTTGTGGCACTCTTAGTTTCAAAGCCTATCCACCGCGACAAGGTGGTGCCACATCGGATAGGAAAAATAATCGGTTTTTAATTGTCTAGTGCAGGGGTTCCAAAACTTTTTTTCCCCGCGGCACCCTTGTCAGGCTAAAAGCATTTCGCGGCACCCTATTCAGGCTGAAAACATTTCGCGCCAGATTTCCTTTACAGCAATATGAATGTGAAGGTTAGAATGAAGCAGTTTGGATGCATTTTACGTTATTTTTTGTTTGTTTATAGGGCTAACTATCAAGAAAGTACTCTCTTGGGAAATGGAGAATTTTGACAATACCCCCATTTCAGGGAGTTCCTATAAAAGAGAGGCTACATGACAGTCTTGAACTTGACTGAAATATTTTTGTTTGAGCCCACTTAGTGATCGGCTTGGCTCACTTTCTTGGGGATACCGGTTCAGAGGAAATTATTTGATTATACTCCACACTACATACCAAACACTTTACTTGATTATCTCCACGGCACCCCTGACATACGCTCGTGGCACACAAGGTGCCGCGGCATACAGTTTGGGAACCTCTGGTCTAGTGGCCAAAAACTGCATAAAAAGCAGATTTACAGTGGTAGCCACGGTGCGAATTGAAAATTTTCTCCAGAGGGGGACATTTGAAAGAAAAGATTCTCCAGGAGGGGACATTTGAAAAAAAGAAAAGAAAGAAAAAGGAGGGAAGGTGTAAATGCTCCACTCACATAATATATTAGGCATTACATGGCAAATGCAGTCGCCAACATGTCTGGGAAGTGACTTACATTCAAACAAAAGTCGATCCCCGATTTTCTATGCACATATATTCCTGCCTATGTCGATTCTACGTCCACCCTCAAATTCGGCTCGCGGCAGAACAGTGCTTGTTCTTTCAATTTTGCAGTCTTCCTTTCAAAACTGACCCAGTTACAGAATGAGAAGTGGCATCAGGCATGTGTATATCTATTTCAAAAGGACGCTTGTAACTTGCTCCTTTCTCTGGTAAACAAAAGAAGTATTTCTATCCTCAATACTTACAATCGTTAAGTACTGTAGAACTTGTAGGGACAGAGATTTAATTTAACATTTCTCCAGCAGGGGATGAATAGTATCCCTGGCAGGGATCCATTAATATTTCTCTAGCCAGGGATATTACATTCTTCAGCCGGGGACGATCCCGGCATCCCCCCCGTCAATTCGCACCCTGGTGGTGGCCAAAATTTTGGACACTTTTGGAAATGTTTAGCTTTTCTAACTTTGTATGCTTATAGGAAGTGCTACATTTCACAAAATGCAAACTCATGTATCATTTTAAAGAGAATTTAGCACCGATTTCAATACACAAAACTAAATTTAAATATGTGCAATACGACGAAAGTTATAATTACTTTAATCTGAAAAACAAATACAGTGATGAAATGGATTGTAATTTCTAACTTTCCAGGTCAATCACTGTTATTTCTTTTAGATTAAAACTCTTGTCAGCTCAATGAAACATCGATGTGAAGCTGTAATGAATTTTTTTAATTTAGTTTTTTAATTGAAATCAGTATTAATTATCTTTAAAATGATGTATAAGAGTTTGCATTTTGTGAAACATAAAATTTTTTTTATACGCATACGAACTTAGAAAACAAAAAAAAAAGTTTCCAAAAGTGTCCACAATTTTGGCCACCACTGTATTTTTTGCTTTTAATCGTCCAGAGCCAAAAAACGCATAAAACTTTAAATAAGACATAAATTAAGTAAATCGCGACACTTGTTGCAATGCACAGTTGCTGAGCAATGGCGCTTGCGGACTGGTTTCGGGCTCTTTTCGTCTGCCGGACTATATGTCGGTCATCCACTTCGGTTGTTTCCCCGGGGTGGCCACCACCCACCTTTCTAACAGCTGTACCTATAGTTTGAAAGGCTTTCCAAGAGCGCGAAATGACACTTTTGTTGATTCCGAACTCTTAAGCTACAATGGTCACACTACGCCCCTCCTCCAGCTATCCGATCATTCTTCCACGTGTGAAGTTGTCCAGGTAACATCTTCTACCCATATTTCACGAAAGAACTCACTTGCACTTGCAGCGAATGTCTTTAATTGCGTCTCCGTCCTTCCTTTTCTTGTAGTCTTGAATTGCGCGCGCTGACCGCCGTGTTTTGCATACGCTCACATCGCCTATGACGTTTTGTTCCTGACGTATACGCATGACCATGTGCATAGGCATGACCTTTCTACTGAATTACGTGTTCATTGTAGTGATAGCAAGAACCCCTTTTCTGCAATTTCATGACTATCGGATTAAAATTTACATTGTTGCTTAAGTTTTACACAGTGTATGTTATACGCATGTACAATCCATTTTGACCAACCGCAAGTCCATTTTGACTAGTTTTTTCTTAACTTTTACATATATCGTACTTACACATGTATGTACGTAACTGGCATATCTCAAAAACTATTAGTCGTATAACGTAGAAATTTTAAAACTAAGATTGTTGCAACATCTCTTGTAATAATGCAATATAAGTTGCGCACCTCTCTTTTTGGTTCCGATCGGAGGGATAGTATACTTACAGGACCACCCAAAAAAATTTCAATGCATTAATGTCTATGGACATCTTCTATAGATTATGCCTTTTGTCAGTCATTGTTTGGGCCAAGCCCAAAGTCTCTCCAGCTGCCATCGATCGATGCGAGTTTGGCTAAAATATAGCCTAATTTGACTCCAAAAATAATTACGTGTTTCGCAAAACTCTAAAACTTGTAACCGCAGAATGTTGAGAGATTTTGTATTTAGAACTAGTGTAACATCTAATTGTGTATATAATTTTTTATTGCAATCGACTGGATAATTTATTTGCAAGGTCATCCAAAAGACATCCTAAGAACTATTACATTAAGGTCTGTGGATACCTCCCATTCATTAAAGAGTCTGTGATCAATCCCTATTTCGGCTACGGCTAAAATTTCGCATCTAACTATCTCAAGCTTGGCAGCTTATGAAGAAATCAAGAGCCAAAAATAAATCTTTCAAACTGAACCCAGCTTAACGATACCGCAATTATTTGGTTAGAAAAATCGTTAAACCTTAGTATTATTGCAGTACAGTTTCTCTTTCAAATGAAATGAGTGTAGATAAAGTGCACCGAAAATATTTACGAGTTGATAGACGTGCAAGGAAGTCGTTTTGGTGTCCACATCTGATTAGCTTTTATTTTGGAATACAGCCGTTCAGAAGACTCTGGGAGAAAAAGAAACGAATCCGTAACTTGAAAGGAATGAATCCCAAACCGACAAGAACAAATCGAAATCTCGGTTTCCTTCCTAGCAGAGCGAATTCCACAAATCTTCCTGAATTCTGACATCTTTTCTGCCTAAGTCACGAGAACACGCTCCGGGTCAGAGTTGGGAAAGATTATAATATTACTGGGAAAAAATAAATAAATAAAAACACGCTTCGAAATGGACAGCACTTCATCGCTCCTGTCAAAAGTATCAAGGTCGTGGTTTTTATTTTTTATTTTATTTTATTTTATTTTGTCAGTTCCTATCTGCAAGAACTCCTCCCACCTCACACGAAGATAGATAGACGGACGGACCTTCATAACTTCAATCCAAATTTTCTAAGCTTGACGGTTAGCTCACCGGTTAAATTACGGGGTTGAAAACTTCCCGGCTGTTGCTAAACTTAATTCACGGTCTTGTATAGTGGGAATTTTCAAGGCTGCTCTGTGAACACACCACTTTCTCATCCCATGCCTCTTTGAACAAGATTGTTAAAAAAAAAAAAAAAAAACGCATGATGATTCGATGATTAGATAGATAAAATTCAAAATAGTCTTCATGGACTAATCAATATTTTTTTCAAATCAACTAATGAGTAGGAGAATTTGGGGTACAATGAAACATGCTGTCTAAAATGAATAGGTTTTGTCACAGAAAGTTGAAGCTCATACACGCACTATACAAATATAGAATGTTACAGTTACTGGTGTGATTTGGAGACAGTCGCATTTTAGAATATTATTGGATTTTCACCAGTGAAAGTAAATTTCGTTACCAAAAGTAATTTTGTTTTACCTCCTTGTTTTCATACGTATAATTTATTTCTTTTTCAAATAGTGTGATCAGTATGGCGTGGTCTTCATACTTTAAAAGCCAGAATTTCAAAAATAAATATTAGGAATTAGTAAAAGTTCATTTAGTTTGTAGCCTCAATTTTGGATACAATGAAACACTTGTATAGGGTACAATGAAACATGTTTCATTGTAACCCGGGTGAGTGAATTCATTTAAAATAAAGATGTTACTATTAAATATTACATTGAGATCTCCATGGTGCGCATAAAAACAAGAAATTGGTTTTTTAAATCGTACTCTATCTTCTTCAGACACTTAAGATGGTGACAATGCAGATTGTTCTTTCAACTAACAATCCAAACACTAGAGATTATGAGATAGTCTCACATAACATGTATGACACAAGCAGTATCGCTCTAAATGATTATGTTTTAAACAAGGAAGGTGAACATAAATAGAAAGAAATGACTTGGCTGGGGATACAATAAACTAAATCGAACGGAATGCGTAGTTCAGTACGTCAGACTAAGTCCAAGCTTCACATTTGTGCATTCTTCGGAAGCTTACATTTTTGAAAAACCTCAAATTGCATCAGAACTACCACTTCCTGTTCCTTCAGGTGGTACAGAAAAGAAAGCAGAAATGCTAATTTTAGAATTTGATATAAAATAAAAAAATACAGGCTAACTTTTAATAAAAGTGTTATGTTTTCATTTTAAGCTGTAACAGTTTAATTAAATTTGTTTTTTCCATTTAAATTTCATATTTATGTCTGACTAATGTTTAGTATAAATGTACATAAATCGTATATACTGAAAATTGAATTTTGGCTCATATTAGTTGAGTATTTGTGAAGTGTCATTGTTTCATTATACCCGGTTGGGGTACAATGAAACACTGGCAGACACCTTTTGTAATGTTTTAAATATAAAAAAAGCTATTTACAAACTCATAAAAATTCATTTAGATGGGGAAAAGAGATGGTTAAAGGTGTCCATTAATTTTATTCTTGCACATGCAAATTTGTATGTGCAAAGAAAAATGTGATGAACAACTGATTTGTGAACAGGAAAAATAAATTTGTAAATTTTGTTTAATTGTACCCCAACTTCTCTATTTAAAAATATTTATTCGTATACTGCTTTACAGGACTGTGCTATGCAATCCTGTAAAGCAGTACTCGGTAAACTGTTTCGAGTATAGAACTTTTTCCAATCCAACCAGGGACTGATTTCCAGCAGGGCATTCGAGAAAAGCGCCTGGGTCCCCCAACAAGAAGGTGAGGGGAGTCAGCTTATTTTAAATTTGCAAATTTTGATTTTAATTTAAAGTAAGTGACAGAGAAACTAATTTTATGAGACATAATAGTAATAGTAATGAGTCTGTTACTATTTCATAGCGCTTGCATTAGAACCACACCTTTTTTTTTAGCTAAACGGCGTAGTCCCAAGCAGTTATTCAGCGCAAACTTTCACTTAGGTGTGCCCTATGGAGTGATGTGGGCTGATCGCGAGGAAAAACCATAAAGCTGATTTTAAATCAGAACTTTATAAAAGGAAATAGAGGTAGGTACCTCAGTGAAACGAAGCGAAGATCTATCCCACTATGAATGAATGGTCTGATTGAAAAATATGGAATAAAATGAAAGATTGAAAATTAAATAACATAATTGTAATATTGTTTTCATTATTTTGTTTTGTTTGGAATAGCCGAATACCTCTAAAGTGCGATTTAAAGAATGACTGCAAATAGAGTGTCACGTATTGGAATACTTTTAGGTTTTCCTGTGAAAGAACTGTAAATGCTACATGTACTTTTTTTCAATAAAGTACATGGTACAGTACATAGGAATAACGTTTAACTGTTTGACTGCTATTCAGCGCTATTTCGCTTTTGGAATGTACACCCTCCAAAAAAAGTATTCGAGCAAGAGATAAAATTCCTACGTTGGTTTCGTATATTAAAAATTATTTATCATAGAATATCAATAAGGCTATGTATAAATATGAATTTTCATATTTCTGTCAAGTTGTGCGTTTTTCAAAAACTCAATTATTATTCGCAAATCTAAAATAGGAAATTTCTCTCTTGCTCGAATACTTTTTTTGGAGAGTGTACACCCTCCAAAAGAAGCTTTCGAGCAAGAGAGAAATTTCCTACGTTGGTTTCGTATATTAAAAATTATTTATCATAGAATATGAGATAGGCTATGCATAAATATGACGTTCCATATTTCTATTAAGTTGTGCGTTTTTCAAAAACTCAATTTTTTTTCGCGAATCTAAAATAGGAAATTTCTCTCTTGCTCGAATACTTTTATTGGAGGGTGTATGAAGATTTTGATGGATAGCAGTCAAACGGTTAAAATGTCGTAGTCATTGTATTTCCTGTAGATGCGTTGGTGCGTACTTATATTACGGCAGTTAGAACACGGTCATATGGGCAGGCCGAAATCATAAACACCTTCCAACCTGGTTGGAAAGTGTTATGACGAATTGTCCATGCTTCATGCATCCTTTTCACTCTGGGTACGTTGTAACAGATAGAAAACTTCTACGCAACTGTCACGTAACTGAGAACAAAGGCAAACTGATGTTGGTGTGCGTAACCTTGCCCTGGACTCCGCAGGTTTTGTAACGGACGGTTTAAGTATTCGGGAGGCATCGCAGGTCGGTGGCGATTTCTGACATATACTCTTAGATTTATCTCTTGCGAGGGATTATAATGTTCGTGCTTTATTACACAGAGCTCCAAAGGTGACGCACCTAAGTGGGGTGTAGTGAATCTGGCTACATCCAAACGAGGTGGTTGTAAACTTAAAATTCTGCTTTGGCATCTTGTTAATCAGGGGGTGCCTGATAGGGAGGTACACTTGTCACAGACAAGTGCCCTGATTGACGCATGTGCCCTGGGCACACATATTGAAATATCTCAAGCGAGTTTAAAGCGGTATGCAGAGGCACAAAAATTGAGACAGCTGTATTTGGGGGGGCACAAAAATTTGAAAAGTGCCCTGGGCACAAAACTATTATAGTCAGACACTTGACACAGAGATTAACATATAGATCTATGGCTCGTTTGGCCGTTATCCCTTTGAGGCGCAACCCTTTCCCAATGCTGAAAAAAGGGCAGCCGTTGCCATCGCTCGACTTAACTACCAGCAAGATGGCGGACGATCGAAACGTTCATCGCGTGCCACAGATCTAGAGACCGTTTTTTGACGACAGCTGGCTGTCGGGCACAGCCGGCTGTCGTCAAAAGTGAAAGGGCTCTACATCTGTGGCACGCGATGAACGTGTCGATCGTCCGCCATCTTGCTGGTAGTTAAGTCGAGCGATGGCAACGGCTGCCCTTTTTTCAGCATTGGGCAATCTATCCAGCTGTTCTCGCATTCTTCCATTTTTCAGCAGATGCCAGTGCTGTTAAAAAGAATCGTGACCATTTTTTTTTTACGGGAAAGGTCGTGCTAAAAAGTAAAGGATTCGCGTGGAGCTACGTCACCCGCAACTATTTTTATAGAAATCAAATCCATTCTCCATGACTGGCAGCAGTCGAAACGTCAGAGTTGGGAGTTCCCAGAGCGAGATCACTGCGCCTTAAAGGGTTAAATCAGAACTTATAAAAGGAAATAGAGGTACCTCAGTGAAGCGAAGCGAAGATCTATCCCACTATGAGTGATTGGCCTGATTGAAAAATATGGAATAAAATGAAAGATTGAAAATTAAATAACATAATTGTAATATTGTATACATATATTAGTTTTCATTTTTTTGTTTTGTTTGGAATAGTCGAATACCTCTGAAGTGCGATTTAAAGAATGACTGCAAATAGAGTGTCACGTATTGGAATACTTTTAGGTGTTCCTATGAAAGAACTGTAAATGTTACATGTACTTTTTTTCAATAAAGTACACCCTCCAAAAAAAGTATTCGAGCAAGAGAGAAATTTCCTACTTTGGTTCCTTATATTAAAAATTATTTATCATAGAATATAAATTAGGCTATGTATAAATATGACTTTCCATATTTCTATCAAGTTGTGCGTTTTTCAAAAACTCAATTATTATTCGCAAATCTAAAATAGGAAATTTCTCTCTTGCTCGAATACTTTTTTGGAGGGTGTACATTAGAGATGAGACGGGCTCAGCCCGAGCCCGAAAGCCCGAGCCCGAGCCCGGGCCCGAACCGGGCTCGGGCTCTGTAATTCCCAATTGCGTTCGGGCTCGGGCGGGCTCGGGCTCGTGAAGAATTTCTCATTTATTGAACATACTCCTTGAAACATATTTTAAAAAGTGATTCATGAGGAAAATAAAAGTACTTATAAAAAAAAAAAATTAGGGGCACGGGCGCCTAGAAGATGCATGAAGCTCTTTGGGTATTTCAGAAAGGCGGCTTATATTGCTTAGTTAGTCGGACATTATTTGATAAACGTAGATATAATGAATTAGAAAGGGCACTGAGAGATTGCAACTATATTTTTCTTTAATTTGCACAAACGGCAAAATTTATTGTATTTTTTCTATCAATGAAGTAATTGAATATTTTTTATCTTTGACTGAAATTTCGGGCTCGGGCGGGCTCGGGCTCCGACTTAAATAATATTGCTCGGGCTCGGGCGGGCTCGGATTAAAAGTTCTCGGGCTCGGGCTTCAAAAAATGAGCCCGAACTCATCTCTAGTGTACATGGTACAGTACATAGGAATAACATTTAACTGTTTGACTGCTATTCAGCGCTTTTGGAATGTACACCCTCCAAAAGAAGCTTTCGAGCAAGAGAGAAATTTCCTACGTTGGTTTCGTATATTAAAAATTATTTATCATAGAATATGAGATAGGCTATGCATAAATATGACATTCCATATTTCTATTAAGTTGTGCGTTTTTCAAAAACTCAATTTATTTTTCGTAAATCTAAAATAGGAAATTTCTCTCTTGCTCGAATACTTTTATTGGAGGGTGTATGAAGATTTTGATGGATAGCAGTCAAACGGTTAAAATGTCGTAGTCATTGAATTTCCTGTAGATGCGTTGGTGCGTATTTATATTACGGCAGTTAGAACACGGACAGATGGGCATGACCGAAATCATAAACACCTTCCAACCTGGTTGGAAAGTGTTATGACGAATTGTCCATGCTTCATGCATCCTTTTCACTCTGGGTACGTTGTAACAGATAGAAAACTTCTACGCAACTGTCACGTAACTGAGAACAAAGGCAAACTGATGTTGGTGTGCGTAACCTTGCCCTGGAGTCCGCAGGTTTTGTAACGGACGGTTTAGGTATTCAGGAGGCATCGCAGGTCGGTGGCGATTTCTGACATATACTCTTAGATTTATCTCTTGCGCGGGATTATATTGTTCGTGCTTTATTACACAGAGATCCAAAGGTGACGCACCTAAGTGGGGTGTAGTGAATCTGGCTACATCCAAACGAGGTGGTTGTAAACTTAAAATTCTGCTTTAGCATCTTGTTAATCAGGGCGGTGCCTGATAGGGAGGTACACTTGTCACAGACAAGTGCCCTGATTATCGCACAGGCACTTGACGCATGTGCCCTGGGCACACATATTGAAATATCTCAAGCGAAAGCGGTATGCAGAGGCACAAAAATTGAGACAGCTGTATTTGGGGGGCACAAAAATTTGAAAAGTGCCCTGGGCACAAAAATATTATAGTCAGACACTTGACACAGAGATAACATATAGATCTATGGCTCGTTGGCCGTATCCCTTTGAGGCGCCCTGTCCCAATGCGAAAAAAGGGCAGCCGTTGCATCGCTCGACTACGACAGCAAGAGGCGTACGATCGAACGTTCATCGGTGCCACAGATCTAGAGCCCTTTTTGACGACAGCTGCTGTGCGGAACAGCGGCGTTTCGATCGTCCGCCATCCTGCTGGTAGTTAAGTCGAGCGATGGCAATGGCTGCCCTTTTTTCAGCGTTGGGCAATCTATCCAGCCGTTCTCGCATTCTTCCATTTTTCGCAGCAGATGTCAGTGCTGTTAAAAAGAATCGTGACCATTTTTTTACGGGAAAGGACGTGCTAAAAAGTAAAGGATTCTCGTGGAGCTATGTCACCCGCAACTATTTTTATAGAAATCAGATCTATTCTTCGTGACTGGCAACAGTCAAAACGTCAGAGTTTGGGTGTTCCCAGAGCGGGAACGCTGCGCCTTAAAGGGTTATCTCAGTTGTTCATAGTTACAAGTTCTTTATATATTTCAGAGTACATATTTTTTTTTACAATCTAATATTAGGACGAGCACAAGCCCATGCCGGGAATTGACCCCTTCGGGAGGTACACGGGTGTCCAAAACTAAGGCTACAAACATAAACAAGAAATATTAAATCATGCCAAACGCATCGATTATAAAACACTTTCCAATACAATATTTCTTTAAACGAATTTGGTCGATGGATTGCACTTAAATGTGGTGAGAATTTAGTTTAGTGGCAAGGTAAAGTTGCACAAGGTCGAGGACAATCGGCCTAAAATGAATATCTTGAGCTGAGTAACTTTTTTAAAGGTTTCTAACGCGTTTTCGCGTTACATCTGGAGAAAACCATCCAAAACTCTAGACCATTAGATTGACAGCCGTGAGGTAGGCCAGAAACCAGGACCTGGACATTTCAGCGATATTTTAAAGATAATCCTTAGAGAAAAAAGCTGTATATCACTTAATTTAATCTTGCGAAACCCTGTAAAAGTATCTTAAAACTCGTTTCCATTTTTTAACTGAAGAGTGAACTGCTACAAACTTATTGTACTTGAAATGAATCTCTGTTGAAGTGAAATCTCTAAACTGCTAGATAGAATGTGATGTATTAAAATTCTTTTGTGTGCTCCTGTAGAAGAATTATAAATGCTGCCGGCACTACTTCCAATGGAGAGCATTATTTTGTGATCTTTACTAGCATATGTGAATTTTTCTTTGTTCGAAATAGTCGAATAACTTTAAAATACGCTTTAAAGAATGATTACCCATAGAGCGTCATGTATTTGAATTTTTTCGGTTGTTCCTGTACCAGAACTATAAATTTTACATGCACCATTTTCAATAGGGTACATGTTGCAGTACCAAGGAATAACGTACATAAATTTAATAGTAATGGATGCCTATTTACGCTAGTTAGAGCATGGTTGGACAGACAGACAAACCGAAATCTTAAACACTTTTCAACCTTGTTTCAAAGTGCTAAAAATTATATTTTTTTTTCAACACGTAATGGATTTAATGCTTGGGAATTCGGCACATAATACTTCAAGCTGTAGGACAGGAAATGGTAACAAAAATATTGGCTCAGTAATATTATGTAAGCTTTTATGGAAATGAGAGCAGCATTTCTCAAGCCGGGATACGTCGTAAATCCTTATAGTCTAAAAGCCAGCGACCGCCAGACCTTCGTCATAGTATAAAAGCTGAAACTTTCTCTGCGCATAACCCCCCCCCAACAGAGGTAGGAACCATCGGCCACTCTAAAGTTTGGATGACCGTGGCTTTGGCAGGTAACAGGTGGCAAAGGTGTATAAAATTGCAGAATATTTTCGTCATTTCATAAAGCTTCATTTTTTTATATGTTCTTCTTCGCAATACTAGAAATCACTTGATCCCTTGCCAGACACTTTTCCATCGTGGCAAACCCCCGCCAGACAACCTCAAAGTCATGGAAAACTGTTGTGTTCGTAAACTCCCGCGACGAAGTACGTCAAGCTGTCACAAAGTGCCAAGCCCATTTTATACTGCTACTTCTGAACTTTCTTACGATGCTGCAGCGCGCTCGTCATAGAATGACGTTTTCCATGACTTTGAGATTGTCTGGCGGGGGTTTGCCACGATGGAAAAGTGTCTGGCAAGGGATCAAGTGATTTCTAGTACTGCGAAGAAGAACCTATAAAAAAAATGAAGCTTTATGAAATGACGAAAATTTTCTGCAATTTTATACACCTTTGTCACCTGTTACCTGCCAAAACCACGATCATCCAAACTTTAGAGTGGCCGAATTGTGGAAGTCATTCCCATTCTTTCAGAAGCGCCGATTTTAAAGCCTGAAGGGTCCTTAGAAATGGTTATTTTCATGCAATGGCTATTCCTAGAGACTTTCTTGGGGAGGGGGGCGCGCCGTTAAAAGGCTGAGAACCGCTGATCTAATGAGTCGTGGTTAAAAGCTGCCATTTGTCCTAAAATTATATTTTTTATCTCGAATTATTAAAATATTACTATTCATAGGTAAATTCACCAGGAATTTTAAATAGTTTTATTTTGAGGAAATAAAATTTTAAACCCATGTGCCTGATATGATGCGACGTCTCAAGTTTTGTGATAACAGAAATAGTAAGATATTTCTGATGTCAATTTCTGAACAAGGATGATTTCTTTTAAATCGTTGTGGCATTAAAGTCGAAATATCAACATCGACTGGGATCTAGGTTAAGGTATTTGTAGAGTCGAGGCGACTATTCTTGAATAAAGACTAGGACAGAGATTATAGACGTTTTCGACTATAGCGAGAACCGCCAAAAAGGACGCTAGCATAAATGGTTAACATGTACGCTAATGATGACGGCATTGTTTGGAGACGTAGACAAGGTTTTAGGACTTTCTATATGCGAGGACGTTGTTGTTGTTGTTGTCGGTTAGCGTCCTATCTGCACGAGGATCTAGGCCTGGGGGTGAGATGCCCTCCGTGGGGGTCTTTCTAAGGGGTCCTAACCCGTGTTTACGCTAAGTTTCGGAGAAAACCACGGAAAACTCCAAACGGTTAGGTCGGCGGACGCAACCTGGTTTCGAACCTGGCACCTTCCGTCTTCCAGTTCAGTGCGCAATGCACTATGCCGCTGGTGCGGCGAAGTGTTGTCATGACACCCAAAGTGTGTTGCTTACGTCCAGTTTATTTCGTAGTTTTGTTTTGGTTGCTGTCACTGCAGAAACCCCTGCTTCACACAGATTAGGTTATCGTAAAAAACCAGTACGGATTAAAGTGACTACAATTTTAATTCATAATCTTAAAATGTTTAATAAAGAATAATATAATCAGAAACAGTGACAAGATTTCTTCTTGATATTTTTAATACCGCAGTCACCCTATTTTTAATACGGTTACCAAGTTATAAGTTAGCACAAACACGATAAAGTCGAAACCTGAGAGAAATTTACCACGGTAAGTAAAATGGGTATTATTCAATGTTCCTTGGGTGGCCCGGTACGATTTGCTCCACGCACCGGTACCGGTCCGCGGGCAGGAGTTTGGGGACCACTTCTTTGTGGCGCACGATGAACATCCTCTTTTTCCATACAATAGTCGACTTTGTAGCTAATTTTCGACGCCAGTGCGCATGATCAAATAAGGCCGTGCCGTCAGAAAGTGTTTTACATTCGATGCGTTTGTCATCACTTAGTTGTCTGGTTTTAAAAAGTTTCGCGTGACGTAGAATGAAAAAAAAAAAAAAAAAGCAAGCCACGCAAAAGAGACACTCAAAACGCAGGAATTTTCCTGCTTGTGTCTACAAAGTTGATTCTTTTTTTTTTTTTCCCGAATCATATGACAGATCCTTTTAATTCTCTTAATTGTGTTTACGAATAAAGACAATCACAATAACAGCTCGTAAAAGCGTGTGCATAAAAAAGCCACTAATTTCGATATGACAGTATAACTGCCGAAAAATCGCAATTATCCAGTCTCTCAGACAATTTGTGTGTATGGCAATTGTAAGGAAGTTGCTTTTTCTTAAGCTATTAAGGCATTAGTGTTTTTCTTTGGTCTGTGTGTGTGTGTGTTTTGTTTTTTTTTGTATTTTTTTGCAAAAATTGTATGATTGTGCATGTTTATATCAGGAACATTCTATGGCAGATCCAGTTAATTGTCTTAATAATGTTTGTTAACAGCATTGAAATTTTTTAAAAATTTGTTTACACGCAGTTATAGTACAGAAATTGGTTTTCTGTTTTGTTTCGTTTTATCGTATTTGAACGACAGTTGCAGGTTTCTTCGCGTGTGCATGCTTACATTTGATATACCAGGGTTACCAGGGAGGGGGTTATTTTAGGCAATCAGGGATTCCCGTTATCTTGTTGCTAAATCGTGAGTTCTGGCAGGGACGGAGTGCTTCCATGGGGTGCTGGTGCCCTGCCGAAATTTGGAGATTTTAGTTAATTGGACGTCACTAATCAAGCTTTTATTTTATTAAACTTCCTTCGTGAAAAATTTCACCTTTTTGGGTCCTGCTAGAATTTTTTTCCTGGTTACGTGGTTGAGTCATATATACATACTTCCAGTGGGAGAACTTTACGGAATGGGTAAAAAACTTAGAGTAGAACTCTCGAAAAGCCAAAAGCGTACACTTGCATGCTGCACGTTCCCGCAAATTTGCCTGGCCCTGATTACCACACTGTCCAACTAGGCCTCGGCCTAGGGCCCCAAAATTATTAAAATAGTTTTAAGCTCTTAAAAAACTAGCACAAAAGCATGAATGACAATAAAGAAATAGATGCAGCTTTACAACGCATTCCGCTGTGATACAGTGCTTGTTTACTACACTGTATTCAGGGATGTAAAAAAAAAGCCCTGTTAAGGTCCAACGCATTCTACAATGGAGAATTCAGAGGGACGTGACCTCATCTGAAGCATAACTGCGGAGTATTAATTTTATGGACTTTAAGGGGGTCCGGGGCACAAAATTTTATTTTTTTTATTTATAGCTACTTTATAATGATTTTTTTTCTGAAATATATATCAATGTCAAGATACCTTTCCATATAAAAAACTCCTGAAAAGATTGAAATTTAATTTTTTAAAAATTAAAAAGTTTAAAATTTAAACATATTTTATTTTTGATATAACTGCAGAACCAATTGCTCGATTTGCATATTTCTTTCACTTTTGGACACAGAAAAGATGGCATTTTAATTTGTCTTCGGGATTTTTTAAAATGTCGTTTATATATTTTTTAATAAATATAAAAGTTAAAAAATCACTCTTTTTAAAGAGTTTTTTAGCTCTAGGGCATGAATTTTCAAACCTTTTGTCTAAAATCAAAATTCCTGAAGACAAATTATTAAAAATATAATAGAGAAAGTCTGTACAAAATTTCATACCTGTACTATATAAGGAACTTGAGATATATCCTTTTAAAGTTGAGGAATCGCAAAAAAACTGATTCCGAGATAAATGGACTTAAAGATTTAGGTATACGTAAAGCAAGTCGAACTTTATTGTGAACAGATGTAATCATCGTAGAAACATGCGGTTTGCAGTGTTTGATTCTAAGTATTCTCTAGTATTTTTTAAAGCAAAAAAATAAAAATGTGTTTTTTTCGAGATTTTTGTGCCCCGGACCCCCTTAAGCTAAAAATTTATTGAACAAAGCCCCCCCCCCTTTCTTATTTACAGCAAAAATTTGGACCATGTGACAGTATGCATCACCAAGGTATGACCGTATAGGGACACCCAAAGAGTGCTTGACCTAGAGCCTCCGAATGGCTTACTCAGGCTCTGAAATGTGCGGGAAATTGCTATACGTACTCGCACGTGATCGTAAATTTTGCGGGAAAGAGGTCGATGCCATTTAACACATTGAAGAATAGAGAAGTTTCTTCAAGTTAAGACTAAATTTTTTTTAAATAACAGGACTAATGCAAATGTATATGCCCTTACTATCTAAAGTACCCGCCGTTGTCGGATTAGTATGTAATCCAGATTTCCAAAAATCCTAAGTTTTCGTAAGCCTTGTAACAGCACAAAGAATGGAATTAGCATATTGGCAAAATTATAGAAACAGGGTTTGTACGGATCCTGGATTTGCTAAAATTCCTAACTTTTGAAATACTATCCCAAAATGATCTGATATTCTGAAAGTGGTTCTGTTTGTTATTAAATAATGAAGGAAGCTCTCTCAAGAATCTCAAATAGTAGGACATTTTAGGACAATTCTTTAAAAGTTCGGAATTCTATCAAATTAAGGGCCCGTATGAACCCTGAGAAAGCAAAGTTATAATTTTTGTGCATTGCTATAAGATTAAAGCTTAGAGAGTAACAAAGTGCTCTTATTTTGCATCCTTTTGGCGCCCACTGTTCCAGGGCGCTCCTGTGCGAGGCAAAACCTGCACAACCGTAAGAAGTGGCCCTGAAGTGTGCCGTATCTGTCTTTCCTGTTCCACAAAACGCTTCTTTGGAATTGAAATCTATATTAAAGTCGCCTATTTTTATAATATCTATATAAATAAAATTAGACTTTTGTCTGTACATTTCTTGGAATTCAAAAATTTTGCGATTTCTATCCGTTTCAAGCACCCGGGAATCCGTCTATATAAATAAAATTAGACTTTTGTCTGTACATTTCTTGGAATTCAAAAATTTTGCGATTTCTATCCGTTTCAAGCACCCGGGAATCCGATGCGACCCTCAAAAAAAAGTTTGTCTGTCTGTCATTCTGTCCTTCTGTCATTCTGTCATTCTGTCCGTGACGCTTTTTTTGTTTAAGCATCACGTAAAAACGGCTGAAGCGAATGATATGAAATTGGGTGTCATGATAGGTGGTCACTCAACTTAAAACATAGGCGTCGAATTTTTAAAAAATATTGATTAGATTTTCAGATTTTGCGAAAATCGTTTCAAACTGCGTTAATTTGTGTTCAAGCATCACGTAAAAACGACTGAAGCGAATGATATAAAATTGGGTGTCATGATAGGTGGTCACTCAACTTAAAACATAGGCGTCGAATTTTTAAAAAATCTTGATTGTATTTTGAGATTTTGCGAAAATCCTTTCAAACTGCGTAAATTTGTGTTCACGCATCACGTAAAAACGACTGAAGCGAATGATATGAAATTTTGTTTCATGATAGGTAGTCACTCAACTTAAAACATGGGCGTCGAATTTTTAAAAAATCTTGATTGTATTTTGAAATTTTGCGAAAATCATTTCAAACTGCGTAAATTTGTGTTAGCACATCACGTAATAACTGCAAAGGTGAAAAAATGATATTTGGTGAAATGATAGGTGGTCACTCACCTTAAACTATAAGCATCTAATTAAAAAAATCCATCAGATTTCGAGATTTTGCGAAAATCGTTTAAAACTGTGTGAATCTTTGTTCCCGTATTACGTAATAACGACTAAAACGAATGATACGAAATTTGGTCACACGATAGATCGTTGCTCAACATAAACTATAGGAGTCCAATTTTTTAAACCTTTTATTAGATTTTGAGATTTTGTGAAAATTCTCTCAAAATACGTTTATATTTCTTCAAACATCACGTAATAACGACTAATACGAATGATACGAAATTGAGTGATATGATAGGTAGTTGCTAATCTTAATTTATAGGCGTTGGATTTTAAAAATATTTTGCTTACATTTTGAGATTTTTCGAAAATCGTTTTAAAATGCTGAAAATTTGTTCCAGCATCACGAAATAAAGACTGCAGGGAATGAAACGAATTTGGGTGACATGATAGGTTGTCACTCAACTGCAATTCTAGGCTTCAAATTTTTCAAAAATGTTGATTAAATTTTGAGATTTTGCGAAAATTATTTCAATATGCGTAAATATTCGTCACATAATTACGACTAAAGCGAATGAAATGATATTACTTAGTTACTCTCTAACCTGTAATATTTTAACAATACATGAAAATTATAACTTCGCTTTCTTTACTTTGGCAACATACTACATCCATTCTGTGTATTCCTACAATGCTGACGAAAGTTCTTGCTTTTTGGAAATTTTCATTCACTAACCCGTCGAGGACGGGTACTTCAGCTAGTTCTGTAAATAAGGCTATTTTTTAATCTTCACTAGGCTTATCTACTTATATAATACGCTAACGTACGTAGTACCAAAATCGACAATATTTACACGCTGCGAATACCAAGAGCTAGATGTAAACGTAAGTGCAATAACAATAACGCATATGCAAAAATCGAAATTAACAGTTGAATGACGTCCAATGGAACAAGCCTATGTCCCGCAGTCGCTAGATTGCAAAATAACAATCATGGATACACAAAAATGCAAGATCTTTCGAACTTTTTCACAGCTTAAAAATATCGAATTGACAATACTTGGTACATTTGAATCGGTGAGTGGAGAAACCACTTCAGTCACAAAAATTCGAAAAATCGTTTTTAATGAAAATAAGCTTAGAAAGGCAAGATGCGTGTTGAGGGCAAGAACGACGTTAGTCTGTTGAGTAGTTTCGTAGATACGGGGCTTCTTTTCCGAACGATGGGCGACAATGATCAATGGTCGACACACGACAATGAATCAATGGTCGAGAATGATCTATTTTAACACTATTATTGGCCACCTGACCTGCCCTAGGGGTGGTTTTCTAAAAAAATATTTATTCCAGCTTTAATATTATATTTTTCATTTCCATAATTTTCTTCAAGCAAAGCACTTTTTTTCTCCTAAATGCATGTTCTTGACTTTTGTATACCATAAATAGGGTTAGACAATAAATGGTGATTTGATTTGCTTTGATTTGATTTGAATGATTACCTTTTCGGCTGACTAAAAACCAGTTGAGTGCAGAAACAGCATCAGTCCGAATCCAATTTTAAATTTTCCTGAGCCTAATGGATGTCGAAATTAGGTAATATTTGCATGACAGAAACTTAAATGCATGTTATGACAGAGGGAAAAAAAAAAGTTTAAATATTTGAAAAATTGGAGGAGTTACGAAGTTTTTTCCTCTCTCCTGAAAAATTCCCTTTTTGTGACTGAGGTGGTATCTGCACTCACCGATTCATTTATCGCCCCTCTAAAAAATGTCACCCTGCATTGAGCTAAAGCACATTTAAGCCATTTGCTATTCCAATATCGGCTTTTAGGATGACACCCAAAAGTGTTACAACCCTAACCTAAATCAATTTAATGACAAGCAGAAACAATGAAACAGGATTTTCGTTGAAATGAGTGCAGAAATTAACCCATTTATGCCTAGCGTCCCTTTTTTGGGACGGCATTTTCGCTATTAGTCGAAAACGTTACTTATTTTTCCTACCCTTTATTCATGAGTATTGAGCCTCAACTCTACAAAATATTTTAACATGACCAAGTAGTATGTTGATATTTCAATTTTTATGCATAATGATTTTAAAAGAAATCATCCCTTGTTCAAGAAATTGACATCAGAAATTTATCTATTATTTCTGTTATCAGTAAAAATCGAAGAAAGTCGCAAAAATATCCAGGCACAAATGGGTTAAATCAACACTGCACTGAGTATAAAGAACAGTTGGGTATGAGGCGGCGAAGCTGGCCGCCTTGGCGGCTAGTACTAACTATTGCAATTACTTTTTTTGTATGGTAGTCATTAAAAAAAAAAAAACCTATCTGGAAAAATGTTGCCAGAATTCGCATGATAACGTATCGCAAACACGGGACTACCTGGAAGTTTTTCAGAGGTGTAAACACATTCCAGCGGATTTTTAGCAGGAAAAAGAAAAGAACTTTCAGAATCATGTGCTCGGTCAGTCCATCCTAATGAATGGTAATTCGTCGCTTGCATGCCTGGCTTTCGTGCTTTGTAAGTGTCCGATCCGCGGTCGCAGGGTTCGACACTCATGTGACACTGATACAAGACTGGCTAAACGAGCCATTACGATGCATTTGGGAAAAGTAACATTTTAGGATTTTCCTCTAATTCGTTCGTTCAGTTCCTTATCGTGCTCAATGCACGAACTTCTTTTTTTTTTTCCTGAGGCTTGCGGATTTTCAGGGTTTTTCTTTTAGGTGAGCTTGACCACAAATTGTATTTCAGTCATCACGCTTAAGGTAAAAGTTAAGTAATACGAAAATACTAAAATGAATCCATTTTAAATCCCCGTGTATTTTTACATCTACATAAATTAATAATTTAAAAAAAAAATACTCTGTATAAAGGTTTCTATTGAGTACGTTGATACAAATTATTTAATTTTTAATTATTCCACCTGTTAGGTTCAACACACTAACTTCAACGTTTCTAGACAACACAAAACATTTATTTCACAGATAGTCGTACAACGTAATTTAAACGTATTCGTACATTTACTGTACTTCGTAATCGTCTTGTACACTTACTTCAACAGCACTTTCTTTCGAATGATTTTCGAATTCCATCACATCTTCGTTGCCATTTCTGAATTGCTATTGCAATCACCAAGAACCATGCTCGCGTTTTAAAGTTTGATAGTAAAAATGGCGTTTACACACCAATTTACCAAACTTCTGCAATCAGCGCCGGCTCGAGCAAATTTGGCGAAGGATTTTAACTGCAATAATGGATTTTCTGCAAACGAACCTAAACAGCAAAGGGAAATTTTCGTTTAAGAACACTGTTGGAGGATCATACTTCGATCCCATGAAGGTAAATTTATAGGAGGGGACACTTCTCTTAGAAATTTGGATAACGCCGTTGTTGCAAACAGATGGCGCTACACACACTGGGTAACTGCGCATCTCGGGTTGTTTATATTTATATCGAGGCGAAGTAAATGGAGATCGTTGAATTAGGAGAACTTCAAAAAATTAAATACATAGACTTATGAATGTGATATATAGTAATTACTGGCTTCAGATGTGTTTTAATTACACAATTGTCTTAGAATACCATTTCATAATGAATATAGGCAATAGTTTCGAAGCGAAGTCATATTATTATTTGTCAAATGACAGTTACATTGGCCGTTAGGCCATTAAACTCCTAAATATTATGTATGTCATGTCTGTTATTATTTTAAAAATGTTGCCAAAAGCTGTATTTAAGAAATGTTAGTAAATTTAGAAGAATGTAGTTTGTGTGAACGCAATAGTTATAATGATATATATATAATATATATATATTTATATATAGTAATGATTATATATTTATATATAGCAATGATATACATATTTATAATGATATATATACACCACAAAGAAACAAACACTGGCTGCAAACGGTTTAAGAACAAAATAAAAGAATAACAAATCACAAATGGACACTCCGTGGATTCAAACCCAACCTCAAGACGGAGCAAGCAACGGTTTGACACGGGGATGGAACACCACAAAGAAACGGACTCTGGCTGCAATCAATCCCAAATAATAGACAGAACCTGCAGTTTAAAAACACGGATACGGAATAATAATTTGAAACCTACCAGCAGACGAAATCAACGCTTAAGAATACTGTGATTGAAAAACACACAAAAAAAAAAAATTACACTACCTGCATTCGAACCCAACCAACAGAGGAAAACATCAGTTAAAGAACACAGTTAAAGTACAATACTGGACTATGGACATCCCCCCATTCAAACCCAACCTCCAGACGGAACAATGGTATAAGAAAACAGTTAAAAAATAATACTACAACATGGACACTTCCTGGATTCTAAGTAATTATCATGAATTACCGATGATTCTTACTGATTCGTACTTAGAGATTTTAATGTTAATTTTCGCTCTCAAGAATCTCAGCCGTTAGTTGATTTTTTTAAAGAAAAATTTAATCTAACTATGAATACTTCTCGACTTCAATCAACAGCGCGTTTCTGTACAACGATACATGCTGTATTTTCAAGAAAATTAGCAAATTTAGAGAGTAAAATTTATGTTTCACATTATAGTTACCACAAACCTATAATTTCATACATAAAAAATTACGATGACATTCAAGTACCTATTTCCAATAAATAATATGAATATAACATTTATAGAATCTTTGTAAAGGACATGAATAATAAATATACGTAATTAAATTATAATATGATATTTATTTTAAAGTTTAATCATTTCAGTGATATGTGTCGTAAACGTCAAGGAAGTTTTACTTCAACCGCGCGTAAAGATTACACGCACACACTTTTTTTTGGGAAACATTGAAGGGGTACGATTTTTAAAAACGCCCCAAATTGTAAATAGCCCATGGGCAGTTTTCCACATCTTTCACTACCAGTGCCGCCTCCTGGGTTTGGCGTCTTAGGCCGTTGCCTAGTTTGCCTGTATGGTCTGGCTGGAATTGTCTGGAATATAAAGGGGTTTCCAATAGGGATAATACAATTTTAAATGGTTAGAATGGCAACACTACGTATTCTTTTTTGACATTTCTTGTGTCATTTATGTTCAGTATGAATTATATCCATTTAATCATGGAAACCATTTAATCATGTCGTTCCTATGTGAATACTGCGATAAATTTGAGAATTCATGGACGACATTATCCAGTTCTTGTGATTGAACACCTTGTGATTTCTTTTTTTGGTGGGGATATGTTAAGTCGCAAGTTTATGCTGATAATCCAGTTACAATGGAGCCATTAAAAACTAACATGGAACGTGTTATTCCTGAAATAACACCCAATTTTTGTGAAAGAGTGACGGAAAATTTAAAAAATGTGTCCCACTGAATAAGTTATGTGGTTTTTTTTCTATTTTTTAACTGTATCACTCTTAATGGAAAACCTTTTACTAGCATTGAATAAAACATCATGCTTACAAAACAGGCAGTCTATTTTACTTGTAATAGTTCCTTTTTTCATACCTTTTCAGTGCAAATGTTTTAAGCTCAAAAGAGTGGTGTGACAATAGGGTGGCAGAACAGGAAAGATGCCACGGCCCCCAGTTCTAGACGGCTGTAAGCACATAAAACTTATTATTACTAAATTTAGTACAATTTTTTTGCTTTGTATTCCATTAATTTAAGCGACTTACTGGAATAGATACACAATTTGTTTAGCTTCAAGCAGGCTGAATTTGTCAGCCCAAATGTCAGCCCCATCGGCTTGAATAAATAAACTAAACATATAAATTAAACAAAAAAAAAATTGCGTAAATGTTTCACATTACTCTCGCTTAATGTCAAAGAATTGGGAAAAAAATAACCGATAAAATGACCGTATTTGTTATAGATAAGTACCATATTAACTATAGGAGATATTTAGAATGTATTGTTTCCCTTAATATTGAGTTAAAATTTTGTGATATGGCAGGCCTAGGGACATCTCCCTGCGGGGGAGGGTGCCTTAGTCGGGGGACTTTGCACGGGGTTCTAACGCGTACTCACGTTACATCACGAGAAAATGATCAACAGCCGCGCGATAGGCCGGACCTTCGCACTTCAGCCGCCAATCCTGTTCAGTGTGTCATCCACTCGGCTGTGGTGGGGAAATTTCCCTTAATATTAATGGGAAGACTAAGTTTATGTCTATCCAAGGAATCACAATTATACATCCTGACAAAAATAACAATGAGGATCCTAACTGTGGTCCTAAACGGGTTTTCTATTTACAGGGTGTCCCATAAATGTCGTGATACACATCTAGGGGAGGTAGGGAACATCATAGTGAATAAGAATCACATAGGAATGTGGAATCGGAAACGTCGTTTTCATGTAGCAGTTCATAATTACTCTGTCAGAAGTGTTGAAGTGTTTGTCCACTTTCTTAACGGAATTTTGTTAACACCGGGTTTGTCTTCGAGAATTTCATCGATAAAATGAAATAGAATTTTTAAGCTAACTATCAATTTTAGTAAAGTGCTTTGTGTGAAAAAAACTATTAGTTTTTGACTGATCATGGTCGGAAAGTACACTATTATTTCAACGTTTCTTTCAAAGTGATTGTTAACCGCTACATGAAGACGGCGTTTCCGACCCCGCATTCCTGTGTGATTCTGAACACTGATGATGTGCCGCATCTCCCCAATAAGTTTGCCACATCATTTATGGGACAGCCTGTATAATGTACTGTAATCGGATTTTATGTTTAGACGTCGCGAGCGAACGACCAGTGGCTTTGTGGTTGATTTCTTGACCACACATGGTCAAGCACACACATGGGCTTCCATGTCTGAGGGGCCATGCCCTCCATCCTGGCTCTATATTACCGTTATGATTTACATACTTGAATAACATCTAATTGGTCCAACACTAAAATATAGTAATATTTCTACGTTCCTTAACTCCCCCCCCCACACACACACACACTTACAAACAATCATATAGTCGCACATGACGACACATGATATATCTATATCAGTTACGGAACCTTTATAAAACGTTCTTGAAAATGAAAAGTTTTGCAAATATGTCGCTTTCTGAAAAATTTTACTCTGCAATTCCACTTTTCATATTCCCCCCCCCCCCTAGAAGTTCCACTCAAGTCAGTTTTTCGTTTACTTCCGAGTGTAGTGCAGCTTCTGGAGACTCATTCTGAACTTTTTTCGAGTTTCGGGCGCATTTAGTTCATTTCGTGCACCAAGACCGTGAGGCATGTTTTGTTTTTTTCGAACTACAGCCTTACACTCATTTAATTCACAGAAGAAGCTTGACCGCTACGATAGCCGTAGATGCTGGTCATTTTATTATGGGGACACCTATTAGGCAGACCAACGTTTGTCCCCTATGAATGGTCTCCTCATTTTGAACCCATTCCGGATGAGAGACCTAGCACCTGAATTAGGTATAGCCTTAGAGGTATCCTTTGAAAATTGAGGATATGGGAGCAACGACAGATTTTTGCGTGCAATAACTCCCTTTAGCGTACACGGCTCACTTTTCGGTGTTCTAATGCAGTGGTCCCCAACCCCCAGACAGTTGACCGGTACCGCTCCGTGGATCAAACGGTACCGGGCTCCCAGAGGAGCATTAAAGTATTTCCATTTTACAAGGGGCATTCAAAAAGTAAGTTACACTCGAACAATGTAGGTCAAAAAAACACTTTATTGAGGAGTGCGCTACAATACAATATGACACACATACAGCACACTATTTCTTTACATAATCTCCCAGTCGCTGCAGACATTTGTCGGAACGTTCCGCCATTCATTCGATGCCTTGACGACAGAATATCGCTCCTTGGTCCCGGAGCCAGATTAGAGCATCTGTCTGAACCTGGCCATCGTTGGAAAATTCTCTCCCACCCAAATGCTCTTTGAGTTTCCCGAACACGTGAAAGCCGAAAGACGCCAGGTCGGGACTGTACGATGGATGCTGCCAGACCTCACATCCAAATCTGCGAACCAAATCCTGTGTTGTGCGTCCCTTGTGAGGTCTTGCATTGTCATGCAGGAGGACAATGCCTTTGCTTGAAGCGTTTTGCCCACAAAAAACGTACTGCCCCGCGTACTTCAACGTTGGAGTAAGCTTCCAGTTTAAGCGCCATTTCCTTCTCATAGTACGCACCAACGGTTGTCACTATCCGAATGAAATTGCTACCGTTGGAAGCCGTGGAACTGAACTATCGTCTGAGCAAGCTTCGGTCTTGTTTCGCAATGTTGCCATCCGTGGAGGAACAAGTGTATCTTACTTTCTGATTGCCCCTTGTATTTACTTCGGTGCATTTTTTTCGGGTTTGTGCTAATTTATGCAGTGACAGCAACCAAACCAAAACAACGGAATAAACTGGACATAAGCAACAGGCTTCGGGTGTCATTGTCTCCTATTGCCCCCCCACCCAAGACAGGGCCGGCTCAAGGGGGGTGCGAATGTAGGCGATCGACTAAGGCCCCACGCTTATAGAGGCCCCGCTCCTGGGCCATTTTATTGCTATCGCATAAGACATGATAGAAGAGAGGCCCCGCTCTTGTGCTTCGCCTGGGGCCCCGCGCGCCCCTAGGGCCGGCTCTGCCAAAGAGAAACAAGCTCAGGGTTCTCGTGGATTTAGCGTTCTAGTGATTTAAAAATGGTAAATCACTTGTATTCATTTGTGTGTGTGTGTGTGTGTGTGTGTATTACTGCATTTTATTTCGAAAGCATGTTTAGTTACAACCGAATTAAATTTATGAAATCAAAACAATCTAAAATATAAACAATCACCGCCCCCTCCCCCTCAGCTGGCCGAGGCAAAACAACCAAACGCTGACCGGTCCACGGCAATAGAAAGGTTGGGGACCACTGTTTTAATGGGAACCGAGTTTAATCATCCGATCTGCTGCCGGACAGAGAAGAAGCTTATTCTATGCAAATCAACGAAACCTTCGAAAAAGCGCAGAAAAGTAAAAGTTAGCATCTTGGTGAAAATGAACAACTGCAGCCTTGATGAATAAATCAAACCATTTTAGAACTTTAATCAAAGCGGAATCTTCCACTTTTCTGTCTAGCGAATTCAGAACCACTTAATATAACTGCCCGAACAATTGGCGCTCTCAAGGCTGCTCTTTACGGTCGGCTGCCCCTGAAGCCGGCTGTTGTTTACATCCCAATGACGGTGTGACAAAGATACTTGTGTTTTGTCTGTGACATCGCGTTTTGCCGAGAACAAACATGCATTTGGTAAAGACTGTCATTAGTTTTCCTGCCGTAATGATTATGTAAATGGATTTTAAAAACTTCCTTTATAAGATGGACTGATCGTGTATTTTTTATACGTTTATTGTTTGGGAGTTGGGTATTGTTTGTCACACTCTTTCGTCTTGTGAGTTATGGCGGCCGGTTCAATGTATGAAAATTTCTCAAATTATAATTTGATTCAACATTTTTTTTCTTATTTATAAAAATAGTTACTTAGTAAAAATGGCTAAATTTAGTAGTACCCAATTATGGTAATTGGCAAAATAGTTCATAAAAAAGAAAAATTCTTGTCAATTTTATTTTGCGAGCTTTTAAAAGTTTTAGAAAAAGGAAAAGGAGAAAAAAAGTCCTCCCCCCGCCATGAAATAGATCTAACGTACCTATTACTCTCTAGTATTTTCTAGGAAGACAAGAATTTAATCCAACGTGACTGTGATCTACGAAATTTTAAATGATAATGCTGGCCGATTTGAGATAGGCGAATTTTGTTTTCCCTTTAAATAATATTCTAGTTTTAAAGAATAATTTTTTGCTCAGGGGGGGGGGGGGGTTGCAGCAAGAAGCATCTATGCCCATGGCCCTCAACTTTGTAAGTCGACCTCTGCTGCTCTCGTGACTACAATAATGAAAGTTACTGAGGTGCAATCAAAGTTGAAGGATGATTGTGACGTAGTGAAATAAATATAGGTAATTTTCACGATGATTCTTGCTCTATTATTTAAAACATGCCTGCAACATAAAATAAATTTAGAATTACTGCTTAAAAACTTCAAGGAAATGTTTTATCTTTAAACTCTTCTGTTGTATCTTTAATTTTTTTTTAAATTCTAACGCTTTTTTTTATTGTGGTAATAAAATCGAGAGCACTAGCTATATTTTATGATTAGAGACCCTTGTTTAAATCTGTTTCACCTATTATTTTCCAACCTTACCTACACCTCCGATTTTGTGTTTACAGAAGCGTCACTAAGAGGTGGACAGAGAGAGTGTCCCCTCCCAAAATAGATACGAGTTGGCAAAATACCGCTCTTTACTTGGAGAAATTATGTTTCAGATGGGGAAAAAATGTATTTGGGATTCATGAGCTTCGAAATCTTCTTATTATTTTTTTTTTTTTAATAATCATTTTCTCTTCCGGATCGATAGCAAGATTTTTCCTAGGGCCATAAAAAAAAATTGCGTAGTAAACCGTGGGAGGGCAGTCAGAGAACACCAGACTTGGAAGGGAGAGACTCGAGGTTTGTGGTGTCCTAGCTGTGTAAGCTGACAGCAAAACGTCTGTGTTTTTCTCCCTTATGTATCGCTCCGCCGCTCTTCTTTCCACCTTCGAAGTATTTGGCCGTTTACCATAACAAGGCATCCCCCCCCCCATATTTAGCTGAATGCAGGTTGGTTTTTGCAACAGTGCAAATCGGCAAGATTTCTCCGAACTCTCTAATTTTAGTTTTAAAAAAAAGAACTTTCACTAAACAGTTTAATTCAAAGGGCGGGCACTTGATAATAAGGCATGTGCCATTATAAAGGCCGACGTGTTGGATTATTCTGTTGGCACCAAATGGGTCACCAACGTTACCCCATTTCAAGTAATGTTAAACTTAAAAAATGAAGCAAGTTAACATATAAGCCGGGAACCGAACCCTAACTCAAGGTGTAATAGAACGGTCCGTTAGGCACTATACCACATGGACGTCTAAAGAATTCAAGGTTTGCCTTAATAGTTTAAAAAATAATAATAATAATAATAAGATACACTCATGTCCATAAATTAAGGATAATGAAGTTCAGGCAAAGAAAGAGAAAGAAGCAAAACAAATTTGACTTATTTGTAAAGTCTATTTATTAAACAAAAAGTAAAGAGCAAAAAAGATGCTATATGTTTGACATAATTAATAAAAATTGCAAGTTTTACTCCCTTGACCAAATTTCAAAAAAGAACCTATTTACAAAAAACAGTATAACATGGTTAGTAGGATGGTTAATACGGAGTATGTCTCCCGGACGATGCAATACAGGCCTGACAACGCATGCTGAGTATCAAATGATCAATCTGATCTTGGGGAATATTACACCACTCATCAAGCAATGCACTCCGAAGTTCCGGTAGACAGGTGGGAGGGGGTTGACGGGCTGCAATTCGTCGGCCAAGCATATCCAACACAGGCTCTATTGGATTCAAGTCCGGTGAGTATGCTGGCCAATGCATACGGGTGATATCCTCCGATTGAAGGCATTCGTCTACAATGTTTGCACGGTGAGGACGGGCGTTGTCATCCATAAACACAAATTCAGCACCCATGGCGCCCCGAAACAAACGTACATATTGTTCCAGAATGACATCCCGATAGATGTGGCCTGTCATCGTTACACTCTGAACATGCAGGTCAGTTCTGGAACCAAGAATAATTCCTCCCCAAACGAGCCATCCTGCACCACCGTAACGGTGTCTTTCAATGGTGTTCTCTTGGTGGTAACGGGTACCTGGCGCTCTCCAGATGAATGTCCGGCGAGAATCAGACTCCAAACTAAACCTGGACTCGTCGGAAAACATCACACAAGACCACTGTTGCGGTGTTCACAATGCATGCTCTCTACTCCAGGTTAATCGCAGGCGACAATGAGTTGCGGTAAGTGGAACACATCTGACAGGCCTACGAGCATATAGACCAATGTGCCCTAAGCGTCTGTACACGGTCTGCCTTGAAACTGTCGTACCGTTAGCTGAAGACAGCTGACGAGACAGGTCTGATGCTGTACTCCGTCTGTTTCTTTTGGCAGTAACTGCCAAATAGCGGTCCTCATTCGGCGTTGTAACTCGGGGGCGACCTGTGCTGTAACGTCTACTCACATTACCATCATCTTGGAATCGTTGCCAAAGCCTGGAGATGACACTCTGGGCGATTCCAAGTTCCTCGGATACTTCCAGCTGGGTACGTCCACATTCCAGTCGTCCGATAATTCTGCCACGTAAAACATCATCCAAATGCCTCCTTTGTGCCATAACTATGCGGTTTTTGCACTGAAAGGCTTTCACAGCGCTTGTGAACAATTTTACTTCTTTGCCACCATTCTTTATATACCCCTCTCTTACACTCTCGTCATTGTGACGTACCACCCACGCCATCTGGTGGTTTCCTGTAATTTGCATATTCTTCTTCAAGATGTGTGTGATCATTCCATTAGTGGCAAGCCATTAGTGGCAAGCTATCCTAGCTGTTCCGTAGTTTTTATCAAAGAAAACATATGAAGTACTGTTTTCTTAGAGCTAATTATTAACTATACATATACGCAAGTCGTCAAATTATTGAAAATCGCCATAATTGGCTAACACGCAAGGTGTTCCATGGGTTTCACATAATTCAAAATAGTACGAAGTTTAAATTTTTATGTTCCAAGGAACATTCAAGAACCAAGCAATGTGCAGCTCGATAATATTCTGTCTGATCCAACCTTTGGGTTTTTCTTGTTGAAATTATACCTTTTTCTCGAATGAGTCTCATCACCTCACACGAAAAGCGAGCGTAGCAAGTCTAAAGAGCTTGGCCCCTAGTCGTACGTTAAAAATCATCTACAGTTTTTATTCTAGTTTTCATGTATAATCACCGAGAATATGACGTTAAGTCTATGGCAGAGTTTAAATCTCAGGCAACTTTTAATTTATCATGCCTCGTTCTTGACTGCCGTAAAAGAAATCCAGGTTAGTTGAGCAAGTTCTTCTCGTTATGACCTCACGGTTTTCAAAGTGAGCAGTACTGAAACTTAAAACGGCGTATAATTTCTTTTTCTTTGCATAGGATGGTTGGGTAGGAATGTGAGCCGAAAAAGAAAACCATTCAGGTTCGCCCTGTCCCGAAATTTAAGAGAGAAAATCGGCATGCAGGCCCGTTTTTGAAAGCATAGAGTTAAGCATATAAGCTTTCTTTATTTGAGTTTATTGGTTTAAAAGAATTCTGTTGCCATCTGTCGAGAAAATAATTCTAGGAGATTAACCTCGATTTTTTGGTTAACCTCGTCAATTTTCTGCTTAAACGAATCTTACTTTAGCTATTCTATTGGCATTTTTTGAAAAAAACGCGTAGTGTTAAGTTCGCACACTAAACGTTATATTCATGACGACTCCAAGAAAAGTTTGCGGAGCAGTGCCTAAGGATGGTTTCCTAAGAATAACTATTCTATCAAAGTGGAGCATGTCCAACTTCAACCGTGAATCAGATGTGAATTCCACATGCAACCGTGAATTTCGTTCCAGATCAACCGTGAATTCCACATGCAAAGATATCAAAATATGAACATTCTAGGCAATGCACGACTGAAAGATGTTGGACTTAATGTTTGAACCATAAAAAAAATAAATGCTTGAGTTCATAAAATTTGAGCTATGAAATTCAGTGAGACAGTTTTAAATTGGTTAAAAATTACATCTCATGATTTTTGGCCAAATATCTGAAAATTTTGGAGCAGATGCGCAATCCGAAGATGAACAGATTTTATGTAGTATCTTGCCATCTCTTTAGTCACCCAAATTTTCAACTTTCCCTTAGAATTGCGAATTCAATTCTTTTGACTTTTGACCCACCCTATTACACGCTTGCACTCTGGTACAGACTATCGTATTCTAAAAAATGAGGAACCCAAAAAATGACAAGAGTAAAAAAATTCAGAAAAGGTGAATTAGGGCGAGATTCAAGTGAAATACAATTCGTACGTTTACCGCGTCGAACAGGCGAAACTTCGAAATTTATCAATGTTTCTTATTCAACTGAAACAAAAGAATCGTGTTTTGATCACGTGACAGTGCGATAGGTTTGTTCACTGGAAGCATTCTGGGGACTGAAAAACATTCGATTCGAACTCGATCGCGCGCGTTTTACTTGAATCTCGCCCTTAGTGTTAAATTTCAATTTTATTTCTCATTCATTTACTCGAGATTTAACCAAACGTAGCAGTTTGACACACCCTTAGTTGAAGAGCTGCCATTTAGTGGATGAATTTCGCATTTTATTGAAATATTAAATGATATAAATGTTTAATAATAAATATGTGAAAAAGATTTTAACATAGGAATTAACGAGATCGTTCAAAGCTCCTCGCTTCCCTTAAATTGTAAGCGTTGCTTCAATTAGAGAATAAAATCTAAACATCTGAATCAAGACAATTTGTCATGAAGATGGAACGAGTGACCCTTTAAAGTAAGCACTCTTTTCAAAGCAATATAACAATCTAATACTATCAAATTTTTTTGGATAGCTTGCCAAATTGTTTTGGATTTTTGAAGGGGTTCTATATGGTAAAAAGGTTGGGAACCACTGCTCTAGTTCATATCACGTGGCTTTTCATTTGCGTCATCTGAGTGATAGCCAGTGTTAGAAACATCAGTTTTGATTATCTCATTCACAACACAACATAACATGCCGCTGGAAAATTAAAAGTAGAAGGTTTTTGTTTGTTTGTTTATGTAACATGTATTTCGGATTTATGTGATTGGTCGAAAGAATCCGCTTATAAATTCACGTCAGAAGGACAACACAAGGGGTGGGGTCTTTCTAATGGGTCCCGTATTTATTCTAAGTTTCGGAGAAGTCCGAACAGTTAAGTCGGCGGACGAGACCTGGTTTTGAACCAAACCCCTTCCGTCTACCAGTTTGAGTGACTTATCCACTCGGCCATGATGGGACTGAAGGCTTTTCATCCCCTTACCGGATTTGCTCGAGCTGATCTTGGGCAGGTAAAACGTTCCATTCTGGATTATATCATCCAGAGTGTAGCTCGGGCAGTAGGAAATTTTTTTTCACATAATGGCCGCATTCGTAAACGCCAAACGAGTTGCACTAGTGCAACGAGTTTCTATCTGAGGTGTTCGTAAAGGAAATTGAGTGCTTTCAGTTTAAAAACTAGAGCGTTCGTATACAAAACTGAGTGCAATTAGTTTTAAACGAAGTAAACTGAGAACGAATTAGGTTCGTTGAGTTTTATTTTTTGCGCGTTGTTTTTGTTTAGAAATGGCGTCCGTTGTTATGGAATAGTATTATGTTATGAAAAGTATTTTATGTTTGCTGAAGTTGCAAATATTAGTTTTTCGAGGAGGAAATTGAGGAATACGTTAGAAACTGCTACGAAGGTACATACTTTTTCAAAGGTAATCATTTTCTTGTATTTTTCATTTAAGTAAATTCAAAAATGCATGTTTTAGTGTCGAGATTGAAGTTGATTTAAACCGTTATTTGCAAAATTTGAATTTCTCTTGCTAAATACTTTTGAAAGAATGAAGTTTAAGTTGAAATTTCTAAATTTTGATCTGTGCTCTTCAATTATGGCCACTTTTTCTTTTAAAAATCCTGTTGATTTTATATTGAGTATGTACTAAAAACTCTCCTCAGCAAAATTATCGCATTCGCCAATTGTAAACAAATACGTCTCCTATGCAACGAAACTAAATAAACTGAAGTTGTTCGTAAAGTCAAAAGAAACTGATAACCACTGACAGCACTAAACACACGCATTCAAGTTTTCTTACGAAAACTCGTGCAACAGTTTGTCGTTTACGAGGGCAGCCAATCTTTCCAAATTCTTTCGTTTTGCTTTCAAACACTTTGATTTACTTTCCTGCACACTAGATAGTAGCAATATATATACGATTTAGGAAATCTTACATGAGAATAGTGTTATTGTGTTTAAAAAAAAGTGTATATATCAAAATATGCATTAAAAAAATTGACATTTTTTGGAACTCCAACTAAAAAAAATTGAACCGGCAAAGGGTTAACATAAGGCGACCATATTTCTAAACAGTATTTTGGGGACAAATCAAACATTGTCCTCGAATCCAAGGAAAACTTGGGGACACTAGAAATTATTTTTGGGGACTTATTCGAGGACACAACATATTACCATGTATACCGATACTTTAAATATTGACTGACTTTGATACTTAAAAATGAACTCTAATATCTCTTTATATCGATTGTGTATTCTTATTTCTAATAAATTAATCGAAGTATTTTATTCATTTTTAAATATTTATTTAAACCAGAAATATAAAAGGAACATCATGTTGAAATATTGCAATTTATTCAAAATTTAACTCTTGGAATGGTATTTGTATTTTTCAGAAGACATTGCTTTTTACAATGGATCATTTTGTGATAATTTTTCATGAAACTTTGTACACCCTCTAAAAAAAGTATTCGAGTGCAAGAGAATTTTCGTACGTCAATTTTATATTTTAAGCATGGTTCTTCATGAAAGGTGATTAACCCATTCGTGCCTGGATATTTTTGCGACTTTCTTCGATTTTTGCTAACACCAGAAGTAATCGATAAATTTCTGATGTCAACTTTTTGAACAAGGAATGATTTCATTTAAAATCGTTATGTATAAAAATTGAAATGTCAATATCCTACTTGCCATATTAAAATATTTTGTGGAATTGAGGTTCAATACTCGCGAATAAAGGCTAGGAAAAATAAATAACGTTTTCGAATGATAGCGATAATGCCGTCCCAAAAAAGGGACGCTAGGCATAAATGGGTTAATCATTAACAAAACTGAAATGGGAAATTTGGCTCATAGTCGGATACTTTATTAAATGTCTGTACACGCTACACACACAAAATCACAACAAACGTTTTAAGAGATCGAATTTCATTGTTTCTCTGAGTAGATGGCGCTTTTAGTTGGTTTATTTTTCTTATTTTTTCAGTTTTTTTCCGAAAGAAATAAACTAAACGGAAACTTTCAGGGAGAAAAAAGTACAAATCTTTAAATTTGCGGACATTTGGGAACAAAGTATTTTTGAGGACAAAATGAAAAAAAGATCTATATTTGGGGACTGTCCTCGAATTTCGAGGACGTATGGTCACCTTAGGTTAACCAGTTGAATCTGTAACAATCGTCCAATACTTTTATGAGATACACCCTCCAAAAAAAGGAATTCGAGTAAGAGATAAATTTCCTACGTTAGTTTCGTATATTAAAAACTATTTATCACAGAATATGAATTAGGCTATGTATAAATATGACTTTCCATTTTTCTGTCAAGTTGTGCATTTTTCAAAAACTAAATTATTATTCGCTAATGTAAAATAGGAAATTTATCTCTTACTCGCGCTCGCGGTGAGTTCCGGCAATACGTGAGATTTTTGGCTAAGGTAAATGCCGGACACCTGAAATTATTGATCGTTCCGAATACAATTGGCAACAGTTTGCTGGCACATTAAACGAAAAAATAATTTTGCGGAAATGACCGCAGGGATAATATATAAGTACGATAAGTACCCTTTAGGCCCGTTTACATATGAAAATGGAAAATCCCGGGTTAAAGCGGAGTACAGGGGAAAACTCGCAATGCATCATGGGAAAGCGGGGTTGGCTCTGCATTAAAACTCCTTTCGATCGACCAGGAATCTTTCTACCCCGCATTTTTATCCCTAAGTAGGGGAAGCGGGGTAGAAAGCAGTGTAAGTTCCAGGATTTACTCCGCATTTTTGCACATGTAAACGGGCCCGTTATGATAAATAAGTTTTTTGAAACGAGCGTAGGAAGTTTGACTTTTACTGGAATACTTTTTGAAAGGGTTATATAATGTCGTCCCCAATTCTGAAACAAAAATTATGGACATTTTATAAATCAGTACTCTTCGCAAAAGAGCTTATATTTATTCTACTAAAGCATTATTAATATCAATAAAATGACGTTGACTAAGACAATAACAGAACCATGAAAAGTCGATACATGATAATAAAAGAAAGTATAATCTTTAAAGAAACGTGACTTATAATAAATAAACATGATATAAGAATAAATATAAGAATAAAAGAAACAAGACTTATTTCCTTAAAAGTCGGTAAGAAATAATTATTTCCCTCTACCCATGACTGACTGATAGAGCGAATTAGGGAGCACCTAGCTCGTCGAGCTTATCTCCAGTGTGTTTTTGTAGATCGTCATTTTTAATCTTGTTTTGGGGGGCCCTACAGATTGGGCGGGGATCAGTCAAGTCAGTGGATGTTGAAAAGAGTGGGGAAAGGGGGGGAAACCCCTCTACCCATGGAAATCCGACCACTATGAATCGGGGCCATCGCTAAGCAACGGGCATGCTTATGTGTTGCCATCCCTAAAAATGAGTTTATCATTGAGGCCTGTTTTCCCCAGTTACAGTATTCTATTTTATTATTCTAAGTATTATAACTGTTATATTATTTTATTATTTTAAAACAATTTTTTTATACTTTTGTCGTACTAAAGAACTTTAGATGTAGGTAATCGTTTTGTGAATCTTGCGCCATTTTCTTTCATGAAAATTTATCCTAAAATTCGAACATTTTGCTCTGAATGTAAAGGTAAGTGAGCGCTTATAATGTATTTAGAAATTCTAAAAATATGTATGTAAATCTTGTTTAGTGAATAATTACTCATGTGTTATTTATAAATAAATTATTTTAATCAGAAATCGTATTACTTGAGTAGTTTTTATTCTTGTAAATAAGCATGACGTTGTGATACTATTTAGACAATTTAATTTTGCCAGTTGAAAATGTTATTTATCAGTTATATATGCCTTGATTATGTGATTAAGACTTACATCTGGTGCAGTGCAGAAATACAGTAAATTATAAATTATTGATTTTTGCCCGATTATACAGAAACTTCAAGTGTAGTTAATATTTTGTACAAGCGTTCATTATGCTTGCTCAATTCCTAAGTTCGATTGAGAAAGCGACAAAAGAATAATATATACTACATGAAATGTCTTTATTAAAGAATAATTAATTCATGGATCGCGCTATAGAGCGTATTTTATCAATTTCCTCCAATATACTGGATATCCCGAAAACACTGAAATGCGCTTTAATACATCATTTGTTAAAGATTAATCTTGAATTGTTTAAAATAACGTAGGAAATTCGACTACGTTCATGAAATCCTAACTAATATTATAAATGCGAAAGTGAGTTTGTTTGTTTATGACGCTTTCACGCCTAAACCGCAGAATCGATTAGGATGCATTTCAGTTTAGATATAGATGGGACCCTGGAGTTGGTTATAGGCTACTTAGAATTTTAGATTTTTAATTACTTTTTTAATTATTAATTAAAAACCGTTTTTACATTGCCATGCTTGGCGAGTTTTGCCCGTATCATATGATTCATGTTTTGAGCTAAGAAGAATGCTATTACTTCAATAAAGAAGCAGGTGCATCTGAAAAACATTAAATAATACGGAAATTATGCCAGTTTTATGCCAAATATATCTATCTCTAATAATAAAAATGAATGTTCTCCAGACAATTCTACAGAAAACAGAGCTTTGAAAATTTGAGCATGCCTGGACCCACGACTTCGGTAAAGTGTACCTGAGGCTCGGAAATTTTAATTACTTTTCTAAATATTAATTAAAAACCCGTTTATACCCCGCACAAAATGATTTATGCTTTTGAAATAAAGCAGAAATTCTATTTGCAAAATCACATCCATTTGAAAAACATAAATAAGTATGGAAATTATGTTGATTTTACGCAAAATTAAAAAGCATAAATAAAGAAAAGTGTACTTACGTATTATCCCGGCGGTCCGCCAAGACTAGCGATTTTTTGCCAAGATAAATGCCGGGCACATGAAATTATTAATGGTTTTGAATACGATTGGCAACAGTTTGGCAACTCATTTGACGAAAAAACATTTTGGCGGGAATGACCGCCGGGATAATAGGTAAGTACCAAGAAAAGTCCAGATGTGTTTCTTAAAGTTCGTAAATTTGCAAATCCTACAAATAATATAAATGTGTACGTTTATGTGTTTGGATGTTTTTGACTGAATCACACAAAAATGGTTGGAAAAATTTGTAATGAAGATAGCTTATGCCCTGGATTAACATTAAGGCAACCTTTCAAGCACATAGCATAATTAATTCTTTTACAAAGACACTCAAAATAATGCTAATGCATTGCGCTCTAAGGAAATTTTGTAGCAACTAAACCGATTTTAAAACTTTCTTCACTGATTGAAAGTCCTAGGCCTATAAAGTCGTAGGCGTATATGGAGAATTCCTCTGTGTGGAATTTTCTAAGGGATCCTAGCCCGTATTTTCGCGAGGTTTTTGAAAAAAACACGGAAAACTGCGAGCGGCTAGGTCGACAGGCGCGACCGGTGTTTGAACCTGGCATCTCCCGCCTTCTAGGTTTGAGAGCAGACCCTCTTAGACACTGGGGGGACCTTGAGTGTTATAGGCTACCTTTTATGCATATATCACAAATAGTTCTTTTACAGGGATACTCATAAGAATTACATTACGCTCTATGTGTATCTCTGTAAGTACTGAACCGATTCCAAAACTTTTTTCACTTATAGTAAGCTACACTATTCTTGAGTATTATAGGCTAAAATTAATGCATGTAGCGCGAATAGTTCCTTTACAGGAACACTCAAAATAATTCTAATACATTACGCTCTATGGGTATGTCTGTAACTATAGAACCGATTCTAAAACTTTTTCGCTAATAGAAAGTTGCACTATTCCTGATTAACATAGGCATATAGCATAAATATTCATGCATATAGCATAAATATTTCTTTCACAAGAACACTCAAAACAGTTCGCAAATACTGTCGAAACTGTCTCTATTCGCCAAATGCCTGAAAAAATCTAAATTTAGTAATTTTACATACTCTGTTATGTTAAATGAAGTATACTACCATGCATTATACTTCATTTAAAATATGTAAAAAGCAAATAATATTTAAATGCAGTTTCTTTAGTCGCAAACATATCCCTAGTAGCAATAACTCATCGGTCGATGAGAGGCGGGTGAGTTAAATCCGAGGAGAAGGAGCAATGGCCGATCACGGCTTTTCATCCAAAAAAGGGGAAATTTCATCGGCAACTGGTACAAAATGTCCGCTCGGGGGACCATAAAGCCGATCATCGTTTCCCGATGACACTGATGAAATAACGAAAAGAAACCGATAAACTGTTTAAAATATATTTGTTAATAAAAAATAAACGACTGGCAGCAAAATTTTCAAAAAATGTCCGTTCTGTTTATTATATTTTCGTTTTTGTATGCTAAATTTCCGTTTTTCTGAAAAAAAAAAAAAAAAAAAAATCTTCCTCCCCCGGGCGCGAACATTGAGCGTACTGATTACGAGATAAGCGCGTTACCCCTAGACCATCGAATCTTGTCATGTACTAGGCAAAGTGTGAAGTACCGGTTATTTTAGTCTCAGATTGGGACTTAGGGTGAAATTTTGACAAAGTTTTGTTCAGCTATTATTAATAATAGTCAAATTATTCGATTGGTAAGAAATTAATTTCACTTTTTACCAATGTATGTAAGTAGCAACAACATTCATAATTAATAATTAAAAAACAATATTGCCAATTGTATAGGAATTTTAGTGTGATTTTAACTTTCATATTTCTTGGATAACTTTTAAAAATTAACTGATTTCTCTTCTTGCTGTTTACATTAAAGAGGTTTCAAAAGAGTTGCTCATTGTAATGAAGTTTCCGTTTTTCTTATAATGCAGCTGACGCTCAAATAGATTTTCTTTTCCTTTTTTTAAACACTTTTTTTAAAAATTATTTAAATATTACAAACGATTTTTATATAATAAATACTTACATTTTTTTGTAAATATTTCTTTTCAAATTTAAATTTTGTGGGAGGGGGCAAGGGGGAGATACCCCCGCCCCCTCCTAACCCCAATACAAGAAATTTGAAGTAAATTATGCGATTAATTCAAGAATTGTTCAAAATTTCCCTTAGATTATGCAAAGGCACATCTAAATTACGCAAATATTTATAGGAATTTGGGTAAAGTGTAAACTACTGGGGACACTTGCAAGGCCCGTTGACTATAGAGCTGCAGTTTCGGATAAGATATTGTTTTTCGGTTTCCCATCGGCGAAACTGCTCGTCTAGATCACTTCTATCCATGAATAAAAATTCATCTATTGCAGATTAACAAAAGTGCACTTGCCGATGATTGAATTCGACGAGTCGATGAGTTAACGATGAGTCGATGAACGACCGAGCAGAAAACAAGCAGTCATTGCTACTAGGGATTTGTTATTCACACATGCTTCGTTTCTCTAGGACCTAATTCTAAAGCCGACGCGGACGAAGTCGCGGGTAGCCGCTAGTATTCATTATGAAAATAGTCTTTCTCATTTGTGTATTTAGTTATTTTGAAGTATATTAAATATCCACTTGTGAAACTAAAATAAGCAATCGTGAATCGTGAGAGTAAGCGCTACTTTGTTTTTCCTTCAAATTATATGCATCTATTTTCTTTATGTAAATATGTATCATAGCAAACAAATTAATCATGAGTTCGTACTTGAATTAGTAACACAATTACTACTTAAAACTGCATTAAATAACGTTTGAAAGCACTGGGAAGCTTGAGAAATGCCTGATGTATACGTGAAGACTCGAGCATCCGTAGGCCTCTTTGGGTGGCTCATCGAAATACACGCGCAGGCCCGTTACTAATTGCGAAGGCCCCGTATGAATCCATAACTAAATTTTCCGTTTGCTAGTGCGCATGCTCTATAAAAGCAATGATCCTAATCCATTCTCGAGACACTGCAAATGTAAACAAATACCACGACAAATACGAAGATGTTTGTTTACTTTGTGAATGTGCTTACTGAATGCTAAGTATTCATCCACGAAAAACATTTTCGAAAATCACATAAAAGATGTAAATGTTGTTTATTATATTTTTTTAATAATTATCCAGCAATTGCTGATTGCTGTTTAAAGCTCAAAATGATTTTGATACTTATGATTGTCTAGTGGACGAACTAGGAGGTTTTGCTTAAAAAAAAAAAAAAAAAACGCTAATGCATTTCTTTAACAATCCTGTAGGAGGCTGTAAGATTCACAATAAGTTTTATTTGTGTTTTAAATATTAGAACTTTACTTCTGTTTTCAAGAGTAAAAAATTGAAAAACTCAATTTTCCGGAAAGCTATATAAATTCGTTGCAATACATAACTTTATGTAAAACTCAATTTTTAATAATTTACTTTCTTTTTTTTTATTAGTATATTTTCATTTTTGTGTTTCAAGCAAGCTTTTTATTTAATTCATCTTTAAAGAACCTTTTTTAAACCAGTTATCGTTTATGTTCTATTCTTGTACTTATTACTCATTTTATGGAACTTTACATGCAATATCTTTGCTCTCACGCTCACACACCAAGTCTCTTAGAGAACGAATCTGACAAAGTACAGTATCACCATGGAAGCTAAACCTTCAGAAGACAAACGTCATGAATGTGTTATTTGCCAGTTGGCCTTCTCTGATCTGGACGAGCTAGCAATGCATTCGCTCACACACCGAATCGACAAGCCGTACGCTTGTGATGCCTGCGAGAAATCCTTCACCAGCCAGGAAAAGCTGGTCAACCACTACATCACCCACACCCGAAAAAAAGACTTCAAGTGCAATGCGTGCCAGAAAAAATTTGCCAGGAAAGAACAGCTGGTAAATCACATCCGCACACACACGGGTGAAAAACCCTTCACGTGCGTCATCTGCCAAAAGACCTTTGCCCAGCTGGGACAGCTGCGCAACCATCAGAGGATCCACACAGGCGAAAGACTTTTCATCTGCAGTGTGTGCCAAAAGTCATTCCCCACGCAGTACGAGTGCAACAGGCACAGCCGTATCCACGCATGTAAAAAGCCTTACATGTGCAATATCTGTCAGAGGTCTTTTGCAAACAAGCAAAATCTGCAGAAGCACCTCAGGGTGTGCCAGACAATGCTAAAATCTCCAAAAGATGCCCAAGAGAAGTCCCACGTCTGCGGAGTCTGCCAAAAGGCGTTTGCCGAAAAAGGAAGTCTGCTGAAGCACTTCACCACCCACACAAATGAAAAACCCTACCAGTGTGATATCTGCCTGAAGGTAAAATTTATAAAAACTTTGGGTACTTACGTATTATCCCAGCAGTCTGCCAAGGCGAGTGATTTTTTTTTGCCAAGATAAATGTTGGACACATGAAATTATTGATAGTTCAGAGTATGATTGGCAACAGTTTACCAGCACATTTAACGAAAATATAGCTTGGCGAGACTGACCACCACGATAATGCGTAAGTACTAAACTTTGTATAATAATAAACATAAATGTAACATCAATAATATTGTTATGAAAATAATATAGTGGGTGTACATCAGAATAGTCTAACAAGCTCAAAAAGCAAATATAACACTTTCAATGAATCAAAACAGCCCCCGTCAGGGGCAATGGCACCTCTTTCCATGTATAGTGCAATTGTCTATCCATGGACACGAGAACAACAACATATAATTACAACACTAAATTCTCACAAGAAAAAAAGCAGAATTTAGTAACACGTGCAGCAGAATGTTAACTATCACAGCAGTAACACTATTCAAATTGCAGTGTCATTTGTATAGCTCTACTCTCTATATCTGCAGTCTATCACATGGAACTTGACAGCAAGAGACTCTATTTATCGATTTCCAATCCAAATGCGACGTCATATAGGATGTGACATCATATTTCTGGATTTTTCCTGTAAATTCTTTCTTAATTGAGATACATCCAAAATTCCATTACTTTCGTGAACTTTGTTTTTTTTGCCAAGGTCAAGGGGTCACATACTCATTTTACTTGTAAGAGAATGCCTGTATGACTCCCTTTCCAACAACACACATTATTGTAGGAAAACAACATTACAGTTTTGTAACAATATGATGATTTCAGCGAATACAAAAGTTCTGGCCTTGCTCACTTTCAAATAAGTTTAAGTAGCTGCATGAGCAGTAAGCTTGGAAGTAAAATAAAATTCAGTTATTTCTATTAGTTTTATTGTCATATTTTAAATTTCAGTTTCAGGCTTTCTGTTATTGCAGGTGCTTAAAATTTTTTCCTAAACGATGAAGGGTGAACCTTTTGTAAGAGGCAAAATAATCATATTGTTGATAAGTGCATTTATGTGTATTACCAGTGATCGATCTAGGATTTTTTCTGAAGAGTAAAAATACCCCTTAACCTTTTTAGAAAGAGTATTTTCTTTTCGAAAGGAGTAATTAAAGCAATGAACAATTATGCTAAATATTCAAATACATAATTAAATTGCATTTGACACATAAATAACAACTGATTATACGTCTAGGTACATAAATGTCAGTTCAACAAAAACTAGTGCAGTAATTGGATTTTTTAAATTTAAAATCAGCAAATCATAATTATTTATCAAAATATACCTAATTTCATATGGAAAAGCAATGCGTAAAAATACGCATTCCGAAATTTTTGAGGTGTATTCTGAATTTCTAAAGCGTGAAATATGCATCTAGAGGCTTTATCACGATCACTGTGTGTTATTATACTAAGTTATTATTAATTTCACATTCTAACACAATTTCTTTCTTGTTTTTTGGTTATCTGTCTGAAGGAGTTTGCCTGGAAAGAGAGCTTGAGTGGCCACAGGCGCATACACACTGGGGAGAGGCCCTACACATGCAGCGTCTGCCAGAAATCATTCACCGAGCTGGGACACCTGAACAGTCATGCTCGCATCCACACGGGAGAAAAACCCTACGTGTGCGAACTCTGTCAGAAAACGTTCTCCAGACAGGGACATTTGAACAGCCATCTCCACACCCACACGGGAGACAAACCTTTCACGTGCGACCTCTGCCAGAGGTCGTTCTCCAGGAAGGGAAACATGATGAGGCACTTCTTCAATGTCCACACCGATGAGAAGCCCTTTGTTTGTGGTGAGTGCCACATTGCGTTTTCCAGACAGGACTATCTCGACAATCATGCCTGTCTGCACGAGAAAGAAAAATCTTAGCAATGTGCAAAGATATTTGCTAGGCAGCTCGCAACATAAGATAGGATATGCAGTGAAACCTCCCTAATCAGGGTCCCTTGCTAACACAGAATTCTAGAAAGCTCACCTGTAACACAGGTTCGGGGTTGTTTGGTTGCCCAATGGAATTAGTCAGAAATTGGGACAATGTTCATTGGCAGAAAACCCACTTTGCGTTATTTGAATGACAGTACTGAAAGTCACTCAGAACAAGGGTTTCCCCTCTACGAGGTAAGGTGCGCAACACATACGTTCTGACTGGCCACACCTCACGTGATCCAAGTCATGAGGTGAAAAGTGAGTGACAGGTCTAACATAACCAGATGTCTCTTCGGAGAAAGGAGAACCTCACCAGAAAATGAAAAACGACAGATCAGATACAAATGAAACAGAACGTACGTCTGGTGATTGTCTACAATAAATATACATAGGGATAACATAACAATAACCTACAGTAAATAACATAACCAGATGTCTCTTCGGAGAAAGGAGAACCTCACCAGAAAATGAAAAACGACAGATCAGATACAAATGAAACAGGACGTACATCTGGTGATCGTCTACAATAAATATACATAGGGATAACATAACAATAACCTACAGTAAATAACATAACCAGATGTCTCTTCGGAGAATGGAGAACCTCACCAGAAAATTAAAAACGACAGATCAGATACAAATGAAACAGGATGTACGTCTGGTGATCGTCTACAATAAATTCAGGACATGCGCATGGTACGTCCTGGATGTCAAGGAGTTAAGACTAGCTAAACACAAGAACTAAACAAAGCGTGTTCTTGTGTTTAGCTATTCCTACGCTAAGTACTTAGTAGCATGTTGAGTATGCTTTGCAAATATGAAGTCTAGAAAAAGAAATAAACAGTCACAACATTTCATTATATTCACTATTACAAGTCTCTTGAGTAAAATATATGTAATTCTTATGGATTCATAAAACAGGACCAAAATGTTCCGTATAAAGAATTTTAACTGCTGCTCAAAGAATTTTTACCGAAATATCCAGAGCCTGATGGAGTCTTCCACAAGATTGATGTCCCTCCTAAACTTCTCAGCAAGTTCCTGCTCGAATCTGTCACTCTTTTTGAAAATCGTCATCTGTAGCAAAGAATCCAGGAGTCCTCTCATATCAAGGTATCAGCTCCCAATCCCATCTCTCCAGATTTTTTGAGCTTGAAAGGTCTTTCCAGGGGAGGGGGGGGGGGGGGTAACAGTCCACGTTTCTACTTTTTCTTCAGAATTTCATCATCTTTCCAAGCAGGTGCAAGGTAGGAAGGGGATGCAGCACCTGCCCTTGCATTTCAGTGACTTATTTTGAGAAGAAAAATCCTAGAAACTTATACAGGGTGTCTACTGCTCCGGAAAGTCTGGAAAAAGCTAGGAAATTAAAAAATGGGTCCGGAAAGTCTGGAAAAAATCGGGAAATTGGATAATGGGTCCGGAAAATTCATCAAAAGAATAATTTTTTTTTTTTACACTTTCTCTCTAATTGGCAGACTGGAAACCGAAAGCAACTGCAACGAATTTTTCGGACCGCGAAAGCATCAAGCGATGTGTTTGTATAAGGAGGGGAAAATGGGGGACTCATCAATCGTGACGGGAGGGTAAAAGACAAATTAGCTTACGTGGTAACTTATATCTTAGGACCGTATTTCTAAGAACAGTTAGTTAATTCTATCAGAAAGTGCAACTACTTCTGTTTCTCAATGGATGAAAGCTTAATCCTGTATACTTCAGTTAAAATTGACTTCAAGAAGTTGTACAAAATATGCAAATATAAAGACAAGGGTGGGGCATTGTGCAATTTCCCTAAGTAAAATGCATTGGTCAAGAATTTTTTTCCCAGGACCTCCCAAAAGTCCGGAAAAAGTCAGAAAATTGACTTTCAGAAATCTGGTAGACACCCTGTTATAAATTCTGTAACTTAAACCACCAATGCTCCCCCGCCTATAAAGTTGAAGAAATAAAAGCAAAAATTTCTTTAACTGAGACAATTTCAGATACAGTGACATTTTAATAGAGAATTGTTATGAGTTAATGAATAAACATATTTTATATTAAAAGTTTTCTTCAAATTATTTCAAAAGAAGCTTCCACAGAAGAAATAAATTAATAATACATATTGTTACAAATTTTCGGGGCAACTTGCTGTTCTGGGGCTTAAAATAGTTCAAAATTAGAAATTCTACTCTTCAAATAGATAAATTTTGCTTTTTGTTGATCAAAATCGGTCAACTAGAACCTGAGATACAGAGGTTTTTTGTTTCCCCATTGTTTTTCTGTGGCAGTTCTAGAAATCTAGAGAAATATTGGTCCGAGGCCTTCAGTAACTTCACTTTTGGGGACTTATTTTTGGCACCAAATTTGGCGATATTTTGCCAAAAGTTGGGAAGCTTGGTGACATTTTGGTCATTTGACACAATTTTCCCTATGGGGACTGTAAAGTTACTTTTGCTGATTAAAATCACATAATAACCTAACATTTCTCTTCTATGACATAAACAAAATTCCTGCTTCATGTGGAATCTTCGAGATATATATATTCTTCTTGAAGCTCCTTGTAGTTTCTGCCTCTTCTATAAATACCAGTGCGTTGCCCCAAAAGAGTCAGTGTAGAGTGTGAGTTAGCACCCGTCGAGAGTGAACTGAGCGTCGGAGGAATACGGCACTTCGCTCTGTGATAGAAGCGGTGTTTCCACATGTGTTTATGAAGCTTTGTTCTTAAGTGCTGTGTGTAAATTCTTCAATGTTGAGTTGAACAGACAACAATGACAGTTAAAAGCATTACTATGCCTTTTCCTACTAATGTAAAGATGTTTTTTTTAATTGCAAGTGAAATCTGATGCCCCTTTCCTTGAAACAGAAGGGCAGGTTGCCGCTTGCCTCCAGTGGCATAGCTAGAGAAGGGCAAGAGGGAGCATCTGTTTCCAGACACAGCACAAAAGGAGCTCCAAATTATATTTTCTAACTGCCATTGTTGCCCATTCAGGCAAACAGGAAAAGGAGCAAAAACTTTACTTGTCCCTGGTCGCTGAAAAGTAGCTTCACTTCTGCTTATGCCTTCAATCGGACCTGATAGACTCATCAACTGGAATAGATCAGTCATCGTCAGCCGATGAGTCTCCAGGGGCTCTTTCCTTTGCTTCGTGACAAAATATTTGCACAATATTCCTTCGAAAACTTGTTAAGTCTAAAGAGGTGTAAACATTACTGGCTTTTTCAGACAGGACACTTGGGAACAAAGTCACAAAACCGGAAAACAAAAATCTTCCATTTTTCCTTTTGTAAAACTACACCTCTACCATGAAACCATAACTGATTTTGGCGGAGAAACCATAACTGATTGAACCTTATCACAGAGCCCGAGGCATGTTGATGGGCCCCACCCCCCCTAGTTGCGGCCACGTATGTATTCACATAACATCTGGAGAAAACTACCCAATACTAGCCCATTACATAACCATTCAGGCCTACCACACAGCTGTTGATCTAATGGTCTGGAGTATTTGGTGGTTTTCTCCAGAAGTAATGTGAATACACACATTTCAATCGTCTACCATGTTCAGTGTCATTCATTCGGCCATGGTGGGGCCCATTAACAGCCTTAAAAGTGCTATAAACAATAAAACACCACCTAGAATTATCCTAATAGTTACAAACTGGAGTCTTGAAAATCCTTTTAAAGTATTTTGTTTATTCTTAGCAAAACAAGTCTTTTAAAATCCTTTTATTAGTGTGGAGTGAAAAATCAAGCTCAGCGGGAATTATACAAGTCTTTCATTTGTAATTCTCAGCAGCAGAGAAAGGTAGAAAGAAGTTTTCTTCCAAGTTTCGGCCTGGACTGGACTTTTGAGAATGATAAGTAAAAGCTTGACAGACCATTAGAGGTTTAAAATGCTATTTATTAAAAAAACTTCATAAATAATTTGATTCCTTCATTGATGTTTTAACAGAGTTCAAGAGTATATTGTTGCAGATTACTCTGCTTGTTTCCTGGGTTCGTCGTTCTAAAGTCCAGCTGGTGTAGAAATTTCTAGTAAAAAGTCACTTGTCAGGATGGAACACAAACTTTAATGCTTCTAGAACTTCGTAGAATAATCAGCTGAACAAAATTCACAGGCACTAATGGCCAGCAGCTCGTTTATAACAGTCCACTCAGTACCGAAGCTTTCAGAAATGCTGTAATTCTCACACAAAATAAACCACTTCCACAGGTAAAATTCAGTGGAAATGTACGAGGTATAACACTAACACTCCTTATCACTAATCATTTCAAGAGCCTGGAAATGAGATTTTAGCTCACTTATTATTTTGTCGGTAATTTCTGATAGAGAAATTCTAAAGTTTTTGAGCTGTTCATGGAAAAGTATTTCAGAAGGTTGCGTCTATTTATCCAAAGAATTTGAGTTTCCGCGAGTGAGAATGATCCATCATGGATAGATTCCAATAACATTGTGGTAGGACCCCAGGAGGTGTATTACGAAGAAAAAACAAACCATGCACAGAGAAATATCACTGGTAATATAGAAATGCAATATTTGAAGCCAATTTGGCTAAAGTGCCACAGTTAAAAGCATTACTATGCCTTTTCCTACTAATGTAAAGATGTTTTTTTTAATTGCAAGTGAAATCTGATGCCCCTTTCCTTGAAACAGAAGGGCAGGTTGCCGCTTGCCTCCAGTGGCATAGCTAGAGAAGGGCAAGAGGGAGCATCTGTTTCCAGACACAGCACAAAAGGAGCTCCAAATTATATTTTCTAACTGCCATTGTTGCCCATTCAGGCAAACAGGAAAAGGAGCAAAAACTTTACTTGTCCCTGGTCGCTGAAAAGTAGCTTCACTTCTGCTTATGCCTTCAATCGGACCTGATAGACTCATCAACTGGAATAGATCAGTCATCGTCAGCCGATGAGTCTCCAGGGGCTCTTTCCTTTGCTTCGTGACAAAATATTTGCACAATATTCCTTTCGAAAACTTGTTAAGTCTAAAGAGGTGTAAACATTACTGGCTTTTTCAGAACTTTGGATTCCTGAATAGGATTAAAATCCACCAGATGAATATAGAAGAATTGAAAACCGAAGCTCAAAAGTTAGCACTTCTATATAAAAATTACCTAAATACAGAGGAGTTTTTAGAAAAATGGAAAGTTTTAAATATTACTCTTTGTTGATTGATGACGCTATGAAAACACCACCTGCATCAATCCTTTTCAGTCTCATTCGTAAGCATAAACTAGAAGAAGGCTATCCAAATTGGACCACTGCCTTAAAATTATTTCTTAGTCTTCCAGTAACAGTTGCATCAGATGAGAGAAGCTTTAGCAAGCGGAAAATTATAAAAAAATATTTGAGAAGCGAGTTTCTCGAATATGGAGCAAAATAGGCTTTCCAATTTGAGTATTACCTCAATTGAAGACAAAAAAGCATCATCGATTTCGTAGAATGACATTAAAACTTTTGCTGCAAAGGAAGCTTGAAAGCAAAATCTCTCTGCTTTTTTCTTTTGGGGGTGGGGACACCATAATTAAAGCTTGTCTCGGGTTTCATAAACCAGTTGCTACCCTGAATACACATATTAGTACCCCTTAAAAAGTTCTTCGCCCAAGGCACCCCTCCTTCATAGGCAGATGCCCCTCAAGTAGGCTTGCCATAACACAAAAATCTCAAACTTAATGTTGTTGATTGATTCAACGAGGATTTGTAGACAGGTCCTTGGGTTCAAGAAAACAAATGCTACAAGTACAAGCTTGTTTTCAGAATTTCCGAAATGGTGTATCTTCCTTATAAGGCATGCATATCATTTCTGCTAAAAACAAAATGGCAGATGTATTAACTCTATTGATTCCTGGTCATTCGTGAACTGACTTTATCTTTTCGATATAGAGTATTTGAAAGGGCTGCACAGAATTAACTTTCTTCTAAACTGCCATTTTAATAAATGAGCTCATAAAAAAAATAATAGTAAATATAATAATGCATGCAAGTATGCATTCCTATTCTTTTATTAAAATATCAAAACTTCAAGATATTTGACAGAATAGTCATGTCAGTAAGCTTCAACCTAAGGCCTTAAAAAATGAGCTGAAACTTGTTCATTAAAAAGCATTTACTAGTCAAAGTCACTTTGAATAAATATTCTTGCAGCCATGCAGCTTGATTTTATTACATTTACATGTAGTCATAAAAGAAATTTTAGTAGGGATTGTTTAGCTGGACAAGTGGACACATATAATATAGTTCAAAAAGGTAAGTCATGCATAAAAAAGTTTTGTGAGATGAAGGGCTTTGACTGATGAAGACTGAACGAATTTTCAGTCAAAACGATCGTATCTCGACATAAGTATCATTTTATGTGTGTTTTTTATACAAAGTTTTTATTTATTTTATTTTATTTTATAAAAAAGTTTGTTTGTAGAATAATTCTGAGTTCATTTTCAGACTCATAATTTTATTTTAGGTAATTATGACAGAATAAATTCACAGTAACAAGCTTCAAGTACGTGTACTCTGAAGAATACATTTATTACACTGTGACATTACTGCCATCTGTAGCCAGAACTGGTACTAGTTTCAATTAAAAAACAAGTACATGAATAAAAAAATAAGTTTATTGTACATATACAGCTAAATTCACAGCTATAACTTGCAATGCTTAAAAAAGCAGAGAATACATAATTTAAAAAATACATAAGACATAATGAAAAATTCATTTTCTGTTGACATTGTGTATTTAAATCTGGAGAGAAAAATTCTGGAGTTACACTAATGCTTAGTTTTCTGTAATCATTATGATAGTATAAAGTCATAACATTAATGCACTTCTCTAGTTCTTAAATTACACCCTCCACCCTACAAAATGAAAATAGAATTTGCTTCTCATATTACAATTGCAAACGTTTTAATAATATACACAAACTAATTCTTTTTTAATATTAGAAAAAAATGTCTATAAAAACTGGAAAAATTGATACAATTGCTGTAAAGGCTTAACATACGTTCAGAAATATGGAAGAAATGTAATAGTTCATAATTTTACTTAATCACCACTAATTAACTATAAGTGGAGTTGAAAAAGAAAAAAAATACTTGGTCGTCTACTGTCATTGTAAAAGCTTTTGAGATAATTTTTTCTACAATGGGCTTTGTTTCTTTCTCAGCTATACTGAAATACAAAATACCTAAATTTTTACTGAAAAACTGTTTTCCGTTGTGTGGTAAAGCCTTCTACAAAAGAATGTGATACAATAAAAACTATTTTTGGCAACAATAGTACCGAGAGAAATTTTAAAAAAAGTATAAACAATGGCACACAAATATATATATATTTTAATATCATTAACTAGAATATAATTTTCTATCATAAACTATAAAATGGTGACTAACAAAATGATACATAAAACTAATTTCTTCGAAGTCTCAAGTTACAAGACAGAATTTAAAGATAAAGAAAAAAGAACATGAGCTTTTTCTTTTTTTTTTTTTTTTTTTTTTTTTTAATCTGATTTACCAGACTGGGAAAAAAATCAGAATGTTCCTTAACAAGCAGTTTGCCTGAGAACTTTTTATGCTTGTATTAGCCCAATGGCAACTTCAGCTGATATTTTTTTTCTGAGTTACATAAGCGATTTTACTATTCATTAAAAAAGCCTAGTATAGTATATGAAGACATTGTCTGATTTTTATTATTATTATTATTATTAGTTTCTGCCATAATTTGTTTTCTTAAAATTGCTCAAAAGTCACAACACATTTAGTTTATTCTTTAAGTCCAGCTTTAAAATAAAGAAATCTCTTGAATGGACCTGCACTGATTTAGGGACCCTGTATATTTGTTTGGCATCAGAAGAAGCACCAGGAGAGAGTGGGACATACTAAAAATTATTTCAGCTCTGGAGTCGAACTGCCGAGGTACGTCCTTATGTCATCTATAGTGGATCGGACGAGTTTGCTGCGAATAGTTGGAAGACCAAGCCTCTTATGAGCCTCGTATCTGTGACAACCACCAAACGAGTAGTAGTAATTGCCACCTTCCGATCCAATAACCCACAGAACATCTATCGGAGGCACTGATGCTCTCTTGGCAGGGTCCTGCAAGGGAAAATATACAAATATGCATTATATTGCCTTGTTATACATTTTTTTTTAATAATCACTTGTTCATGCAGCATATTCAGAAATTTATCTGTTTTTGCTAGAATCAGCAAAAGCTGGAGAAAGTCATACAAACACTCTAGTACAAATGAGTAAAATTTCTTTACTAAATTTAAAAAATATTTTTCAGCTTCAAGATAGATGACAAATGGATTACGAATATTTGTTTCAAAAAATAGTTATTTGAATAACTATTGTTTGTTAGGGTGCTAGTAATATTAAACACTGGAAAAGGGCTTAAGTTTATATACCTAAAACATTGAACATATTAGTTCATTATACAAGGTGTCCCAACAAGCTTTATTCTTTATCTATTAGAGATAGATGGGCAATGCAAATTAATAAAATTTTCAAAGTTAGGAAAAATGACTACATTAAGAAAAAATTCCTCTCGTTAATTTTCAAAAAGTCACTTTTTAAATTCGTACATGACTCCTATATAAAAAAATTACTAGCTGGTAAAATGTTCCCCATGCTCTATTAGGTGATGTACAAATTTTCAGCTATTCTTCATAGAACGTTTTAGAGGTATAAGAAAGATTATCAGGAGCTATACATGAATTTAAATGTGAACATTTATTGCCAGAGAGCAAAAAATTATTTGGACTATATTCCGTATCCAGTGCTGTTTACATATCAATGTTTGTGTTTACGTTTCATTTGGTGATCCTTCTGGCACCATTGTAGGCATTGCACACCAGGAGTGAAGTAATCTCTGCTGGTGGTATTTTTGACTGCAACCATAAGAAAACGTGTATCATCAGTTTGGGAATTGAAATTGTTTCATGTTATGGATGGAAGGTAATGAAATATGTTATGTTATTGTATGAAAAGAAACTGTGTGTGTGTTTGTTAGAAATAGGGTGTGAATATAAAACTAAATAAAAGAAAGTATGTTGGTTTTACATTATCAGCCTGTGTGTGTGTTTGTTAGAAATGTAGTGTCAATATAAAACTAAATGAAAGAAAACATGCTATTTAAAAAATTAAGAGGTAATACAGAGGATATTCCATAGTTAACTTATAAAATTGATTACCACATTCCTCCGGAAATATATTTCGGCCACACTTCCACGGCCATCCTCAGTCCTTCGCTTCCCCGGTGGGAATGGTGCCGTTGACTGCCTCGCCACCTTCTCAGATCTATTGCCGCATGACGTCACCCCAGATGTCAAGGAGCTGGATTCTCCGCTCGTCGCTAATTTTTCGCAGTCGTTAACTCTGCACCGCCTTGAGGTGGAGTTTTAGGGAGGAGCGTCAAGGGGTTCATGTGATTGGCTAAAAGACCTCCCAATGGCCTCTGGAATCGTTAGCACAGTCGGTAACCAGACAACTGGTTCTGCCCAGTCGGCAGCTAACCACCGACGATTTCGGAAAGCGGAGAATTCTACCCCTAGATTCATGGATGTTTGCGTGGATTATATCGTTGATGCTGCCCTCTGTTGTCACTAGTTTCAATGATTTGCATAGGTAAGCATAAGAACTGTTATTAAAGATAGCGATTTTTTTTAATTCCCTCAAAATCTATTGTGATAGGTTTACTTAAAGTGAGGCGGGATAAAGCTGGGGATTGTTTGTTGAATTTGATATCATCAATGTGCTCAGTTTTGCGGTCTTTTATTTTTCATTTGGTTACTCCGATATCAAGTATATAACCCATGCAAACATCGATGACATCTGGAGTGACGTCATGTGGCAAAAGTTCCGAGAAGGAAACGAGGCAGTCAATGCTGCCATTCCCAGGACTGAGGATGGCCGTGGAAGTGCGGCCGAAATTTATTTCCAGAGGAATGTGGTAATCAATTTTATAAGTTAACTATGAAAGCATGCTGGTTTTATGTTATAAGCCAGTGTGTGTTAGGGACATTTCTGAGCAGTTAATTAAAAATAATAAAGGTAAGTGCTTTTTTTAAACAAATCTTAGGGTTTTTAATGTGAATTTTAAATTGATATTTGATGTTTTTATGTTTTCATAAGTGCTATTTATGTGCTACTGTAATCATACTGACTTTATACGAGGTGTAAAACTAGGTTGTTTAATCCACCAATGTTTTTTTGAGTTGAAAACGGGCCAGTGTTTGCCCAGTTTACATTAGCTGTACAACTAGCTTGCTTAATTGACTGTAGTTTTTTTAGTTAAAAATGGTCTCTGGTTTGCTCATTTTAAATTACCTGTTACTGAATTTGCAGACTATTTTAGGTTAGATATGGATGGTGTATTTTGTTTTTAATGTTTTTGTTAGTGGAATATATGTGAAATTTTAATGTGTTAAAATACTTTGCTGATTGTGCAAAATGATTGGCGACAGTCATTGGGGCTTGGCAACCGCCAAGCTCCAGCGACTGTCGGCGTGTTTCAGGGGCGTAGCCAGAAATTTTTCGGCGGAGGGGTGGGGGGGGGTTTACGACTACTACAACTCATATCTATGTATAGGTGTGTGTGATAATGTAGTGAAGAATATGCATTTTGTATGGCAAAAAATTCCTCATGGGGGGGTGGGGGGTTATGACCCCCCTAACCCTCCCCTTGTTTATGCTCCTGCCGTGCTTACATGGGGTGCACACCGTCTTGTATGTTTTTACCAATTGCTTTCTTTTACATTTTCTAAATGACCTCTGAATCATCAGATGTGATTTTTTTCTTTTGAGAGTCATTAAAAAGTGGTTTAAGTCACTATATATGTATCTTCATATATTTATCTCTGCTTTTTTAGGATATAGCTTTCAAATTTTGTATATCACCTCATTAGTGCATGAGGCACATTTTACTCACTGAGAATTTTTTTGAACAGGGGTCATATACAAATTTCAAAAGTGTAATTCTTTAAAATTTACGAAAGGAAATTTTTCTTAATGTACTCTTTTTCTTTACCTTATTTTGAATATTTTTTCAATTGACACTGCCCACGTTTCTCTTACAGATAAAGAATTAAAGTGTGTTACCACTCTTTTTGGGACACCCTGTATACATCTTACTATATAAATCTTAAAATTTCAACTATCCAAATATGTCTTGAATGTCACTTTAAAAATGTTGGGTACTTATGTATTATCCTGGCAGTCATTTCCACCAAAATATTTTTTCGGCAAATGTGCTGGCAAACTGTTGCCGATCATATTCAAAACCATCAATAATTTCATGTGACCGGCATTTATCTTCACGAAAAATCACTCATCTTGGCAGACCGCCAAGATAATACATAAGTACCTCGTCATATAAGGTTCAGAAGAAAAAAAAATAGGGTACTTACATATTATCCCAGCAGTCATTCCCGCCAAAATATTTTTTTCGTCAAATGTGCTGGCAAACTGTTGCCACTTGTATTCCAAACCATGAATAATTGCATGTGCCCGGCATTTATTTTGGCCAAAAATCGCTTGTCTTGGCAGACCGCCGGGATAATACGTAAGTACCTAAAATAGTAATTCTGTGAGAGCGTGATATTTTTATGCTTAGTTAAAATTGCTGCAATTATACAAAATATCCACTACTTATCTTGACTCTGTTTTAATACATACTTGTTATACATTTAAAAAAAAAAAAAAAACTCTTGAGATTAAAAATTTTGTTTGTTTGAAAGTACATACAAAGTTCCCACCATCCCTACAGGAATATTAAAAAAATAAATATGTGTTTTTGCTCTATTCAGCAAGTTGCCAAATTTATTTTTGGTAATTCTAATGTCGTTCGTTTTGGGTCGATAAATAGCAAAAATTTTAAAATATAGAAAGATGAAAATAGCATTGAAAGAAAAATGAAGCTTAATCATCATAACCTGATAATATACCTGTAGAGCTTCCATAAGGCTTTTTACTTTGCTCTCTTCCAGCTCGGATGGAAACGGGCGAATAAGAACGTCAAAAGGCACTTCATGGACATCTGCGATTTGTGCTCCGTGTATACTGTTGTACGAATCTTCCATCTTTGAAGACTGATAATTAGAACAGAACTTCCCAATGGATGGATTTGAATTGACAACAGATCTTATGAGCGCTGCATAACAGTACGCACGAAGTGCGGAAAATGACATGGAAGAGGATGTCTGGAAAATGCTTAAAGGAATAAAGATGAAAGTATCTTTTCCTGATGATTAATATACATCCGGCATTCTCTTCTCTGAAGCATCGCCGATCAATGTAAAATATCAGCGTCTGCCATGTTTACTTCCACTTCCGAGATATACACATAACAAATGATGTAATCGCTGTAAAATCGTTCGTGATTGGTTATTCATTCATTGGAAGGAGTTGCAAGCCTTTACTTTTGGGGTCGACATGAACTCAAATGATTGCGTTGCCTTTTATTTGTCCCCATCAGATTCGATTAGGTAAACGTTTGCTATTTTCAAACGCAGTCGTATGAAAAAGAATATAAACAAACGCAGCCAAACAAGAAGTGGGGAAAAAAATCGTGGAATTCAATCACAATCTTGCTCTCGTTTTTTCCTTAATTATTTTGAAATGAAGTTTTATCAAAAGAGGTTTAGCCCCCAGAATAAATGTTTAGATCTTGTTGTATGATATAACGATATTGACTTTGCATATATATATATATATATTGTAAGTACTGTCTCCGTAAAAAATACGTGTTTCTGTTTGGAAAATAAAACATCTCTAGTTAATATACAATTTTGTGTGCTGTTCTCTATCCCCGAAGCTTTCTGTTTATTGTTAGATTCAACATAAATAATTCTCCTGTTTAAAGTAATTACATTTAAATTCAGACAATCTTAAATTCCTTGGCTCAGTTTTTAAAATTCCCTACGAATCTGGAAATCGTCACATCAGAGTACAAAATACTTTCTCCTGTACAGCTAAGTGGGAAGTCCTGTTACCTGTGCGAAAAAGTTTTCCCGACTATTTTATTATTAAATTCTAGAAGGAATACAATACTTTCTAAGAATTAGGCTTTGCAATCAGAGAAAGAAAAACCTATTGTTCCAAGCTCAAATTTTGAAAAGCTCGGATATCTGCCACCTATGGTGATTTCTTCATTCTTTGGTGATTCATGCATCTGCATAATCGATAATTATTTCCCGTTAAGGTTGCTACTCAAACACTTGTCAGTGTAGTTTTCTGTAAACAGGGCTGGGATATTACTACCAGATATTTAGCACTGTGAAATGTTTCATCTCACTATGGGTAGCAAATATCAAGGATTTATCTCAAATTTTTAGATTCAAAGAAATTAATAATTGCTTGCCTGATGCTTACAATAGTCAGTTTATCATGTGTATAGAAAGTCCTTACTAAGAAAGTATTGACAGAGGGCGTTTAAAAAAAAAAATTTATTTCTCAAATACGAAGGTTTTTTAAAAGGCAGAAAGGTAAGCCTCGAGTACTCGGGGGCTTGAAAAAAAAAATGTGTAGGTTATATGCTCTAGTTTGTATACAATGCCTGGCTAAAAAATATCCAATCTTTTGCTAGTGAAAAATATATTACTTATATGACTAGACTGGGGCCCTTGTGAGTATGGTTGTATTTAAAATTCTAAAAGTAGTTGCAGTTTTGCATATTGTTCTGGGGAATATTTCTCTCTAAAATTCATGCAAAATCTTATAATTTGTATTTGTATTTTGTTTAAAATTTAAAAGAGGGTTAAACATGCATTTTATAATCTGACCAAATTGAAAAGATCCTAATGGATAAATTTTAAGATGCAAGAACTTAAAAATTATTTCTTAAAAAATAAATTAATTTAAACATTCAGAAAAAACTATTTTTGAAAGAAATATTTCTGGTCTATCTGATGACATAACAATTGTTTCCTTGTAGATACTATTTCCACTTCTATTGCTGAATACCCATGAAAAATCATTTTGAGGCACATAACTTTATGTTTATAACTTCCAGGGTTTAGGACCCGCCCACAAACCCAATAAAACACTCACAGAAGTGTTTTTTTTGGGGGGGGGGTTTTATTAAAAATTATCAAAATTTTTCCTTTCTTTCATTTAAATCATTTGTTTTTGACATTAAATACATATAATATTACCTACATAACTTAGTGCATTATATTAGATAAATATAAACATGCCAGTTTATTTTTTTTTTTTTTATTATTTTTCCAACTTCAGAAGAAATAAAGAATAATAATAGTATAGAGTACTTTAGTATAAAGAATAATAACTATAAAGAAAATTATTAAATGAATAGTAGTTCTGCAGTAAGTTGGCCTGCAAAGGCGTTACTGACTTATATTTTAACTAGAAAATATAACTGACTTAAAAAACATAAAGGGAAAAAAAATTAAAAAGTTTATAAATTTAAAAGTAATAGAAAACAGCCAATCAAAAACAACATATTTTTCTATGTGAACAATAATATACTTTTATCTATGGTCATAAAACAAATTAGGAGCCCTTTATAAACATCAGCAAAAAAAGATAGTACTGCATTAAAGTTGAAGTTATTTTTACATTTTAATTAATTAATTAATTATTATTTTGTAATGAAAGTTTTCTTTTACACTAAAATTATTCTGTTTTGAAATAAAACCATAAAATTTAAATCCAAAAAGTGTCATACTATAAAAAAATCTTAATAAAACCCAATAAAATACCCAAATTGGGTTTTATTGGATTTTTAAAAAACCCATTTTTTTTTAAACCCTGATAGCTTCGCTTGTATGAAATTTGTTATGTATACTTTTACCCATTTGTCCGTAACACCACCAGCACAGATAGATTTCTTCTTTTATAATAAGTTGGGGTAATTTAGATAGTTAAGTTATGAAAAATGTGGGGAGGGGGGGACTATCAGGTGATACAGGGAGTGAGGGGTCAAAATTTACCATAAAAAGTCTTATACAGTTCATGGAAGCTCACTTAGCAATTAGTTTATCAGTGTTTTCAGTAGAGTGCGAGAATCTTGTTTTTTTTTTTTTTTTTTTTTTTTTTCACACATTAAAAAATTATTACTGCAAGAAATTCATGCACCCTACAAATTGGTTTCATTCTGTGCAAAATTCTCGCATTTCAAAAGATTTTGACAGTTTCTTTAAAAAACTCATGCATGTTTCCATTTCTCATAAAATTGTTATATCTGCAAAATTCTTGCAGTTTCATTTTCATTGCATGTAACTAGTCCTGACTTACAGACTTGGAGGCCCAGTTACATGATACAATTTATAAATACCTTGATTTTGGGTGTTAACCAGAGTACTCATTTATAAATACCTTACACATTGGGTATTTGCCCAACTCACATCTATAGTGAGAAATTCTCACCATTTTTTTTCTACAATTGCACTTCAGATAGATGCTAGATAAATAGATTGCAACTCTAAAACATGTATGTAAAAATAATTGTTAAGTCCATGGTTATAATTGAATACGTGTTTCTATCTTGCAGATGGTTTCTCATCTAAAGTACATATCGCTCACCATTCTGGTCTTGCAGACGACAGCGCTTGTGCTACTTCTGAGGTACTCAAGAACAGTAGACCAGCATGGGCCCAGGTACCTGGCATCCACCACCATAGTCATTTCTGAATTGATCAAAATTTTTACCTGCTTAATTATCTTGTGCCATGACTGTGGTAAGTAGATTCAGGACTTTTACATTTTACATGATTCCCATCAGGGTTTAAGGTTGCGAAAACATTCATTTAGCAAAAAAGTAAAAATGGAGAAAATTTGAGAAAAATTTGCCAGTTGACCGCATCATTTTAGCATAGTGATAAAACGACAATTTATTTCTAAAAGTGAAGAATAACTGCATATTTTTAAGAAATTGAAACACATTATTATTTTCAAAACTGTTAAGTTTAGAATACAGAATTTGTCTTTCTTTTAAAAATTAGCCAGGAGTCAATCTAGGAATTTTTTCCAGGGTCCCATTTTTTGAAAACTCCTTATTTTTGTAAATTTCGATATCTAATTTTCTGAATTTAATTTCAACACTTATTTTTGTGAATTTTCATGTCAGTTTTTATAAAAATCACTTTTTTGTTAAAAAAAATGATAAAACAGATTAAATTGTAGAGTAAAATGCCAGTTAAGAGTCATTTTAATTGATTGTATTTTTGTGAAGGGGGCCCTTCAAATCTATTGTAATTTTGTGAAAGGGCTGCAAAATGGACCCAATTTTCGTCTGCATCGACCCCTGTTAGCCTTCTAAAGAGCTTTGCCGAATTTAAACTTTTTCCTTACTCAGTATCCAGATTTTTATGATGAGGATATTGTTGGCATGGGGAGAGTTAATTCTATTTTAAATGTTTCATGAGGTTTAAATCACTAAAACCAGTGTGTATTTTAGAGAAAGTGGCATTTATTATGTTTGCATAAGATTTCCTTTTATATTTTTTTTTTTTTTTTTTGGGGGGGGAGGGGGAAGTAAATAAAATTACTGTAGTTTATCCCTGATTCCCATGGATCTTGATTTTAATTTCGAAAGCCAGTGTCCTTGAAAATTCTGCAACTCATACTTTTTAATGACAACAAATTAAATTTTCAGTTATCATTTCGGTGGAAGCAAGAGAGGGGGGACCAAATACATATGCGTAGCATGACCAAAAGTTTTGGAGGAACATGTATTAGAATTTAGAGTAGAAAAGGGAAATTTTTCTTATATTTAGAAAAAAAAAATGTTTTAAATAAAAAGATTGATTGAATTACAAATTAAAGAAACAGAAAGGATCCTGTTTAATGTTCTTTATGAAAACATTCTGCTGTGTGATGCTGAAACATGGTCATTGGTCAATAAGGTAAGAAAAGGAAAAAACTTTTGGCAACTGAGATGGACTACTGGAGGATCCAGAGTATCTCCTATAGAGAAAAGAAAAAAGCATTCAAATAAGATAAATTATGAAAACAGATCCTATACAATAATAGATTGCATAAATGAAAAATGCTTAACGTGGTTCAGATACGTCAAGAAAATGAACAATGGTCGAGTACTAAAAATGTTATGGTCAAGTACTAAAAATGAATATGTAAACCACCTGGAAAGATGAAGACCAAGAAAGTTTAGGGGGGGGGTGGAACAGGAGAGAATAACATAAAGGAAGAAGAAATATCCAACAGACCATTATGGAAAAAGGAAAGTCCAAGCATTTTTCAGTCGAAGGAAACCTCAGAAATGAGAAAATGAAGAAAAAGATTGATGGACCAAGTTGGAGGAAGGTAATTTTATCTCATTCCATAAATGTCTTTGTATGTTGTTTTCTACTTTGGAATTCAGAGAATATTTAGGACAGGCTTGATAATCATTGTGCCTCACTCAAATAGCAACTGATCATGAGCAAAGTTTTCTCTTCTGCCTGTGATTTAAATTTGTTCCTATTTTATTGTGGAACTGGCAGAATGTTAGCAAAAATTGTAATCTGTGAGTTGCAGAGTGTGTGAATAAATTAAAATCGTAATTAAAACTATGAACTTTTATGCACCAATTTGTACCTAAGCAAAAATATTGATTATTTCCTTTAGTTTAAAACAGCTTGTATCTAATTAAAAGTAAAACAGGAGTATTTTTATTTGCAGTGTTATTTTTCAGATTATGTGCATTTCTACAAAATATTTTGTGATTAAAGTATGTTGATAATGTAATGCAGATAGTATGATGTGCTTTTCTTTCCTCTCACAGGTTGGTCACTGGTGTGCTTGAATAAAGTTTTGTATCATGAAATATGGAAAAAGAAAATGGAAACACTGAAGCTGATTGTACCTGCTGGCTTGTATACCATACAGAACAATTTATTATTTCTTGCACTGAGCATTTTAGATGCTGCCACTTATCAAGTGAGGGCTTTTTTAATTAATTCTCTGGTGTTCCATTATGAAATGGTTACATGCCTGAATATCAGGCTTTTTTATTCTATTTTGAACCTCGTGATTTTTCTTACATTCTCTAGTGCTTTTTAAATTTGCCCTCAGAATTTTTCATTTTTACTGTTTTTTTTTTTTTTTTTTTACCAGGATTGTATACACAGATTAAGTTCTGTAGAAACCATTTGATTTTGAAATAACTTTCTTTCAACATTTAATGAAACTTCCTATTCAAAAGAATGTTTTTTTCTCAAGAAATTTGTCAATAATGTATTTGACTTCAGTTAAATTTATTTACATTTAAATTGAGAACCCTTTTTCAAATAGCAACCCATAGATTGAATGCTACTAGAGTAGATCATAGTGTTTCAAAGAAGTGAAACTGATGGTGAACAAAATGATCACCTTAATTTACATATCTAGTGACCTGAAATATTTTGAGTGCCTATTTTATTGTATGAAACATTAACAAATTTTTGAAATTTGGAAAGATTATTCATGTCCACATTTTTACAAATCCTGGCTTATAGCTGACTAACATCCGACATCTCACCTCTGACACTTTTGCGCTTTTCTTGAATGCATAATCAAAAGCCTTTATTTTTAAAAAGGGGTACCAAACTTGACACTCCTTAAGAAATCCTCTGCCCACGGCATCCTTTAGGCATGTTATAACACAAACTTCTTCCTAAGCTTTTGTTGTGGTTTCCAAAACTATCTAGCTATTGGCATTAGCATACCAATTTTGACTTCTTGGGAACATTGGTAGAACATTTGAGAAAGGATGTTAAAAACCTACAGAGCAGTTTGTTTGTCAGCATACCCTTTAGTTGTCAGTTTAGCTACAGCTCTTAGCTTTATCAAATGCACAATTCCACTAAAAGATATTAACAAGTATGTGAAGCTGTGTGAAACCTGCCTGATTGACTCCCCTATTTCATAGAATAAAGAGTACTTACTTTATTCTAAGGATAAAGTTTTCTCCATGCTTCAACAAATACGCCAACTGCTCCTAGTCTATTATGCTAAGTCAATCTGCTGTAAAAAGCACTTAACATTTTTAAACCAATCTTAGTGAGACTAGGCTAATTTTTTTCCCCATACTCTTTCTTTTAAAATCATTTCTGAAAATTTTTTGTGTTTCACAACTTTTATAAAAAATTCTTAGTTTTTATCATAGAGACAAGTATATATTTTGTGCATTGTACAATGTGTTCATCAGGAATAAAATAATTTCAAATATCTATTTGTATTAATGCTTAAACATGTATCTATACTAGAGGTAGAAATTAGAATATTTAGTCACTGGCCCCCAAAAAAAAAACAGTATCTACGTGACTTCCCTGGCCCACATGAATGAACCATATAAATACCTGCAGAAGAGTACTGCCGCAATTTTCAGAAAAACTTTTATTTTCCACTGAACAGGAATTTTAAGCATGTAAGTTGATTAAACAAATATAGATAAATAGCTCTGCACCCTATTTCTCCCCATGCAGAGATTTTTAGAAAGAAAAAGCTTTAGTGTTCCCTTTTATAAGGATTTTTAAAAGCAAAAATTCCTACACAACTGTAAATGCTGCACATCGCATTGTAACAACAAATCATAATGCAAAAGTTGTGGAATTAAATAAGGAAAGTTTGCAAGAGAAAAATGTAAATAAAATGTTACTGGCCTAATCTTCAAAACTTGTATTCCACTGGTCCACTATATATTTTTGTGATCTTGGACCAGCAAACCACCATTAATTATGAGCCTGATTTACATATTTAAAAAAAATATTAACATATTCTCAATATTAGCTGAGTGGTCATTGGGCCATTGGCAAAACATTCTTTACATTGTGAGACACATTTTATGTCTACACTGCCTTTCACATTCAAAACGATTCTTGTTATTAAAATGTTATTTTGTTTATCAGAATTCTGTACATATTTATTCCTTTTATATATATTATCTTTCAGGTGACATATCAGCTGAAAATCCTGATCACCGCCATGTTTTCTGTGACCATTTTGCACAAGAAGTTAGAACCAACGCAGTGGCTTGCCCTTGTCTTGCTCATGATTGGGGTTGCCCTTGTACAGGTATTGTATGTGGGTTGTATCATGTATCAACTTATGATTTGGGTTTGATTTTTGCATATCCAAAAATACCCTTTGAAAGAATTAAAATTTTCATAAGTAAACCTTTAAAGTTTAAGAAAATGTGGACTAGGAAAGGATTTTTTTCCCCTTTATGCATATATATCAAAAAGGGGTTTTAAAAGTTGTGAATTATGTCAAGTTTCTTAGTTTTATACTGTTTTAATTGATGCCTAGAAGTTTCAGCATGAAATGACGTTGAAGGTATCTTAAGTTACATAAAAAATTGTGTATATAAGTAAACGGCGTTGCAAAATACTTCTTTAAATTTACTGAATATGCTCCTTAAATTGTTCAATGTAACCATGTTCATAAATTGAATTTACAAAATCTTCGGTTTTAATAATGGAAAAACTGTATACAACAGCAAAGAGGATTTTCAGTTTGTGCTATATAAACTCTTAATGCACATAAAGACCAAAATTTTTATCAGCTTCTAGATAAAGTTTCCAAATAATTGGATTGCACAAAATCGTTTAATTTGGTGGCTTTTTTTTTTTTTTTTTTTTTTTTTTTTTTTGTGTGTGTGTGTGTGTGTGTGTGGTTTCATGAATGATCAGGTATGTCAGACTGAGATTAAAGAACTAGTAAACTTGAATGAGATGCATTCTTAATGCTTTTTCAACTGGTTTATGTGTTTATATGGCATGAATTAGCATATCTACTTGATATTATTGTCTGTACCACAAGGAGTGCACTCATTGAAGTTTATGAATGGGGGGGGGGGGTCTTTAAATTTTACTTCCACATGCTAAGATAGTTTTTTAGTTACAGGGCAATTCCACCATAATGTGTGTGACATTTTTTTATTTTTCTTTGTTTTTTAAGTTTCTTTTTCATGAGCCCAGTTTAAAAAAATTATTAAAGAATATTAACTTATTTTACATCTTTCCATAAAACTATTGCATGCACAATATAATCATTTATCATTAATTACAGGCATGAGAGTTTTCCGCGGATTCGCGGAAAACCGCAGTTTTGTTTATTTTATAGATCGGCAAAAATCGCTGTTTTTTTTTGCTCCTCCAAACCAATTGCAATCTTCTCCCATCCATTTTGAGAGTGAATATTTTTCCTATAGCCTTTCCATTGTTCAAATTTCTTTGTTTTTTCAAACATTTTCAGTTGTGACCCTAATTTCACTTTTCTCGTTATTTTCATTTTCATTCAAAATTATCTTCACGTGTAATTTCCGCTTTTTTCCAATTTTTTCACTCTCATCCCTGTAATTAATTATATAAAACTTGTAACGTATGCGACCACTGCCATCCATGAGTTGTCACACATGTTACAAATTTTATAAAATTAATAATTAACTGTAAAATGTTTCAGATAGTTATATTGTGCATGGAGTTGTTTTATAAAAGGATGTAAAATAAGATAATATTAATCAATACTTCATATTTCAATGCTGACCTTATGATAAAGAACATTAGTAAGAAACATCAATGAAAAAATGTCACACACATTACGATGGAATCGTCCCTACAAAGTTGTAAAGAATAGTTTATGATTAGATTAACTTCCACTATTCCAACTGAAATGAATACAGTGGCCACTGACCTGGACTTATAAGGGAATTTACAGTTATTGGAAAATTCAGGGAATTCTGAAAAAAAAATGATAAAAATTCTGAAATTGAATGGATGAGGTTTTAAACTATAATTTTTGTAAAATAGGATCCTTTGTACCTGTTGACCCATAGGTAAAAAAAAATAGTCTTAAGCACTTTTCTTCAGTAGCTTATTTTTCTCTATGTGTTTTTTTTTTTTTTTTTTTTTTTTCAGATTTTAAAATCTAGCATTGTTTTCCTACATTCACATTTTTTACTCATAATTTTACACTCAATTATTATATTTACCTTTTTCTTTAGCAGCAGTAGTAATCTAAATATCATTTATACTGGGCCTCCAACTGCTGCACACACACACACACTCAAAAAAAAAAAAAAAAAAAATGTTTTGCCCCGTATTTCTTGCCTCCGCTCTCTAAACAAGTACTTTTAAGTTTTAATATCTGCAGCTGATGATTTAAAAAAGAGAAATGTATAAAATTAGTAATTCCATTAGCTTTAAGAATTTTTATATTATGCCTGGAGGAAAATTGTTAATTATGTACAAAGATTTCTAGTATTATCAGTGATTGATAATTTGTTAGTTTAAATCATAAACACTACTTTATGTGCGTGGTTAAAACTTTATAGTGATTTTTACCTGCATTACTAAACTGCTTTGCATAAAAGCACAATGCTTGTCAAAATTGCTACATATACTCCTTAACTGTTCCTTCAAGGCTGATAGCCCTGTTAATATTGTATGCTTGCCTAAGAAGGATTTCTAAATCCAAATACATATAAATCTAACTAACCAAATTTTATAAGTTATTCCAATATTATTTATTTCCTTGTTTATTTGAAAGGTTAACTCAAAGTAGCATAAATATCAGGGAATTCACAAAAATTATTGTGGTGGATTCTGTGTATTTTAACCTGGAATGTCAGAGAATATGAAAATGATAGTTTGGTGGCCATCCTGTGTAAGGATAATTTATGAACCATTGAATTAACTTCCCCACTATTCCAACAGGAATTGATCCGAACAAAATGAAACAATTTTGTAAATAATTAAACATGAGAATGCGACTGAATACCGTGTTTTACTTTTTATTCCAGATTCCTTCCAGCGAGTCTGTTGCACCTACCAGTACAAAAGTGGACCAGAGCGTGTCCTCCCAGCTCCTGGGTCTAATTGTTGTTTTAGTGGCTTGCTGCTCGAGCGGATTCAGCGGAGTCTACTTCGAGAAGCTTCTCAAGAGTTCAGCTCAGTCTCTTTGGATCAGAAACATCCAGTTGGGTGGGTTGCTATTACAGACTGATTTAAATTTTTGCTAGCTGAGTACTCGTTCTTTGTATGGGAGAAAACAGGCATTTTTCTAACACGCATAATTGGAGTTGATTGGATCATAGCATAATTTTCTAAAACTGAAAATTTTTTCAGACATATCATTAAATTTACATGGTAATAGCTAACCTAGAAAAGGGAATAAACTTTGCTTTGTAAAACTATGCTGTTATTTCTACAGCTTTCTCTCTGTCATTTTACACATTTGTAGAAAACTCTTAAGCTGAATAAAGATCTCATTAATATATTAAAGAAAAAGTTTTAAATATTTATATTACTCTTCTTTGAAAAACTTTTTTATGCAAATGAATTCATCAAAATAAAGCTCTCCCAGAATGTTCTTAAATAAACCAGTCACTTGCAAACCATGACTATTTAGAATAATCAAATTTTAAAAAGATTCACTACAAACCCATCCAAAAAAATTTTCACATACCAATGCACAAACCTTAGCTTATTGTTTCACCCAAAGCATGATTTTTTACATCAAAACCTGCAGGCATCACTCTGACAGGGGTACTACAGCTGTGCCAAACTGCACCAAATGGAATATCTTGATACATCCTAATACAAAAAGCATATTTTTGAAGGCCTCTGCACTGAAAGAATCTCTTAATGTAAGAAAAGAATCTCTTGATGATGTCTCTAAGTGAAATAGTTAGCGAGAAAATTAATTTTTAAAATTGGGACTTACACCACATTACCTGCTGTGTTGTCGTCGGTTTTCAATCTGAAAAATCGTTACATTGGGGGACCAACTATAAGTTGATAAATGTTAAATAATGATCCCATTGTTGAGAATGGAAATAGAGTAGTTTAAACGTGTGAAATTAACAAGTACAGTTTTACCTGAATGGATCGGTACTGCGTTATGAAATTAGTGATAATTAAGTCTTTTAGGGGGGTCATCCAATAATTACGTCACACTTCTAGAGAAGGACTTTTAAAGTGTAAAAGAGAATGACAAATAATGGTGTAGGTTATTATGGTGTGGTAAGTTTCACTAGAAACTATTAAACATGAGTTATGGGAAAATTCCAGCTAAATTAGGATTTTAGAAGTCAACAGTGTCTATCGAGTGACTATTAACATAAATTAACATCATTTGAAAAATAATTACATTTTTCTCACTTTGGAGACACCCCCTTATTGCTTGGCGACAAATTCCAAAATTTTTAAATTGATATATCTCAGAAACTATTCCACGTAGAGACTTGAGATTTGTTTTATTAATTTTCTTAGGCAAAGAGCAGTATTCTTCTAAATATAAAGAGTAGGAAAGGAGGGACCATATAAAAATTAAATTTCGTATTTTAATATGTGTACAACCCCCAGTAAAGAAAATGCCCTATCTGAAAGCTACTCTTAATTTGATGAACTTTTCTAATTGGAAGTATGTTTCGATCACTTACAGTTTAAAAAATTATCGCCTTAACATCTATTTTGAATCACCCGGTATTTGGGTTCACTAGTATGACTTAGGTCTTGGAATAGTGGTTCCTGATTTAAAATATATATATATATATATATCCTTTTTGAAAAAGAATGAATGAAATATGGTATATAGCATGTCAGCGCAATCCCTGGCCTGCTAACCTGATTCAGTTTCTAATGAATTTAAGCTCGTAACATTAAAATGGCACACTGATGATATTTCATTTTCTTTGTTTAGCCCTTTTCAGTATTGTGCTGGGAGCACTGATTGTCATTCTACAGGATTTGCCTGCTGTTATGGAGAATGGTATTTTTCAAGGATACTATGCAACTACATGGATTGTGATACTCCTACAGGTATAGCACTTTTTTTTTCTCTTTTTTGAACGTCATGTTACTAGAAATTTTATATTGCTTGTATTCAAAGAATGTACTAGAAGTGTAATTGTATATGCAAGAGAAAATAAGAAAATATCTTGAGAAAGTAAATAGCAAAATTAATTCAATTTTGTGCATTTCTTTTTAATATTACGATGTCAATAATATATTTTTGAACTAAACTTTGGAGAATTTGCTACCATTTTGGCTACTAAAATTAAGAAAAGTATACTATTTTGGCTATTTTTTTTTATATTTGTGAGGCTGCTAAAGCTACTATTTTTGTCTCCTGAAAAGGGTGGACATCCTTCCAATGTCTTAACTTTTAACAATAAAAAGAAAAAGAAAAGCTATTGCCAAGTGCATTGCCAGCAACATAAAACATTTCTACTATATCGCAGCTATTGGAACAATTAGGAGTCAGATTTGTCTTCAAATCTATCGGTGAAAAACTGCCAGTTTTCAAATTACCACTTCACATGATTTTTTATATTGTCATCTATACCACATTGGTTTTTGTAAACTCTCCTAAATTGCCCTCTTTGTCTGTCTGACTTTGTGAATTTTTTATCATATTTTGATGTGTACCTTCTTAAAGGACTATACTTTTACTGTTGCCTGCTGGAAAAACTGAGCTATTTTGTATTGGGCTGCTAGTAGAAAGCTATGGTCTTGACTGTTTTTTAATGTAGAGGGGAAAAAAAGTCTTACTTTTTTTTCTAAAAAATCCTGAATACTCTACTTTTGATGAACTTATGTAAAAGTAGCCTTGCTTTTTGTTGAATATACCCTGGGAAAAAACGAAAGTCTGAAGCTAAGTAATATCTTGAGTTCTAATTTTTGCACAAAAAGTCTATGGTCCATCCTGCTCTATAAATTTTTACTTCTTTTTAGAGCTGTCTAGATATTTATTTTATACTTGATTTTGAAAGTTCTTTGTACGAAATAATTATTTTATTAATTCAAATCATTTTCTTGTGTCTCGGAGTGACCCAAAAAAGGAAAATTCATTTCTGTACTGTGACAAGAGAATGAGTGAATAATTCTGTCAATATTTAACTGTGCATTAGAAAGCTGAATGTGACAATAGATAAAATTGTAGGCCCTGTCATAGATTCCTCTAAATTTTTAATTGCTGGTTTGAATTGAACTAGAATTTGTTTTCACATGTTTTAAAATGTACCACAGTCCTTCTAATGCAAACAGGTTAGATAAAGAACTGTGCAGATTATAAAATTCTGCAGATTGATTTCTTTTTTGACTTCCAAAAAATGAATAGGTTACTGAAAAATATTGTGAAAACAGGGTAGCCACCCTGTTTTCACAATATTTTTCAGTATTTTCACAACTGAAATTATGAGGAAATACAGTTTGTGGAAATTGAAAAAAGTTGGGAATTTTGTAAAAAAGAAGAAAAATAAAAACACGAATTATGCAGACAATATTTTTAACAGTAATGTGAAAGAAAATCTTTTGTGTACCTTGAAATGTATGTATATATATTAAAAAAAAAAAAAATGCAATTTATGTTATTTTTACAAAGCTTTTAACTAAATTTTACCTTTAAACAGATGCTGGATGAAATAGGACAAAATAAAAATCATTGAATTAGAGTATTGTTTTGTTATCATGCAAAAAGAAATGTGTTCCTACATTTTAACAAAAATATTAATACAACACTTTAACAATAAGATTTTTTTTTAATTATTCATTAAAAGTCATCACACATGAATCATATATAACCCAATAAATTCCCAAAGAAAGGATAAACTACATAGTAAAGCAATTAATTTTATGGAATACTTTGCTGTAATATTAAATTAACAAATAGTTAAATATTAAATAATGGATTTAATTATATTGAAAATGAACAAAAGGATTTCTTTTATGATGTAGCATAAAATTATTGAAATGTATATATATATATATATATTATTTTTATTGAAAAAAAAATTCATTTTTGTTTTTATAAACTTTTAATTTCTATATACCATATAACAATATAATACTGAGAAAATAGTAAACACTTTCACAATTATACTTTTAAATTAATTATATTTCCAAAACTTGTGTTGGAGATGAAAATTTCCTGTATTTGATGCATACTAAAATCAGCTCTGCTCAAACCGGAATCGCAATAAAAAACTGAGATAAATACTAAAATTCTGAACCAAAACTGAAAAGGAAAATTAACTTTAAACTTACTATTCACTTCCTTCAAGAGCTGTGCTATGTACTACAGTCCCTATAAGTTTTTCTTCAAGGTTGAATTAGGACATTAACCAAAACTGAAAACAAGAACAATAACTAAAAAATCTGAATCAAAACTAAAAGTTAAACTTATAATTTCTCTGCTCTTCTCAGCAATACCGAGTTGCATCAGCAGTGCAGTCAGATGCTTCATTTAGAATAGTTAAAAGTGTAGAAAATTAACTATATTCTCAGTGAGTTTCATCAATGATGGAGTTAGTATACTTAAAGTGTTAGATTAATTTTTTTTCCCACAAAAAAAGCAAAGATGAGTACAATTTGAGATAAATGTGGTAGAAAAAAAGGATCTAATAAGAAGATTTTTTAAAGTAATAACTAAAAATGGTAAAGTTGTTGGAATGTGCTGTAAAGCGTTCTCTAGTAACATTAGTGCTGAGGCATGTTGAATGAGAAACCATTTTGAAAAATGTTCCAAAAGACGAAAGCGTGAACAAAATTCTGATGAAAGTATATCAGTGGCCGTATTCACCAAGTACTTGACACCCTTATTAATCCACTGAAACGAGAGTCAGCTGTCAAATGGATTTATAAAATTGATATCTATTTAATGTCTGAAGGGGTTAACACAGGTGTCAAGTACTTGGTGAATATGGTCATAGGTATATCCAGTTTAGCAAGTTCCACCACTACTCCATCCTCATTATATTCTCGGTCTGAATGTACAAGACAGCCTTCAATAGCATCATTTATAGTAAATATTAACAAAACAGAAAAGCAAAAATTAGATAAAGTAATAACTAGGTATTTTGACTACTGTAATATACCTTTCAGCCATGCAGATAGATTTTATTTTAAAAGGATGATTGAAGAACTTCATCCAAGTTATTCAGCTCCTTCACGTGAGCTTAGATAGTTGTTTATAGTATCTTTTAAGTAGCAGATGATACTAAAAAAAGATTTTAATCATTGCAAAAGGAACTATTCTTTTAAAAATACCAAAATGTAACAGTATACCCAATGTTTAATCCAAAATTTTGAATATATTTGTCAAGAAACATTTATTTCATTCTTAAATCAAACTGTTTTTAGAGTTTCATTGCATTTGTTGTGAGTTTGTCAAGTTTGAAATAAGAATTGGGTCTAATAAATTTCTTTGTATGAATTCCACCCCTTATACAGTTGTTTACCATTTTCAGGCATTTGGAGGCCTTGTGGTGTCAACTGTGATAAAGTATGCAGATAACATTTTGAAAGGCTTTGCCACCTCCATTTCCATTGTGTCGTCCACTGTCTGTTCCTATTATTTATTGGAGGATTTCAGGCCATCCAAGTAAGTAGCTGCACACTTTTTCATTTGCCTGTGTTTTACAATTTTTCAGTTGAGTTCCATAATTTTATTTGGAATTTAAATACATATTTAAATGAATAATCAAAACTGAAAAATACCTATAATACTAGATGGATGTAGAGTGTCCAGAGTGACTAATAAGTAATGTGAAATTTAGCAGGTATGTGAGGTTTGTAATGTATGTAGGTGCTCTATCAAAAACAGTTTTTCCAAAAATTGTAACCTAACAGCCCAAAATGCTCTTTTCACGGTTCCATTACTATCTCCAAAAATTTATCCATTAAGTTCTTGCTGTTCCAGAGTTGGTACAGGCTTGGAAAATCAGGGAAATGAATTTTGGTCAGGGATATTTTTTAAAAAAAGGGGGGGGTGAATTTAAGTAAATTGAAGAAAGATCTGGGAAATAGAAGAAAAATCTGCTTTTGTGATGAAATTATCAAAATATTTGCTGTAAAAGTTCTTTTAAAAAATATGATTTCAATATACTTTTGTTCCTGTGCAGTTGTAGAAATTGTTCTGTTTCAATTTTCACTTTCTTATCTAACCTTGTATGTAATTTTAAAATGTGTCATGTTATCTATGAACATATCATGTCTAGTTGAAATAATTAGTCTTAAAGGTATTGGATGTTTTGTTGTATCCCTGTGGACACTGTTAGATAATTTTGAAAACTACTTATTTAAATCATAGAACACACATAATGTCAGCTATTGAATGGTTGTATCAGCAGAAAGATGCATTTTTTAAATTGTTTCAAAAATGCATTTTAGTTATTGTGAATCAAATGACAGGTGTTAAAATCTACATCCTTTTTAATGACTGGATATTTAGTACTTACATTGTAAAATCAGAATGGATGAATATGCTGCAATTTTGACACAGGTTCTAAGTATTTCAAAAAAATAAGATTAAATAAAACAATTCAAAAATCTGGAATTTTTTATTTTAACTACCACTTAAGTGCTAGTTATTATTATTATTATTATTATTATTATTCAATGTGTTAACCCTCAACATACCATAAGGGGTCGTTGGAGGACCCCTTATGGTATGTAAGCAGATGTAGCTTGGATGTAAGCAGATGTAGGCAGATAGATGTAAGCAGATGTAGGCTTGGTATGTTAAAGGCTATGAAAGAAAAGAAGACTTGAATTGTTTCTGAATTTATTATCTTTATTATCTTATCTATTTTTTTATTATACTCTTCCAGTAACCCTGGAGTTAAATATGGTTGATCCTGTATGGGAGATATAACAACCTTGAGTCTTTCCAATAGGTGCAATGAAGATGTATTTGTATATTCACTAACTGAAACTTTTCTTTATTTATTTTTCAGCATGTTTTTCATGGGAGCTACCACTGTGATCATTGCTACTATGCTATACGGTTACCCAGTGAAGAAGAAAGATCGTTACATTGTGAATGACAAGGGCAACTCTGTGAAAGTCCAGGAGAAATGACCATTTTGAATGCATCCAAAAAGTGCCAAAAAAAGAAAAGAAAATGAACTAATATTTATTTTTTAATGACTATTGAAAAGATAATTAGCACCTTTGTCATCAGACCATATGAAATGTTTTTAGAAATTGGGTTGGTGTTCCATTGATTTTCCTGCAATGTTTTAAAAAAAATGTATGAGCTTAAAATATTTAGGTTTTGTTCTTTTCTCTTTGGGATTATTTATATGTTTTGTTGTGTGTGTGTGTGTTTTATTTATTGAAAATGTTTTCAATCACAATGACTGTGTAAAGTATTGCATATGCGTAGCTGCCTGCTGCGATTTTAATTAATTCAGTACCATTTTTAAGCTTGATCGTGATAGGGAAACATTGCATTTAATAAAAGTACTACTCTCTGAAATCTTCCATTTAACATCTGTAAATCTCTACAATCCACAATATATTTTTTTAATTTTAAACCATGAAATTTGTGCCCGAAAAAGTTTGCCCATCCCTGGCCTAGCGTGTAGGTATATGCAAATTAGGCCCTGTGTGTAAGTTATAATAATATCATCTAAAGAACAGTCATTTAATTTTTCAGTAGAGTCCTGAAAGGTGGCAGCATTTCTATGAATGCTGGGTTATTGGAAGTGGTAATTAAAAAGAATAAGTATGAATGTTTCCTCGGAAAATACAGTACTGTACTTATATGTTTTGTTTTCCTGAGAATACAACAGAGAACAAACTGTTTAAAATACTCTTAAACAAAAGAAAATGTATGATCTTTATGAAGGCATAGAGCCTTTACTAATGATAAAGGAAATTAATGAATTTATAGTGTACTGTAATTTACCTGCTAAGACAAAAATATTTTATGAAGGCATAAAGCTGCGTATGAAGAAAATCAACCAGCCGACTTTGCAAAAAATGACTTCTTTTTTTAAAAGAAATGCATAATGTCCTGTTGTCTTCCACACTACAATCTGCATTTTGCTGTTTCATCACGAATGTCAGTGGTCATGTGGCATTGGCATAAATTGGTATACAACACTGGTGTGGGGGGGGATGTTTCTTGAGATGCTGACGGGCGTGATCAAAAAGTGCTCTCTGGCAATTTGGCGTGCAGCCAGACTGCCTTGGCAAGAATCGTTTCTCCTGCTGCTATACACTGCACGCTAGGGGTTGTCGCCCGCAAGCTGATCCGCGAAAATGATTAGAGAAATTGCGCGTTATAGAAACTCCATGTTCTGTTCTTTTTCCTAATATTTTATGATTTTATTTATATATGGATTGTTCTACATTTATATTTGAATGTATTTAAAATTGCAGTAGATTTACATATATGGCTTTGCAATAATCCATTTCTGTCACTGCTATGCAGTAGAAGTAAAGTGTTAGAGAGGAAGAGGGGTGGCTTTAAAAAAGTATATATTTATTTATGTAGTAACAAGAATGGAAAATATGATTTATGTCAGAAGTTTTCAAACATTTTAAGTCACGGAGCACTTTTGAAATGGGAAATTAAATGTGGAGCATGAAATTTTATCTCACAGCTTTTGCTATTTAAAGTTTTGTGAATTTAATGACAAAATGTCAATGACAATACAAGAAATTTCATTAGATTTCCCCATTTGATTTCCCCCCCCCCCTGCCTCTATAGTCATTGTTTTGACTGGTGTTCTTAAATGATTTTTAAATTTTAAAATGAGCACATTTTAAGAAATGCTGATCTATGCAAACGAAATAGTTTTTCTGCTTTTTTCAATTTATAAATATAGTGCTCGGCATTGCCTTACGCTGGGGCCTGTGGGGTATTAAGGATTGATGCAATATATGGGATCTGCATCAATTATTCATTTCAAATAATTGCATTGCTTCCCCACATTACATTTAGAGATTAAAATAAGGAAACAGCGCTGGAGGAATAAGGGCCAGCCCCTAAATCTCACAGCTTTATACTTTAGAAATTCATTATATATATAAATAAAATCAAACGTTTCTATGACTTTATTTACTGAATTATACAGAATGCAATAGAATTTATACTAAATATTTCTAATATAGAACACCTCCCATTTTACATATTACAAATATCTAGTACTATATTACAGTATAATAATGGATAAAACATTCTAAAATTCGTGGATTAATAAGTAGATCTGGGGCCCTTACTTATGGGGAATAGGGGGGAATTCCCCCCCCCCTTATCACTCAAAATTGTATTAAACTTGGCAAAATTAGATACATAGTTGGCAAACTCGGTAAAATTTTTTTAAACAAAAACTATAATTTACTTTCTATTTCTGGTACACTTGGCAAAATTACATAAACCCAGTTGGCAAAAGTAAAAAATTGGTAATCTAGTTGATACAAAATAAATAAGTTGGTGAAAAACAATATTTGACTTGACAGTTTATCAACATCCCCTGCCCCCTAACAGAAGCCTTAGCAATGGCTCTGAGCAGAACCCACGCAAAACTACTCGTATTTTTCTGAAAGACATTCAAAGTGTTTCTGAAAATTTATTTTCATGTTAATTACAAAATATCCATTAGTTAAAGTTTCCTTCCTATATTTTATAAAGGATATTTTCTGTTTTATAAAAAGTATACTTGAAAATAATATTTGACACTCGATGCGCCGTTGCTGTTTATACTGTTGATTTATAAACAGTTAACGTAAAGATTTTATAGGTATGTCTTAAATTTCTTGTGTGATTTTTGTTTTGAATTTATATGTGCATATTAAATGCCTATATGCTTAGTTTCCATGTAAAACCCTGTGTACTGCTGTTACTTCATACTCAAAATAAATAATTAAATAAATATTATCATGCCATAAGTGTTTAATGGCATTTTAAAGAATTATTTGCTGCTGAAGACAATAATTTTTATTTTCACTTTTACTGAATTACAGTAAGTTGTATTTAAAACAAATAATAAATCTTTTGCGGTTTAAAACAAAGACAACAGTAAAAAAATTATCTAGAATAAGAATTTGCTTTCTGATTTAATTTTAAGTTTTTAACTATACACCGTATTAATTTTTCACTGAAACAAAATGGCCAAAAGAAAATCTTAAAAATCGTTCGTGAATACATGCATTAGTTTTTTCTTTCATTGAATTAGTATTTGTGTTTGATTGAAAGAATTTAGCATTTTATAAATATAGATTATATATAAATGAACTTTACAAAGTTTAGCATTTACTTTCTTTCCATTACAAAGATGAGCAGTTATTATTTTTTGTTGTTATACGCATCATTGCTAGCCCATATGAATCTTCCAGTATTCTACAAGAATCAGTAATGCAGTTTTCGCCCTCACATCAATCTGCATCGATGGGAACTTATAGGTTTAAACCGAAAGAGTTTATCTGCATCTGTAATCCATATCTATAAAATGCTGAAACTCGACAAAACATTTAATGAAGAAGGGTTTTCTGTAATCGTGTAACTCTTTTTTTTTTTTTTTCATACAAAACCAAATGATGATTATTTTTTAACTGTCCACTGTTTCTTTTTTATTTCTGTAACACAGTACCTTCAAATCTAAAATTTTTATTCATATTTAAATGCATGCATATGTAAATATACTGCAATTTTAAATACCTTCAAATGTATATTTAGAACAATCAATAAATAAATAAAATCATAAAATATTAGAAAAAAGAGCATGGAATTTCTAATTACCCTTGAAATATGGAATGTGAGACTTTGAACAGGTCTGTGCAGGGTTTTTTCACAATGTCAGGATGTGGCCAAGTTATCTGGACTGCTGGGTTATCGAGTGCCGAGTTTTCAGGACTCTACTGTTTAACCATTTTCATGTATATAAATATTATAGACACAGGCATGAAAGTTTTCCATCTTTTGACCGAAAAATTTTCATATAAATTCTACTCTATTCATTTATATTAGTTAAATAATGAATATATAAGGTATTAGCAACCGGTAATGTATTAATTGTATGTTAATTTAATTGTTTTGTATTGCGTGCAGAGTTCAGTCTTTTTTGCCAGTTTGCACTTTCATGCCTGTAAACAGGATATTTTGTAGCTGAAAAATTTTATTTTTTCCTCTCTAACCAGCTGGCAGCTGTGCATATGCATTTTTGTTTTTTGCATATGTGTTACGTAAACATCTTATTTAAAAGCTTTAAATTTTTTAAAAGGACCATTTTGAAATACAAAATTTTAAAAAGGTGATTTCTAGTGTGATTTTGTGCAGTGAATGTCTTCATAGCTTATCATTTTGTGATAAGCCATTTTTATTGAACCACATTTGTATGATTTTGAGAAGGACTATTTTGATTGCTCATTCATTTGTTTAAAAAAAAAAAATGTTTGTAATGGATTGTACTTTTTTTATCTTATTAGTTTTTAATTAATTTCCTTTTAATTTTTGATATGTAATTTTAATTGCATTAAGTTTTATAATGGCCATTTAACAATTAGTATTGGACAATTTATGGATGCATAAAGAATGATTTTGAACAGTAACTAATGAATTTACTCACGCTCAGGGTTGGCACACATCTGCTGGTCGGGGGGAATTAAACTGTTCTAAAACCTGCCACAGCAAATCTGAAAAGCACAAACAAGTGTATTTTAAATTTATCTATTATTTAATGGCTAGAAGGGAGAATGAGTGAAGAAAGAACAACTCATAGCTGCCATACCTCCTGAGTTTTCCTCAATTGCAAACTTTCAAACTCCAGAAAAATTTATAAACCTCTCGAATTTTCGAGAAATTCTTCATTTTATCTTTCATTCATTTCCCTATAAGTCTGATATTTCTGGTTTTAAGTCTGTGTACTATTTCTCCAGAAAAACTTTCACAACTCAGGTTTTTCATAAAAAAAATTCTAATTACACTTCTAAAAAAAAGAAAAGAAAGAAACCCACAAAGAAGCTCTAGTTGTGTTAGTCATAGTTTTGCAAGCTTCAGTTAGGAAATTTTGAGTCATCACTTTTTGAAGAATCCATTGTTAAACTGCGGATGCTTGTGAAAAACTTGTTAAAACATTAAATCTTAAGTCTTCATTTAAGAAAATTTTTGAAAATTGAAATTTGATTTTTCAATAAATGAGATTTAAATGCTATCAATTTGTTTTGCATTGTAGGTATAAATGTGCATGATTTTTTAAACATCAAGTAGTGCTTGTGTGTGAATTTTTTAAATTGTTATCTAGGGATTTTTTAAATCTCCCTAACTTTTACAAGATCTCCCTAATTTTTTAAAATCTTCCTAATTTCCATTCCCTATATATGGCAACTATGACAACTGACTAGCTAAATCTGAGCTTAAAAATTAAAGTTATTACTTGATGATACATTACAGAAATCAAAAGTAAAGGTTTTACATAAAACAAATGCGTAAAATCTTTTTTAATTCTTTATGTGCATGTCAAGCAATAATTATTCAAAATACTAAAGCATTACATTCAGTTTAATTAAGCAACATTATTACATAAACTGAACCATTAAAATGTGAACACTTTATTCATTAAATATTTTTGTTCTTTGTAAAATACCTATCATAATTTCTTTCACTGTTTTTGTACAACATAACTGTAATTTTGGGGGGGGAAAGATTTGTTAGCAGTGTACTTTAGATTTTAGATTGTGCACTTATTGAAGTTGTAAAGTAACAAAACCTTTGATGACTAAAAAAATATTAATGACTGATGCATTTACTTAAAAAATCCATTCAAGCGACTTAAATAATATAAAATTTGTTTTAACCATAAGAACAATAATGCTTAATTAATCAATAAATTATATATAAACAATTAACATAGTGTGCAAATATAACATAGATAAGTATTTATGTTATAATTGCATGTTATATTAAACTCATTATTGCATATTTGTTTAGACTAGTCAAGTTTTTACCTCTGTTCTGGCAAAAGTACTATTTTTGTCAATAAATTGGTTGATTTCTTGTATTGAAAGTCCTCTCTAACTAAAAATATATACACAAAAAAGAAAGTAAAATCATACGAAAATGTCCTTCTTCATACTAAATGCAATTTCTGAGTGCTGAATATATAAATATTCAGTGTTCAAACACCAGAATAAGTATGAACTTGTTGTTTTTAAAGCTGCAAGTTTGGAGAAACAAAACTATTTTACGCTTTTTAACCATAGTTCAAATTAATACAATTCTCACAAAAGACTGAAAATTGTTGAGTAAAAAAAAAATTTTAAACACATACTAATTCTATTGAAAACAAATTTCTTTTTTTGCATGACACATTTAGCTGTTTTTTTTTTTTTTAAGTTCCATTGTAGCAAAGATTTATTTATTGCAGTGGTGAAGTGGCATCCTAATATTTTGAAAAACTCTGACCTAATTACTCAACTTTTTTTTTTATTAATTATGGCCATAAATAACTTTTTGCTAGCTACAGTCTTCTACAGTTTATTGTATTGATATTAGATTTGGTATTGCTTAATGTAGTTTTTCTTTATAAATTGTGCTTAGTTTAATCTATAGCAGATTTACTTTTAAATGGGTGTTATTTTATTAGTTTGAACAGTGCATAAATTTGTAATTAAGTAAAAAAAGATACTTATACACAAAGTTTTTATTTTTTTAAATCTTTTAACACCAGTATTTTGAGTGCTTTTTCTGTAGTAAATGTTTCCATTAAAATTTGATGAAACAAATTATGAAATTCCTCATAAAGCATGATGTTGCATATGTGTATTTACTGTACACTATAAAGTCAAAATTCATGGGACACTTTTGGTCTTTATGTTCCCTCCCTGCCTGATTTATTAAAAAAATACTTGATAAAGATATGTTTGAACTAAAATTTCACTGATTCAGTCACAAATTCATATTGACAATTGACAGCAAAAAATTTTGTTGAATCATATAGCAATCTGGAAATTCCTGTAAAATGTTACTTTTACAGTACATTTTAATCACTGTTTTAACATTATTTTTTTAAAAAGTTATGCTACTCATGTCTGTAATCTAGTTTATATTAATTGTGCATTGTTGAGAAATCAATATGTAGGTGAAAATTAATAATTACATGAAAAAAGGAACGTCTTTATTTCTCTTTCTTAGATTTAAAAAAAAAAACTAGTTTTTTTACTTTGACTCGCAGTTTTCAAAAATTGACTCTCTTTTATTGACTGCAAGTCAACGTGACTCGCAGATTTTGACATCAAGCATGAGCCATGGATTGTAGGCTCTTTTAATTTTAAATTTAATGTTTTTTTTTTTTCCCAATATATTAGTGTTTTGAACAGGTTTTGCGAAATTTGGTTGTAAACTCTATAAAGAATAAAAGAGCACTTTTATTCTTTATAGAGTTTTACTTTTTTATTTGGTCTCTAAAGGTGACTGAAAGGACAAGTTCCAACATGTTCTCTACATTCTTGAAGTTAAAAAAAAAATCGTCAGATGTTTCTTAAAAAAATTGAAGAATTGTCTGAAATCTGATGTCCCACTAATTTTTTGTGTATGGTGTATTTAGCACAACTGGTTGAGAAGAAATGAATTATTGAGAACATGCATTATTGACTTATGATGACTTACAGAAAAGTTTTTGCTCGCTTGCTTTAATTTGTGTGCTGTTATATGAGGTTGAAAGAAATCATGCACTTTTGTACATGTCAGAATATTTCAAGAGATTATGTTACACAGAACTTGCCTATTGAAATCTAGTCAAGAAAATTTTAATTGATGATTAAATCAAATAAAAATTTTATAGAAAATGTGTTTGTTTCAATTTTGAAAAACAGTATTTCAGTAATCATTCTGTAAAAAAAGGTCAATGCGCAACTTCAGATTCTCATATAACCTCCTTTCCTACATTATTTAAGAGGTATCCCTAAGCAGTGGTTCCCAAACTCTTTTCATTGTTGAACCCCTTCAAAAATTAATAATAAATATGCAAACTCCTTGTGTAGTTAATATTGTGTAATAATGTGTTATTTTAGCAAACCAGTTTATACGTTTCATGAACCACCATTTGGGATCCATTGCCCTAAAACAAAGATTCTGTTTCTTGAAAACTGCCCACTAGGAGACAAATCTGATTGCAAAATTTACAGCACAGACCTAACAGCCATATTATGAACCTGCCAAAGTTCAGTAATATAATGCACTAAGTTAGGGGTTCTGAAAATTAAATAGATGAACAACCCGACATTGGAGGATTACACAGCTCTCTGTAATTGATTACATGATCCAATATTGATTATGATTACAATTATCTCTTTTATTAGAGTATGGGTAGTTGCATGTTAAATTTGTAAAAAATCAATTATCTTAACAAAATCTGCAAAATTTGTAAATTATCATTTTTGTAAATGATTACAGTTGATTGTAATCTTTCCTAAGTCAGCCAAGGACACCCTCTAGAACAATATTTCTCTTGCAGGCCCCAACCCAAACCAAGGCAATATATTGTTGTTCTTGAAATTTAATTTTTGTCTCAATGATCTCTTGATGACTATGTTATAATAAAGATTAGCTAAAATGTCAAGCACAGTGTTGCCACCTATTCAGTAAAAATAGATTAACATGAAAAAAATAGTTAAATACTTGGTGAAAATTTAAATGTTAATTTTTAAGCAGTATATTTTAAACAAAACTGCTTGAAATTCACAGAGTATAATAATAGCTTTATGTTTTGTATATTACCCTAAAAATATTTTTTTATTAATCTACGCTTTTTGGCTTTCATCACCATCTTGAGCTGTTTGCAACCATTTTACATAATTTTGCAGATCTCCAGTAATTGTTATGAGGATCTGCAGGGATCCATTAGCCTCAGTTTAAGAACTTGTGTCCTTTATGCTCAAACCTGTATGCAGAGAAATATCAGGTTGTAACAAAAGTTTTCTGCCGAATCTGCTTGAAAAACTAACGTCTAACTCCTTAGTTAACTGTTTTTTAACTGTAGGTACCAAACCTGCACAGTGTCATGTGATACAACAATAGTACTTAAAGCTGTACTTATTATTCGTTGATATTCTGTAGCTGATTTTTTGCAACACAACTGGAAGTACATGATGGTTCTAATCCTCTAGAGTGATAGTTCCATTTGACACACTTTGTACTTAATGATAACTATATTTTATTACAGATTTCATAACACAGTGTTATAAAGTAAGTCTTTTTCTTTCAAATGCCAAAAATCGTTTGACAAAATATGAGCAAATACGCCAACGCGAACTGTGTACTGACGATGTTTACGATGGCGGGAAACTTTCGTTACAACCTAATATTTATTATGAAGAATATGCAATACAGTCAGTCTTCTGCTTGCAGTTACTTAAATCATATGCAACTATTCCTGACATTTTATTGTTTGATGCATTTTAAATAATATACTACAATTTAAGTGTCTTATGTTGGTATTTCATGTAATATGCTATCCTGAATGTTTTTCCAGTGAATTGGTAAATGCCAAAGTTATTAACATTTAATACAAAAAAAAAAAAGTTTCATAATGGTGTGCTGCTGCTATTAAATTGTGCCTTTAATGGAATTATTAAGAGGCGAGTACCTTTTAACACTTGGATCATAAAAAATGTACTGAATAAAAATGAAGTATTGATATTATACAGGGTGTCCCAAAAAGGTGGTAGCATGCTTTAATTCTTTATCTAAGATAAGTGGAAAATGACAGATGAAAAAATGTTCAAAATGAGGTCAGAAATAAGATTGAAGAAAAATTCCTCTTGTTCATTTTCAAGAAGTGACACTTTCTAAATTTGTATAGGACCCTGATACAAAAGGAATTCCCAATTAGTAAAATGTACCCGATACACTAATGAGGCAGTGTACAATATTTGAGAATTATATCCTAAAACATGTCAGAGATATGAAGATAAATATAGGCTGACTTAAAATACATTTCAATGGCTCTTAAAGGGGAAAAATCAAAATTGAATGATTGCATTTCAGGAGTTGTACAGAAACACGAAAGAAAAATTTTTCCCGCTCTAGCAATAAACATTTACATTCAAAATCGTGTATAGTCTGAGATTATCCTTGTTTAAAGATATCTCTGAGGCATTTTATGATGAAAGGCTGATATTTTGTAAATCCCAAAATTAGTATATGGGGCACATTTTACTAACTGGGAATTTTTTTGTCTACAAATTTAAAATTTGTAATTTTTAAACAAATTTACAGGATGAAATTTTTCTTAATGTTGTCTTATTTTGAATATTTTTCAATTTGCATTGCCCATTTATCTCAAGTAAATAAAGAATTGAAGTCCATTAATACCTTTTTGTAACAACCTGTATAATTTTGGAATGACAGCTTGTGGTATCATTATTTAAGCATATAACCTCAAAAACTAGGCTCCAGAAGGAGTATCAAGTGGTACAGTCTCCTTTATCCCTTAACATGACATCATTGTCAACATTGGGAGCATTATATTTTTTTCCATTCCTAAACCTGATGCAGTTTAAAAGTGTTTCTTTTTTTTTTAATAAATTTTGGAAGCCAATAATCTCAATCCTGCAATTAAAAAAAAACAATCCTCCTGTTGTTACTTCAGAACTATAACTATGTGCAGAATATTATGAAAGAAAAGACGAAAAAAGAACAATTAGAATTGGAGAAGAATGAAAGAAATGACTGAGAGAAGAGAAAAAAAAAGGGAATTGATGACTCATAAAATTTGGAAGTTACACAGAAGGAAAAAAAAACATCTTAGTCTTCAAATAGGCATTTAAACTTCAATGAAAAATCAGATGATCCTGTTATGCATTGACTTGAGTAAAGATTTTGATGTGGAAACCTTTACACACATAGAATAGAAATTTATATAATACATATTGTGCCTGTTAATTATGAAGGGGGTATTTTCCTGGACAAATTAAAAGACCTTTGCGCAAAGGATGATACGAAACTGAAAGAGAATACCAAATTATTGTAATGACAATAATTGTACCTATAATGGCCTGACTGATTTTGTATGTTGAAAGCCAAGTAATAGAAGGAATATGTTCTCCATCATCCACAAATTCTCGTGATACCAGCCATATTTAAATACAGGTGTAAATTTAAATGTCACTTAGATTGAGTTTTGAAAAACATTTGTAACTTATTGATTAAATGACAAAATAAACCTTTAATATTTTCTTTACAATTTTTTCAGCTTCTTAAATATTTTTTATTTACATAATTTAACAGGTAATAATACTGAAAATTTTGACACATTTTCTCTACAAATAATAATACAGTTGAACGCCAGAAATCCGCACACCTTGTCTGATATAAATAATAAAATTCGCAGTATTCCACCAATGAAGAAATTGTTGAAAGTTTCTTGAATCCAGATAAATATGATTCTGATGATGATCTAAAACTTGGGTAATAATAATAATAAAATCCGTTTGATAAAAATTTAAAGTTAAGAAAAGAATACTCTAAATTTTTACAACAGCTAAGTTCTATAACAAAACAAAAATTAATCATAATTCTGTTTAAATATTCTGATGAAAATATGCAGTTTAAACAGTTATACAATTTGCAAAATTAAATAAATAAAAGAAAGAAAGTAGAAAAAATATATTTTAAAACAAATCACCATAGAACATGTTTTCAAAATTAGAGAAAGGAAATTTTGAAACCATTTGCTTTGCTAGTCTTCATGTAATTTCTTTTTTCTCCTATGTTTTTGTATTTAAAGTGAAAGTATAAATGAAATACTTTTCACTGTGTTTTTATTTCATTGTTATTGTATTCTCCTTTTCTTAAGTCTGAAATGTAATAGGATTTATCTTTTATGGCCTGAAATCTGCAAAATCCTAAAATCCGCACAAGCCTTGGACCAAGGCTTGTGCAGATTTCTGGCTCTCTACTGTACAATAAATATACATTGAGGTTGTTTAAAGACTAGTAATATAAGTATGCCAGGTTTAGGTGCTTAAAGTGTCAGCTTTAGGTCCATAACAAAATATTAGTGTCAGCTTTAGGTGCTTTACAGGATTGGCAAGTTTTTGACGCATGACAGCTTTTGGCAGTTTTAACCATGGTTTAAACTGTCGCGTCAAAAACCTCAAATATTGCACTTGTAGTATTAAATATTAATTGATGTCTTTAACATTGCATGCATTGTATGAGCTATGAATATGTGTGAAATGATAATACTAATTTTTAAGAAATATAGTCATCTTTTACATATTTTTTATAAAACATTGTCTAAAAAAGGAAAAGAAAGTAGAAAGAAATTTTATTATGTATCCAATATAGTCAAAACAATTTTCTTGCTAATATAATATTAAAATGTAAACTATCAATTTCAATAAAAAATTAGTTATGTTTTATGGAATGCTTCGTGGAAAAAAATGAACGAAACTAATAAGTATTATTTTATTGTAAAATATTTTGTTCTTTGTATCTGTAATTAATTAATCAATCAATATTTAGAAAAATAAAATGCGTGCTTTTTTAAGCATTACATTTAAGTACTGAAATTTTTTACTAATTCTATTTTGAATGTGAAGCTTTAGTATACTGATAATTAACGGAGTGATGATCTTTATTTTATTTAAATGACTCAAATTACTATGTTATTGCACGTTACTTAAAACCCTTTCAATTTAGGTTTTTGGATTAAGTAAAAAATAAACTTCATATTTGCTTTTAGGAAATGTTTAGCCATACCTTAATTTTAAAAAACTGCAGACCATTATTTATCTAACTATATACAGTACCATGTGCCCTATTGAAAATGATTTATATGTACCATTTCCCAGCAAGCATACACAGGTTCTCTGAACGTCTATTAATGTTCAGAAGAGACATTTTCTGAACGTTAATAGACGTTCAGAAAACTTGTGCGTGTTTGCTGGGTTATAGTTCTGTTACAGGAGAAAAAAAATTCTAATACATTACACTCTATGGGCAGTCATATTAACTAATTATTATTAATGAGCTCAACTTGTGTATTAGCATAATTGATATTTTTTAGTATAGTTAATTTTAATTATGTATTTAGCTTAACGCAAAATGAAGATATACTGCATATTTACTTTGACATTTTATTCTCTTTTTTTAATAGATTAGTTTTTGATGCTTGTCTTGTCAAAAACCCAACCCTGATGCAAATTGGGTATGTATATAATAGGTCTCCATAACATGACATGATCTACACAAATTTTGGTGCATGTAGAGTTAATAGTTTGTTCATGGGATTGCAAAAAATAATTCTTTTATACATTATGGCCTATGAATGCAAAGCATTCAAAAATGAGCTAGCATCTAAATAGTGCATTAGAAGTTCAAATTGGGTACATATATTATAGGTCCCTGTCAGGCATGTATCCAGAAAAACATTTTCTATGGGTCCATATGGTAAAAAAGGCAGAATTTCAACAAATATCAAAGTTGGAGGGGGGGTGTTCCCCTTACATATGTCTTTGATCAACATGACACAACATCTATAGATTTTGGTGTATATAGGACAATAAATGAGTATTCATTTACATTATGGCTATGGACAGAAATTTTTAAGTGTGTTAGTGTCTGCATGGTGCATTCGATTGAGCTCAAATTGGGTATGTATATTATAGGTCATGGTCACATGATCTGCATAAATTTTGGTGTGTGTAGTGCTGATAGTTTGTTCACAGGGTTGCAAAAGTAATTCATGCAGCCTAAGGACACAAATTATTTAAACTGAGCTAGTGTCAAAATGGTGCATTCAATTGACATCGAATTAGGTATGCACATTACAGGTTTATGTCTTGCATACTGCATAAATTTTGGAGAGTGTATGCCCTACAGTTTTTTACAGGGCTGCAAAAACGTGTTCCAATAAATTGTGGCCTATACACTCGAATCAGTTTAAGTGCACTAGTACCTGTACACTAGATTTGATTGAAGTTTATTTAAAAGCTTGGTAAATATCAAGTGCACAAAAGTAGGGAATGCAATCCCGTTCCTGCAGGATTAAGACCATAATCCTGTAGGATTGGAATTGAAAAATAAATTATGTTTATTACGATTTCATGCAATTTTCCAAATCCTCAATTGGCCAAAACTTTTATAAGCTGAACAATAAGAATCGGTGATCATGGGCTCTCATACCTATTGGCAGGAAGGGGCCATAATGTTATGATTTACATATACGTGCTGGTATAGCGCAGAAGTGCTTCAACACTAAATATCGTATCTTTCTGGGACAAGACATTTGACTCGTCCCACTCCTCCGCATAAACAACCATACACGGCCTCCCATGCTAGTGATATCTTTAAAAGGTAAACTTCAGTTAACCACTAAAAAATGTATATGGCTCCTGGGTTTCATACAAAAAAATCTTTTGTTAAGTGCTTTTCTATTCTCTATCAAATTACATTAAGACTAGGAGGACGAATGCCTCTTATGTTGTGTTTTCTACATTCTTTTTCAGCAATTAAGAAACAACAGTATATTATTATGAATATCATGAATATAATTTCCATATTTATGTAAAGTATTGCATTAATTATCATATGAGATAAAGTATTAAAGTTGAGCATGATAGTACTTACAATCTTACTTTTTCCTACTTTTCTTCATTGAAATGAAATTTTAATTGAATGAAATGTCAATCCTATGGGATCAACAAATCTCAATCCTGAAATCCCGTGAAATGCAAAACAGTGTGGGATTGTATTCCCTAATGGGAAGTCGAGTGGAGTAACTGCAGACATTTTACAAAATAAAAATAAAATTCAGCAAAGTATGGTAAGAAATTTAACTAACACTTTAATACTGATTGTGGAGTAATTACCGCATTTGCCTGAATATAACGCGTCAGGTTTTTAACGGGAAATGATCAGTCAAAAAATAATGCGTTATATTCGTTCCAATATGGTATTAACAAGCGTATGGAAGCGATATTTTGACCCAACATTGCTAGGTGATTGGTTCTAAATTTTTTTTTTTTTTTTTTTTTATGTTCCCTACCTTCCTTAAGAGTTTGCTGCTATATTTTTGGAGTATCCTGTGCAAAGTCAATGCTGTAGACAAAATTATAATGGTGTTTTCCTAAATAAGTGTACATCTTCCTGGGAATTACGAGAATAGGAGATAGTTTTCATCTTAGACAGGTTTTTCTGAACAAACACTCAAAAGAAAAAGATCAGCAATTTGTGGAAATCTGACCCGATCAATGGATTGGAATAGATTAAAATTTAAATACTTGAGCACAATTTTCAGTGCAATTTTTGACATCGCTATATAAAAAAAAAAAAAAAACTGGAACTCCAGGCATTCTTAACCATGACCATCCCTGTGACTCTTCAGAAGTTTTTAAACATAAGACTTCAATGAGTTCTTTTATTTTATTTTCAAATTTAAACATTTTATTAATTCATTAAAAAAATTGTCTTTGGTTATGAACCTAAAATTTGGTAAAAGACAACACCATGGCAAAAGACCATTTAAATCTGACAGGCTAATTTTACGCACACACTATTTGTCTGGAATGATACTGGTTTTGGGACAGGACATTCAAACCTCATTAATAGGGAATCTCAGAACAGTGAAAGGGGTTATGATTGTTTGAAATTATCAAGGTGATTTGCAAGTTAAATGGATAAAAGAATTCTTATACTAAAAAATCCCAGTCTAGAGTAATGATAGATATTTTTTTACATGTAAAATTTTCATCTTAAAAAAAAAAAAAAAAAGACATTAAGCGGTTTAGTACATTTATTTTTCTTCCACAAGGTGAAAAACACTAGGATAAGATAATCCTTCAGGTTACTCCAGTAAAGAGAACAAAACAAAATATTGTTTCCGGGTGTAAAGCAAACCAACAAACTTGAACAATGCGCATGCAAATTGTGTGGGTTCAGATATCAAATTAATGCTAAATAATGGATACAATGAAAGAGTTTCACGATGAATGCTGTTATTGAGAATTGGGTGCTGAATATTCATCCATACATGCTACATATCATAACTACATGATATTTTTTATATAAAATGGTAAAAAGAGAAAGTGGATGTGACAGTAATTTACGAATATTGAAGTTGTTGACACAGATAAACTACCAACGTTGCAATGCCAATTATAATTCAATAAATAGTTATAAAATTAGAAGCAGCTGGAATAGTTGCCCTCAAGGCAAACTTTGTCTTCTTTGAAGATTTACGTATATGCATAGTATAACTGATTATCATTTTTCATTAAAACAGTTTTCCATACATTCTTATATTTGAAACTGGCATAACTAATGTTCCAAATACCTTATCTTGCCAATGGGTGGCAAATATCCAAGCTGCACTAAAAATTAATACTATGAGAGAGAAAATATCATGAAAAAGAAATTGAATGTTCAAAAACACGTTTCAAACGATATTCAAAATTAATTTTATTAACAAAAACATTTACGATTCCTTATAATTGGTATAATAATCTTTGTAGTCGTACTTCCTAAACGGCACTTGATACGTCAGATACCCGTAAAACTTCGCCTTTTTGATCTCCACCTCAAGTTCCATCAGTTTCATCCGGCACACGTGTATCTGGCGGCTGTCCATGAGCTCCCCCGTGTAGGGCGAGATGAACTGCTTCAGAAGATCTACGTTACGATAGTCGACGACCAAATACTCATCCCTGCAGATCGGGCACGGGCTGCCACATGTGATCACTCCGCCTCGGATGCATCTTTTACGAGTTTCCCTGGGGATGAGCGCTCCTTTAAAATTCCTCCGGTATTTGACCCAGACTGGCTCGTCTCCGTAAGTGGTTTTGTACGCTTCACTCTTCATGTATCGAATGCTGGTTTCGGGGTCTATTACCCTGGATCTGTCTTTTCTCGGGTCCACTGCGGGCTTTGTTTCTTGTTCGCCGTTGCCTTCCGCCACCTCCGCGACTTCGGTGCCTTCTTCGGAAAAAGCAGGAGACCATGTTCTGAATTCTCGGATATTGAAACTCGCGTTTGTACGCGCATTCGAAGTCACTTGACAGTTAAGAGCCGGACTTGTAGGTAGTTTATTAACATATGACGACAATTTTCTATAAATAATATTTTTATAGTTTTGGTACCTTAATATTTTAATTATCTGAGACATTTTTCTAATTTGAGACCTCGGACATAAATATCAACAAAGCCAAAACTGAAAGTGTTGCCAAACGACAATTTAGAATTTAGATTTACTGGTATTTTGATAGAGGTGGCTAAAATCTGTCTAGGGACAAATGTACTTTTGCAATCTAATTGGCTGTCAAGATCTATGTCACAGGTAACTAGAATGTATGCGCATGCGCGATACTGTTGCGTAGAGAGCGTAGAGTATTTTCACAAGACGTCACTGAAATTTTTTTTAAGTCAGGTCAACTCGGATATTTAGGGATAAATGGTCAAGTTTTCGGCCAATGTAAGCTGACCGAACGTCCCCATTTTCAGGGCGGTCCAAAATTTAAAAGAGGAATTGGGGACAATTTCTAAGTGGCGGATTTTGCTCTTGAGAGGCCCGAGGCGCAACTCAATTTTGAGGCCCCCACGCCTATAAAAAAAAAAAAAAATCACTAACTCCAACTCCTTTACATTATTACTAATTATTTTAAAATGTTTTAATTCCTTTTATATCTAGTTTATGTCTACAAACCAGGGGCCTGACTTTCACTATAACACTTTTGTGCCCAGGGCACTTTTCAGATTTTGTGTCCTTTAGCTGGCTCAATTTTTGTGCCCCTGTATATCGTGTTAAACTCAATTTTTTGGCTTATTTCTCCATGTGTGCCCAGGGCACGTGCACCAAGTGTCCGTCCGATAGTCAGGGCCTGCTACAAAAGGAGTATTAAAATTTTAAAATAATTTTTATGTTTATAGATTTGTTCATCTCAAAAAACATTTTTTATCTCAATTTTTGTACTGCGTTTCACTTTTCATGATTATTACTAAATAAACATCAGCATACCTCTAAGTATAAATCAGCAACTGCAGTTTTACATTGATTATTTTTCACTGTTACTTAATTACGTCGAATTACTTTTTGTGGACCACTGGCATATGTCTTGTTTCAGTCATGAAAATTTTGATTACTTAACAGGTACTTTTGAAGGTCAGAACAAGGGGAACTTGATCAGAAACATGACTTTGACATCACAAAGTTCAGAAGAATTCTTTACTTGGATAAAATGGTTCCTTCAAGAACATATATATTTATAAATATTTAAATATATTCATAAATTTCTCGTTTGGAACTGCAAAACTAAGCAGTTTAATAGTAAAAGTAAACTTTCTGTTTAGTCTAATTTTTGTGTTTATTCAAAAACTGTCAATAAGTTTAGGACTATTAATAATGAGTAATTAGGTATGAATAATATATATATATATACACACACACTTTATTCTATATTTTAAATAGAATGAAAAAACTACAAGAGAAATTTAAAAAAAACCAATACTTTAAGTAGTTAAAGTACAAAAAATATTGTTGACTTAAAAATAAATTCCACTTTATAATGGGTAAATTGGTATGCTCTAAGCTTCGGTCCTAGGTTTATTATTAATGTTTAGCATTTTCATCTGCGACTATAAAATACATGCCGTATTTATAATATAGTTATCATAAATATTTTTTAGTTGAAAACAAAAAATTAATTTAATCATCATTTGTTTTAAATTAAAGTTTTAATTACTGTGTATGATAGTCTCAGATTGGGACTTTGCGTGAAATTTTGACAAAGTGTTGTTCAGCTATTATTAATAATAGTCAAATTATTCGATTGGTAAGAAATTAATTTCACTCTTTACCAATGTATGTAAGTAGCAACAACATTCATAATTAATAATTAAAAAACAATATTGCCAATTGTGTAGGAATTTTAGTGTGATTTTAACTTCCATATTTCTTGGATAACTTAAAAATTAACCGATTTCTCTTCTTGCTGTTTACATTAAAGAGGTTTCAAAAAAGTTGTTCATTGTAATGAAGTTTCCGTTTTTCTTATAATGCAGCTGACGCTCAAATAGATTTTCTTTTCTTTTTTTTAAACACATTTTTAAAAAATTATTTAAATATTACAAACGATTTATAATAAACACTTGCATTTTTTGTAAATATTTCTTTTCAAATTTAAATTTTTTGGGAGGGGGCAAGGGGGGGATACCACCCCCTGTCCCCTCCCAACCCCAATACAAGAAATTTGAAGAATCCAATTCAAAATTTGTCTATGAATTTTAACCCACTATAATCCAATCGAGCTGAAACTTTGCACGCATGTGAAATTTCGGTGACGCTAAGTATTGCTTTCTTTAATTTTTCAATACTTTTTTTGTAACTATCAAATATCTTCTCCCAATCCTCCCAAAACAGTGTTATCGCACATGTATCAGCTCATATCTTTTTAATTATTAGTCGGCAATTTTTTATCATTGCATACTCGAAAAGTTTCGATTCCAAAAAAAGATAAAATCGGTTATCCCTAGCTTAAATTTTTAATTTTTAGTGATTTTTCATTTTCACCATTTTTAGTAATTTTGAAGAAGATAAATTATTGTTTCCAATTTCTTTTACATCGTGACAAACAACAACAATTATATATTCTAGGTATATTTGAAAATATCACTGAATACAGAGTGTCCTTTCCAAAATCATTTAAATGAAGAACGGCTGAAAAATATAAAATATTTAATTTTTGACAAATTTTTCAATCTCAAGCTGTAGAATAAAGAGGTTCAGGCTTTTCCCTTTTAAAATGAGAAATATTCTTATCAGACTGTACACTTTCTGATTTGGGGGGGGGGCGGCAATCTATGAAGCAGGTGTACTTGAATGTTCCTACTGCAATACCAGCTACTGAGCCGCAATCTGATTCAGTGCGGCCCAACCAATGGCTGAGCGCATAGCACTCTGAACTGGGAGACGGAAGGTGCCTGGTTCAAAACCAGGTCGCGTCCGCCAACCTAACCGTTAGGAATTTTCCGTGGTTTCCTCCAAAACTTAGCGTAAATAGGGGTTAGAATCCCTTAGAAAGACCCCCAAGGGGAGCACCCACACCCATCCGCATAGATCACACTTGTAGATAATTGGCCGTAATCCCCCAACCCAACCCAACTAATTATTTCCGGATAGGAAAAAGGCATAGGGACCCTCTGCACCTGTATTTTTTGAGATAAAATATAGTGAGCAAATTAAAACAATGCAAAAAATCTAGGAATTTTTCTTGGAAATAATGGACAGTTGAGGGCCCTAAAATTCCAAGGAATGTTGCATGAAAATACCAGGAACTTTATTGAACAGCTCAGGAAAGATCCACTGAATTGCATATTGTTCAATAAAGTTCTTGGTATTTTCGTGCAACTTTCCTTGGAATTTAGGGCACCTCAGCTGCCTATAATTTTCAAGGAACACTACTGGAATTAAAAAAATTTTTTTTTTTTTTACAATTCTAGTCATTTTTAAGTGAACTGCCTGTTTTTTAAAGTCGGGAGACCACTATTCGGTTAAATGACGGGTTGAACGAAACAGTAAAGTTTTCAAAGGGAAATGTATACTTTCTGTATAGTATTTGTAATTCTAACTTATCCTTATTTCCAAGGAACGTTTCTGAATATTTTTACAGTGAAATACGGAATTAAAGCATCAATTATTTATAAACTAAAAGTATTCGTATTAAGTATTAGTTTAGATTGTGGTCCAATGCTGTGTAGAGGAAAGGGAGTCACGAAAGAAAAGATTGTTCAAAAGCGCTCTCTACTCTAGAAGCAATCCTGAAACTATGAACAAAGTTTATGTCTCTTGAACAGATATTTACATATAGTTTTTTTTCTTTCTGAAAACCGAATTTGGAGGCCCCTTAGAAATATGAGGCCCGAGGCGCGCGCCTCATGCGCCTATTGGAAAATCCGCCACTGATTAAATGACTGTTAATTATAAATGTCCCCAGTTTTGTTTCAGAATCGGGGACATGTCCCCGATTCTGACAACAAAACTGCTGAAAAATCTGGTCACCTTAGGCGGGGCCTTCGCAAACGTTGCTTAGCGATGGCCCCGCCTTAGGCCAATGAACATTTTCAAATGAACGAATGTTTGACCAAAAAAAGTTGGTTGCTATGGTATGACGTAGTGTTAATGATGTAGGTGAAACTATGCGTCATTTCGAAAACGAAATTGAAACTATTTTGGTCAAATAATTTATATCCACATTTAAAACATCAAAGGTTTTAATCGAATATCATAGCATTCGTAATCGTGATACACCACTTTTTTTGAGCCTCTCTGCAACCGGTCTTCCTTCTGCGTCACAAATTTGGGTAGTTAAAAAAAAAAAAAAAAAAAAAAAAGTATTAAATTCACGTTTTTGGATTATTGTAACGGATAGAATTGGTTAAGCAAACATTCGACTTTAATTTTCTAGAGGCATTTTTGCTTTGAAGTAATTAAGGATAATTTAAAGTGATGTTTCTGATATCCTTTTTCTGGGTTGAATATAATAGGAGAATCAGTGCAGAAAAAAAATGTGCTTTCGGCTATCCCTCAGATGACGTCATTGAAATGTCATGTGGATTGATTTTGGGCTTTTAAGGCAAAGCTACACTAGGATTATCTGCCTAGGAGAGATGCCTTGAGTGGAGGACTTTTTAAGGGGTCTAACGCGTATTCACGTTACATTCAGCGAAAAACGCCCCAAACTCCAGACCGTTAGATGGACAGCCTCGCGGAAAGCCAGAACCCTTTCCCTCCACACTTCAGCCATCTACCATGTTGTGCTGGACTACTCTTATATAAACGTCTCAAAATGCTCAATAGAGCATTAATAATTTGCTCGATACGGCAATATGTTACTGCTGATTCTATACTAAACTGAAAAATGAAAAGAAAAACATCAGTGGGTTTGTGCGTGATTGTAAGGGCACATCTCAAAAAATATAGTTTTTTTTTTTTTTTTTCAAAGCCGGACACTAGAGCTTGACTAGCAATCATTCACCACAACCAAAGCCCAGAGTATCAGCCATTTTATAATTAGACACTAAGATGGCAGCTAATGTTACCCCCTATGAAAGGACAGACAAGTTAAACCCCAAGCCGGGAATAGACCCCAGACCTAATAGAATGACTCATTAGCCAATACACCACTTGGGAGGCACTTCAAAAATATGCTATTACTGGTTCCATGCCCGGACTGGCCAGGTCGGCGATCGCCGAGGGCCACGGTGAGACATTCAAAAGTGGATATACATCTTTATAATAAGAGTAATTTGATTATTTATTTTCCAGCAATCTTACGCAGTGACGCAGCGGCGGCTCCCAGAAACCCCGCGACGCAAAGGGGCCCCCGAAAAGTCAGGGACCCCTAAATCTCTAAAATAGTTAAATGTGATTTTTAGGTGCGTAAGCCTAATTTTCAAATATTACATATTCTATATTCTAATTCCTCATTAAGAGGCAGGGCCTGATTTCCGGGAGGGCATTCGGGGCAAGCGCCCGGGCCCCCAAATTGTTCTTTTAAAATTTGTAAATTTTGAAAAAGTTTTCAAAAGAGGGGCCCCCAATGAAGCTTTTGCCTAGGGCTCCCAAATCGACAAATCAGCTCCTAAAGAGGCCCCTTTTAAATCTATAGCCGAGGGCCCCCAAGAGAGCCAATCTGGGGCTGACTGGTTCAATGCTAAGCTAAAAGTAATAAGCTACTGCTATCAACAAAACTAAATCTTAGACTGCAGTACTTTAAAAATCTGAAAACTCACCTGTTCCCTGATTTTCATCAATTAGTGGACTAGTGGACAGATAGATACATTGTTGTCAGGCTTGCAAATTTGCATAAACATAGAAATATGGAAATTCATATTTATACATAGCCTAATTCATATTCTATGATAAATAATTTTTAATATACGAAACCAACGTAGGAAATTTCTCTCTTGCTCGAATACTTTTTTTGGAGGGTGTACATTAATATATATACTACTTTAAAAATCTGAAAAAAATTACCTGCTCTCCTGACTTTTAGAAATTTCAATTTTAAAAAATTGCTCTAACAGAGTAAAATACAGTAGAGAGCCAGAAATCCGATTAGCTTGGGACCATGGCTTGTGCGGATTTCAGGCCCTAAAGATAAATCATTACATTTTTTATTTTAAAAAAGCAGAATGCAACTACAAAGAAATAAAAATGCATTTCACTCATGTTTTGCATTAAATACAAAAGCGTGGGAGAAAAAAGAAAAAAAAAGTTATTCGAAGACTAGCAAAAAGCACATGATTTCAAAATTTACTTTTTTTTTTTTTTTTTTTAAAGCATGTCTTATGGTGGTTTGTTTCAAGACATTATTTTTTCTACTTTCAGTTTATTTATTATTTTTTCCCCAAAATTGTTTATTATTATTAATTATTGTTTTGTTACAGAACTTTGGTGATCTAAAAATTTAAGGTATTTTTCTCCTAACTTTAAACTTTCATCAAATGTATTTATTTATTCTTTCTTTCTTTTTTTTAAATTTTAAATATCCAAGTTTTTATTATTGTCATCAGAATCACATTTATCTGGATTTTAAGCACTTTTCAACACTTTCCATTTTAGTGGATGACTACAACTTTCATTATTTAGATCAGAGAAAGTGTGCAGATTTTAGGCGCTAGACTGTAGTTAACACCTGTCACCTATTTTACATCATGGTCTAAATAGATTCACAATTTTTGTGATTTCAATTCATTTAAAATAGCTTCTCAAAATTTTCTAGATTTTTGTTTCCTTGAATCCTTGAATTTAGTTAATTTAACACCTTAAGTGGCAACAGTATTGCCCCTACAATGGCATTTATCAATTAGTTTTAATATTGCTGGATAAAATTACGAAGGGGTGATATCTTATCAAGAATGGCTCACAGAAATAGGTATAAACCTTGGTTTGATCTTCAGCAGTATGTTCCAGGTGCACCGAGAGGTGAAGCTATAGTTTCTTTTTGTCTGGCTACAAGTCATGATTGTCTAGTCAAGCAGCTTTACAGATCTGGAGTTTTTCCATGGCCCCATCTGTGGTTCTAATGCTAACCCATTTATGCCTAGTGCCCCTTTTTTTGGGATGAAATTTTTGTTATCAGTCAAAAAAGTTTATTTTTCCTAGCCTTCATTCATTAGTATTGAACCTCAACTCCACAAAATAGTATTTTAGCATAACCAAGTAGAATGTTGGCATTTCAATTTTTATATATAATGATTTTAAAAGAAATCATTCCTTGTTTAAGAAGTTGACATCATACATTTATTTACTACTGCTGGTATTAGCAAAATTTGAAGAAAATCGCAAAAATATCTGGGCACAAATGGGTTAAAATGGATGCTTTGCATCAATCTCATTGTTTAGCCTTTTTTGTTGGAGGAGTGTGCAAATGATACTGACAAGTAAGAGATCTATGGGCAAATGCTGAACTTCTTCCGTTCTGTTCTTTTCCTTTTTTTATCAACTTCAAAAAAGGAGGAGGTACTATGTTTAGCACACACATATATTTTTACCATTCAGGTACAGCATTGATTTTTTACCGCATGGACTGATTTTAAAAATTCTTTTTTTTTATTGGAGAGGGGATAGTTCAGGGGTGGTCCCCAGGGGCGTAGCCAGAAATTTTTCATGGGGGGGATTATGACCACTGCAACTCACATATATGTATACATGTTTGTGATAAAGGGGTTAAGAATATTCAATTTGTATGGCAAAAAATTCCTCATGGGGGGGGGTTATGACCCCCCTAACCCTCCCCTTGGCTACGCCCCTGGTGGTCCCATAATAATATGGTAGCGTTCTGATGATATTATCATTCCGAAAATCAGAAAAACAGTGTTTTTGAACCATTGCTAACAGATTTGCCAGTAATGGTGCTGGACTTATAACTGCCAGGGTTGGCTTCAAAGAATAAGATCCCAAAACTCAGCATGGCAATATCTTCTATATTTGGCGAGAATTCGCCAAACCCTACTAATTTAGAATGGGAATAATTTTTTACTATTGTGAAGTAATTTGAAGTCAGTTTTTTTTTAAATACTTGTTATATTTTATTTAATTCTATTTAGCTGCCATAGGAAATAAAAACTTCCTTTGCTAGCGCTCTTGCTTTGATTTCTAAAGCATTGTTCATGTTTTCTATCATTTTGAATAAAGCATCACTGATTTCACAAAATTGTAACTGTAAAAAGATCAATGCATCTTCTAGAACTGGACCAACCAATAGCATATAACAGTTTAAGGTTAACTGAAGTACACACTTTTTGGGCACTTTCCAATATTTTCTAAAATTAGGAAGGAAAAAACAATTGTACATCAGAAAAGAAAAAAAGTGCTTTTCTTCTCTCAAATTTACAAGTTATTAAGAATGGCATGCACAAGGCACTTAAAACACTTTTGAATATATTTCAATTACTCTGTACATCCTTTTTACAACTTTCTTTTTAGGTCCCTTATAACTTGACCCTCTAACCAACTTTTAGCTCAAAACCTAATAAGTAACTGCAAATCCCTGATTTAACTCATCTTGCAACGTTTGGGTAATTAATTATGAAATTTCTTCATCTTTCTGAGGAGAAGAAAAATTGCACCTTGTAGAAAAAAATTATAATTCTTGTTTATTTTCAGATTTTTGTTGCTTATAAGAAAAACTTTTAAATTTACAATACATGGGACCCCATTGAAATTAGCTCATATATACATGTCTTGAATGCATATACAGTAGAGTCTCGCTTATCCAACCTTCGTTTATCCGACGTCGGGATTACGAATGAACGCAAGACGTAAAATTAAGTGGTCTCTGTTAAGCTTAAAAGGCTACAGGAATTGACATAATGATGCTGCAAAGATGACAAGATTTGTCAATGAAGAAACGGCACGCATCAGGAAAACTGACTACCATAAAAAAAATTACTTTATATTCTCACAGGACTCAACTTTAACATATAGCATTCTTAAATTCAGACAATGGATTATTCTGTAGCTGTAAGTTAATTTTTTACATTGTTTTCTTGTACTTGTAGAGCACGATTATGATACAAGATAGTAATGTGCAAGATAACAGAAGTACGTATGTATTATGCTCCAAGATATAATGTAGATTAATGTTTAAAAAGCTTTTTATTGATTCTTCCCTATTATCTGACATTGTGCGGGCCCCTTTATGCCAGATAAGAGAGACTCTACTGTAATTGTTTGCATTGAATGCATATAATTGTTAATGAATGATTGTTTGTACATTAAATGTTAACATGCTAACAAACATTAACAAAGTATTTAATACCTCATTATTGAGTGAAAGGTTAGCAGTTTAAAGCAGAAATGACACTAGCACATTTTTACAGGTGATTAAAATTTATTTTATTTAACAAAGAAATACATTACAGCAGAAAACAATAGCACCAATGATGTTTAAAAAAATCAACAAAGACCCTTCACTCAGTTTAATCCCCTCCCCTCCCCCAAGTTATTACAATTTTTATGCAGGTGAAAAAAAAATGAATGACAAAAATTTGAACAGTATAAAAAACAAAAACAGTAGATTCTGTTTATTTGGACCACATCAAGACAGAAGCAGTTTGGCTGAATTCAGCAGCCCTAATAATCAAAAGTTAATCAATCTAATATATATATATATGTGTGTGCAATGATAACTCTTAAAAATGGGTTAAAAGAACATTTAAAAAAAACTGAAACAGAACAATTTAAAAACAGTTTATTTCAGTTAAAGTTTTAAAAATATTTATTTTCTGATGCAAAATTAAATGGCTTTTTTCTGTCAGTTGACTCAAATAAACAGCATTACATTTCCCCCCAAATAAACAAAATAAAAATACTGTTATTTTATTAATTTGTTCTTTTCCTAGACTTTTGTCCCAAATAAAGGGCTGCCCTGATTAACCACTGTTCCAAATAACCAGAACCTACTGTATAACTGCATTGCCACAAACACGTAAATATCAAATATGTAGGTCTTAATCAAATAAAAAAGCTCATTTTCATTCAATTTTACACAGGTCTGCAATGAAAGTTTTTTCTTATAAGCAATAAAGAATTCTTTTTTCATTTTATTTTTCAAACTCATATTTTGATTATTAAAAAAAAAAAAAAAAAAAAAAAAAAAAAAAACAGCTCTATTATGTACATTGTTAGCACTTGTCTGGTTCACATGTGCTAATAGTGACAGACTACTAAAACTTATTGAATTTCATTTTTTTTTAAATCAAGCAAATATTTGTTTGGTTTAAATTATAACTGTGTACTGAATTTGTTAAATGCTAGTTTAAGATTAAAACACAATCATGGGTGTCGGTAGCATGGGCACCCGGGTGCATACTCTAGATTTTTGTAGCCCTTTCCCCCCCCTGCTTTTTCGTTCTTTCCAACAAGATAACCATGTTAAAGTAATCTTTGCCTCTCCCTGAAAAATATTTTGCTGTCACCCATGAATATTATTTGTAACTAATCAAATCCATGTGTTCAATTTCAAGCAGTGCCAATACACATAATACAGTATTCAATAATAAAAACAAAACTTTACACTTAATTTTTTGAAATAATATATTAATATGTAATAGCAAATAACTTTTATATAAATTTACTCTCAACTTTTTAATTTTCAACAACTAACTTTTTAAAGTTGCATGAGTAAAACTTTAAGCACAAGCTTCCAATGCACCTAGTTGCACTTTTATTTATTTTTCCAATAATTTAGTAGCAAAAAACATCAGGATATTTTAGGAATGTTTCTAATATATACTTGAATAGTGCGCTTACAGCTGATGTAGAGTCACTTTTACAAGAAACAGCTAGTGCTAAATGTTGCATAGTTAGCATTCACAAACAATGCAAAACATAATAAATTCTATTATGAAATTTACTGCGAAGAAAAGAGGCATGAGATGATTTGACTTTGTGATAGATATTATAGCAAATTTTTCATATTTTTGTGAAAAACCATAAGTGACAGGAGAAATTGCAAAGAATTCCTAAAAGTACTTGATATTTAAGTTCTGAAGACTTAGACAAAATTTACTGAGAGGTACCATCTTACAGCAAAAACTATAAAAAAAAAAAAAAAAAAAAAAAAAAGAAACACAGTGTATGGGAAGGAAAATGTTATGTTAGTTTGGTTCTAAAAAATCAGAAATTGTTCCAAAAAAACATTAAATTTTACATTGTTTAGTTAAACTTTTATTTCTAATGATTTTTTTTTTTCTTTGGTAACTGCTAAAGTGCAAAATTGTTGAGGCAAAGTTTACTTTCAGTCTTGGTGGCCTTAAACTGTTTTGTAGTCTGATCCTTTAACTCACACACACACAAAAAAAAGTAATAATAATAATAATAATAAACAAAATCTTTTATTTACTTTCTTTTAACAGACCTGTGTTATCTGCGATATAATCAAAGATTATATACCATATCCTTTTCGAAAGTTTAATCTTCATTCATAGGCAAAAACAAAAATGTTGCTATATTCATCTTAACATAGTATAAAAAGTTATTGCAGCTAAATATTAAGTACTAAAAAAACTATCACTGTTTGTAATTTATACAGCCTAGTATAAGTGAGGGTGATAAAATACATTTGCTAAATTACTGGACAGTGTTAGAAAATATAGAAATTAAGAAAGATAATAATGCAAAATAATGTACCTAATTTATATAATTAAAAATTTGACTAGATGATACCTAAAAACGCATATATATATATAATCATATATACACTATGTAATATAAAAATCACACACATAATAGATAATTATAAACTAATAAATAAATAAAGGAATTGGAGACATGCCAAGTTTCAAAAATTGTCTTATGTATATATTTTTATGGTATAATGCACATGTAATTCCCATAAACACAATAATTTGTTTCTTTTTTATATGCTATATGTGCACATATAAACCTAGTGCTATCCCATTAATTGGGCTGTATTCTAAATAATTTCAAAATCCTAAAAGAAATATTGGAAAACATAAAGCATCAATCAAGATGCATATCAAATAAAATATCCATATCCAAAAAGTATATAATTCAACTGTATTCCATAATAATAATAAAAAGAATGGATTGATATAGAATTCTTAACATAAAGCATTAATCTAACAAAGCATTAGAATATTTCTTGATGAAGCATAACAACAAACACAGAGATGTGTCTAAAAACACTTAAACATGTAGGATACACAGGCATGAAAGTGCAAATTGGTAAAAGAGACTGAACTTTGCATGTGATACAAAACAATTAAATTAACATACAATTAATACATTACCGGTTGTTAATACCTTATATATTCATTATCATTACCAGTCTGGATGGAATTGAAAAAGTTGGAATTCCGTCAAAATACAGAAAACTTTCATGCCTGATAATACATCAACATTCATTTATTATTATTATTATTTTTTTTTTTTTTAAAGAGCTAGTTTAGACACATTATTTCATAATCAAATTTTCTGGTTGCTATGTCTGATCTACTTGAGAGTAAAGAATGGATCCATGTAAACCTGCCGGACAAAATTAGGAAAGTGGCAAATTTTGAATGAACTTTTAAAAAGACCAAGAAAATGAAGACAAGTTCTGACATCCAAAATAGGAGAGAAAAGCAAGAGACTTGGCACATCTGGAATTGATACTTAAAATATATACATTCGTAAATACATGCCACTGATATAATTTAAAATGCTTTCATTTAATTAAAATAATTTTAACAAATAACAAAAAAATATAGTCTGAACCACAGATGATTGAATATGTATCCTGAGTACATTTATGATACATATACAATTAAAAATTTGAAATGCATCCACATTTTAAGATATCTAAAAATAACAATAAAAATATTAATAATAATTAAAAATCAATAAAAATCTATTGTGGCTAAATAAATAATATGTTGTGTAAATAATTTATTCTGTAGTGTAAATAAGATATCTCTTAAAAAATATTTTGTTAGCTAAAAAATTAAAAATAAATAAATAATAATACCTGATTTTAAAAAATCCAAAATATCTTCCCTGGAAGAAAATTAAGCAATTCACCTGCCCATTATACCATATATCCTTTATACTTGAAAAGATTATAAAAGTATATTTTTAAGCAATGGCCCTCATGTTAATGAGTAACAGATAACCAGAATATTCTGAAAATTCAATTTCACTGAACTTCCATAAGATGCAACAGCTACTTACTACAGCAGAAAGGTAATGACCTAGATGAATGGAAGCTGAAAAACAGAGAGCATACTGGTCATGGCACATACTGCTGTTACAAATACAACAGCTCAAAAACCAACAAATTCAAAATTTACTTTTTACAATGAAAATTAAAGCAAAAATGATAAAAATTCAAGCTGCAACATCATAACACAGAATCCATTTTGTGTATGGGTATACAGATTGAAAGCATTTTTACAAATAATGGCACAATGCAACCATCTGTCTACAATAATCCATTAGAAATATAAAAAACAACTGCAGTGCAGAAAACAAGTGAATATATTATTTCAATAAAATGGTCAACACACTGATAACACTTACTTTTTAACATGCTTTGTGCCATTTTGACTGGCACGGAATGACACCTTGTTGAGTACAGAGTAATATTCATGGAGCTAACAAGGCAGATAAATTATGAATAATGAAACATGCATAAAGCTCTCTCATCATATTGCCATCTTCAGATTAGTACCACCATTCAACATTGCATAGATGATAATTTAACATACAATGTATTCATAAATTGACCGAGTGATTTGAAATGAGCAACTCAAAAAGTAATATAGAAAAGCAAGTTAGATTTCAGAAGCAGAATTTTCTCTGGCAGTCTGCAGCAACAGCACAACAATCTATGGCTTATTGGCAAGCCCCCCCCCCCTTTCTCCTCCCTTATCAACAATGCTGTACTACTAAAGAAATTCATAGTTATTTATGAGAACAAATTTTGAATTAAAAGCTATCTGGCAGAAAAAAATACAAAAACATTCAACAATTTATTTTTTGTTAAGTTAATTTAATATAGTTAGAATATTAAATTAATTTTGAATTTCACCAAAAAATGAAAACGTACAGATATGCAAAATAACACTATTGAATCTTATAAAACAATTTCTTATGCTTCTTTTTCTTTCTTTTCACATAATAAAAACATAATTATCTAAGTAAGTTAGGAGGACCGACTCCAACTTTTAGCATTTTAATATGTTTAATACTTAAAAAAAGTATATATATATATATATATTATAGTATTTTACCATATAACAAAAACTAAATTGGTGTCATTTTCATACAGAGCAAACTTTAGAATTTATTTTTTCCTTAATGTTGCTGAATTGAAGCTTTAGAAAAATCAGCAGTACACATTTCCATACTGCAGCCTTTTCACTACTACAATTGCATTCATTTTTGTCAATCAAATGTCAAATGAATTATAAAATGATAATACAGTAAAACTTGTCTAAAAAAAAAATTCTAAACAAAGGTAACATAGCATTCTGCAATATAAAATACTCTTTCATAAACCAGAAAAATATCTACCATAAACTGATTCAAAACATGCACTTGCAGACAAACTTCTACAAATTTGGAAATAATTTTTTTTTTAATGTTTACTAAAGAATGTTGGATGGCCACATTCTGGCATTTACTAGCTCTATTTTAACCTATGGAGAAATGTTTATCCCTTTGCAATAGTATACTTTCAATTATTTAATTACAGTTAATAAAAAAAAAAATAATTGAAAGTATAAGTGCAGGGAGAAAATTTTCAAATCGGTTAAGAATGAGCTAGTGAAGCCAAGATGGTGGGTATCGAGCAGCCTTAAATGGGAACACAGCAGTAACTTTCATTGATTTTTGTTGGAATTTTTACCTTTGGAACAGAAACATGGACATAATTATTCAAAAATGAGAAATACTTATCAAAAAGGATACACTTTTTAGCTTGCAATATACTTTTTTATGGGGTCAATTAAGCACAACAATAAAGGTCTGAAAACTATTTGAATATTTTTTGCCAATGATAATACTGGGAAACAGTGGTCACTTCTTTTTAGTTAACAAATTCTCTAAAGTGAATAGCAAAAAATTATGTAAAACTTCTGCATATTCCTAATTAATTTATGCTTTAAGAAGAAAATTTTATATATAATACATATATATGTGTTATAAATATCATATATTCAATTCTTATTACATTTATACAATTTAAAAAAATGAATGTGGGGAAAAATAATAAAAATTAAATTTTAGACAAGTTTTATTGTAAATTATAGAGAATGGATCATATGCAAAAACTGTATGGGCATTTGCTTACTATTTCTTTTATGCACATTCTCATTTTTTTGACACTTCAAGAGGATAGAATCCTCTCTCTGAAAATAACATATCCTTTTACAACACTTAAAAAGACTGCTTAGATAAACTGTACTGATAAAGTAGATTACTTTTGAGAGCTGCAACTTGCAATTTCTAAGCTTTACTTTTTTTGTTGTTGTAAGGCATTCGTAAGTAGTTAGAAGATAAGTTAATAGTTTTTATAAAAGACTGAAACGGGGTGTCCACCATTGTCAGGAGACAAAAGTAGAGGCATCAGTAGCCTCACAAATGTAAAAAAGTTCTCAAAACAGCATTATTTTTTTCAAAGTTTGGTTTTAAAATGTATTATTGACATTGTAGCATGAAAAAAGCATAAAATGTGATAAATTAAATCTCCATTTTATTTGCTCATTATATTTTCTTTTTCTCTTACACAGAAAATCATACATCATACACTAATTGAATTTAACAAATGATTATGAATTTGATATACATGGACCGGCAGTAAAGTCTCGTGCAATAGTGGTTGGGAAACACAGCACTAAAATAGTTGTGACATGCAAATAGACAGTTCTAAGAACGCATCTAAGGAGTCACTCTGATAGTGCATAAAATTTGGAAAAGAAATAGAAATAATGAAGAACAAAACTGCCCTCCCGATCACCAAATTAGTTGCCTGAAATAGAGAAATTGCCAAATATTTGAAAATAGCTGGTGGACACCGTATCGAACACATCCAACAAATGTTAAAATTAAGTGAATAAGTGCTTTACGCACAGGCACCCTTATGTAAACAGAGTTGGTCCAAAAAAGTGTTAAGTAAACTGCTTCTTTTAATTCACCAGCTTCATCTGCAATATCACAAAATAATAATGACTTGCTAGTAAGCAACACTGCAAACAATCAGAAAACTACTTGCAATGTTTTTACATAAACTACTGTACAACTTGTAAAAAATAACAGTAAATAAGTACACAGATGTTATAAATATTGGAGAAAAAGAACAGAATAATAATCAAGTACATATTTTCTTTGCATACATTTAAAACATTTATAGAACATCTTATAAATCAGGGTTAGGGGTTTCAGATGTCCAAAATATTATCCTGTTAAAATACAGGGTTCATGTGGATAAATATTAAAAAAAAAAAAACAAAAAACAAAAAAGTACAAAGGAATACTTCTACACAGTACACAGTGCAGTAATAAGTAAACTGCAAAGCAACAACTTTTAATAATATTGGATATTTCCCATATATTTTAAAACTTTTTCTTTTTTTCTAAGGGAAAAAAAAAAATCCCCCGCCCCTCCTCAGAAGTTTTTCTCTTTTTCATGAGTCAATTTTAAGTTTATAATTTTAGAACAACATACTATCAATTCTAATAGAGTGAGTTATTGAATTTAAAATTAACATTATTCTATCAAGTAGCAACTAAAAATTTTAAAAATTGGCATAACAATTATGCACTTTTGCAGCCGTATTCAAATTTTCTTTTTGAAGTGCATTTTCAAAACATACACTCCATCCTAAATTTTAGGAAATGCAAGCATGAGTCCAAATGATTAAAAATTGTTACCGTTTTTAGTTCTTTTAAAAATTTATTTTTATTACAGTATGGTTAACATTCAACCAACCAAACATACGAAATATGTGTTATAAACTTTCACAGGCAAAGGAGAAATTTTAAATTAAGTAAGTTTAAACGTGTGTGTCTAATTTGAAATATAATATTACTCATACTTATATCGTGCCCTTTTATAGCTAACATGATTATAAACTACAGTAGTTGTTTTTAAAAAATGATTGTGATAGGAGAACAGTTATTTACAGTTATAATATGAAAATGTCAAACTATTACATCATTCATTTCAGAATGATTGACAGTTTTTATGAAGTCCAAAATCTCAGAATGAGAAGGAAGTTTTAAACAGCTTTGGATGATGGAGGAAAACACCACAAAAGTAACTGTGTCAATTATTAGTAACCAAAACCTAACTAACCCTGAGATATAAATGCATAAGCATTACATATTTTCCTATTAAGATATGTGCCTGCCTTAAAAGTTGCTGATTCAGTGAATTTTCTTTTTAAGCATTTCTGTTTAACAGCCTAATGTTTGAAATTCAAAAAATGCTTTGTTTTCATAATCACCCGAATTAAAGTTACAGATGAAATAATAAGCCCAAGGAAGACATATTCACACTATATAAATTTAAACAATGCTTATTATTTATTTACTTTTTCCCAAAGAAAGTAGATGTCCAAATTGAAGAAAATTAATTGACACTTTCTTTATTCACTACTGATTGAATTACTAATAAATATAAAAAGATCACTGCATAAAAATTCTGCAGTTGAAAGGCTGTATTTAATTACCATTTATCCAAAATTCTTGTTTCTTTTTTTAAACTTTAGTAGATTTAATTTCGCAAAAACATTTTAAGGATACTAAAATTACATTTAATCACAATGTTTTATATATTTCTTGCTATTTTATGAACTAAGATAACCTGAATGTAGCTATTTATTATTTTAAAGCTACTTTTATATAATAAATACATTTAAAGATAAAAAAAAACCAAGATCTTTAAAAAAGTTTTTAAATTCTTTAAAATTTGAAAAATTATAAATATTTTAGTCCACAGTAGTCAATGGGCCCTTTGACATATTGCATAAAGATGGTATTTAAAACTTATACATTAAAATTTGTAGTAAAGAAGATTATGAATAAATATAAATGTTCACTAAAACTTTATTGAAAATTGTCTTTACTCAAAAAATGAATAGATATTCTAATAAAATTTCAAATGAATGAATTCACATTAAAATCTTATACTGGAATCAAATTTCATTAAAACATTTAATTTTTCTAGAAATGGCTCTAAAGGTAGGTCACATACCTTAATGTTGTAAAGTCATGAAATGGCAAACTTTTTTCAGACATACAATGAGGACATACACGTATATATACACATTAAGTCTTTCCTCGGGCATACATGATCATACGTATATATAAAATAATATTAATGACAAATTTACACAAAAGAGAAAAAGCTACATTCATCTGTATAAAATACTTTGCTTGTTAGAATGGAAGAAGCAAAAGTATGATTTTTATCACAAAAGACCTCATACGGGTGATGGAAAAAAGAAGTTTTTATTTATTCAGACCATGCCAAAACCTTCTGAGCCTTCATTTATGGCCAGTCTAAGAGCTCTTTCAAACTGCTCATAGGAATCGTAGTCTGGTAGACACAGCTGGTTGAAACTGTAAAAAAAAAAAAGAAGTATATCAATATGTTGTCTCAATACTTGCATTATTATCTCATCAAACACAGCTTTGAAAATCTAAAACTATAAGCCGCCAAATTAACCAGCTTCGCTGTCCCATACTTTACTGCTCTTTATACTTAGCACAGTGTTAGCCAAATTATTGGACTCACTTCAATGAAAATCATGTTTCCTTGTCTCAACAGTATTTGTCATTAAACTTATTTAGGTTAGGGTGCTACAAATCATCATAAAAGCCGATAGTGGCCATGTCAAGTACTGACATAGCAAAATGTATGAAAAGACTTAGCAGAATTTCAATGCATAAAATGATTGTAAAAATAACTTCATAGGGTGATAACATATTGTACAAATTCCTAATAAATATTTCTTAATTACAGCAGCTACAGGCTTTCTCAGATAAGTATTCAGAGCGCTGCCATTCACTTCATGAGCATCATGGTTCCGCTAATGTATACTTTTCCATTTTAGTAACACTTATGAATTGTTAATGTGCCAAAGTTAGCAACTTGGTGTTTTTATCATTTGATTACATTATTTAATACATATCCCTGGTTACAATGATATAAAATAAAGAGGAAATAGCATAATACACTTGAAAACTTTTTAAATGTTGTATTGTTTTGGTTGTATATTATAAAATATGGTTTTACAGAGTTAACACTAGAAAAAATAATTGGGTGAGATTCTCCCACTTTAGCTTTAAAATTAAGTGGGATTTTTTAAAAATCTGATGAGAATTTGAGAACTTTGTTTATTTTCAAAAATTTATTTTTATTAATTTATTTACTTTTTCATATTTTACAAGCAAAATTAATATCATTACAAAAATGTGGTGCAAATAAGATTATAAATTTCAAAATTAGCAATATGATATACAAATGAATTTGATAATAATACAATTTAATGATATCTTTGATTCTTCACCCCATTAAATATTTTAGCTGCTTCATCGAAATTGAACAACTCAGCATGTGGGAAAAGCTCATGAGCGTCATTTTTATGAGTGGGATTTAGTGAGGTATTAGGGGAACCGCACAGTCCCACGGTCTAGTGCGAACCCGGATTTAACAATCTGGGACTTACCTAGTACTAAAAAATGTTTAAAAAAATATTCATGCCTCCTATGCAGATTTTTATTGCACCTATTTTCCTAGAATATGCTAATATGTTCTAAGGATAGCATTCTTGTATCTACTTTTTATACTGACTTTATTACTTCATTTATTTTAATGGCAGCAGCTGCAAATAATTTAACTGGGGGAGTTGGTGATAAGTGCAATTATGGCATTAGTGGAAAAATACTCTCTAATATTTACATCTAGTTGTTGCCATTTGTAGCGAAGAAATATCATTGATTTTGGTACAGCATATGTTAGATTAATATATAAATAGCTAGTTAAATGGAATGATTTACTCTCCAGGGGTAGAAATTAGAATACATAAGGATGAGTGACTCCATGACTTCCCAGGTCTGTAACCTTTATCACTGGTCCGTCTGTAAACATATATATTTTTTTAGATTGCCAAACAAAAGAAATTACATGAACAATATATTTTGATTTCCTGTTAAGAGCTCAACTAAAAAGGGCAGCTACCTATTATTAAGATATTAAATAGAAGATCAAATCATACATATGGCAGTATGCTAAAATTTAACATCTACTTATGTATTTTTTTAGCTTGGAAATAAACTAAACTGAATTAAAAATAAAGTTTTACTTAAATTATAATTTACCTTTTAGAAGAAAATGTAAATAAAACGTTATTGTTCAAACAGACCAACCAAAATTAATATTTTGATGGTACATTATATATTTTTGTTGCCTCTGACTAGCAGATCACTATTAATTTCGAGCCCTATTGTCAATAGCAGATTTGCATAATGTTTTCCTGAAATACATTAAGATTGGTGCCAATACTTTTTATCAGAAGAAAATTAGGTAATAAAAAAGTATCCTAATTTCTTCTTTTCACAGTAAAGGTAACAAAAGATGTTTTTAGAAAATTATTCAAATATATACTGTGGGTCTAATTCGGATTATTGACACTAAACTGCATCATTTCACAAGTGTGAAAAAGACTCTTTTTCACAAATCACTTGAGATTTATTCAACAGATGAGCTATAAATAACATGACTCAGGCAAGTAATGGCAACACAATGAACAATTTGCTTGCTTGTGAAAAAAGGAGAGAGACTAATACAACTGAGGAGTACACTGTCACGTGGCTGAAATACATTTTGATGGATTTATAAGGCATCAACTCACATGGTTATCTAATGCAAATACATCATAGTTCTGTTTTGAATGTTACACAACAATCCATGTCACAAGAAATCACATGCATAAATTGGTAAACATCCTAAACTACAAAAAGTCAACTCATTATTGAAAAAGTATACTCACCATGTGTGAGCAGTTGGTAAGTTACCAAATGTAGGTGCCGCTGTGATGTGGAATTTAGGATTAAGTTCTGAAAACCCTCCAGGAGGAAGCTGCGAACAACCTGTTGTAAACTGTAATAACCTGGCCATTTCTTCTTCAGTGAAGTTGGACACAGCTATCCAGAACCACTCTAATACCTACAAGCAAAGGAGTAGGAGCCAGATACAATATGGGAAATATACTATCACTTAAAAATGATAATTAAAAAACACCAAATACTGCAATTTCATAAGCCTAATGAAGTACTATATTGCAGATGCGAAAGTAAAAAAAAAATGCTTTATTTCATTGCAAAATGTAATAGGCAGTACTGTTCTATCTTAAATGATATATATCAATATTGGACACGTTTATATAGCTAAAAATTACATTAAAAAATAAAGTAGGGCTCATACTGCCTTATTTTTAATTAGAAAATTTTTCTTATTTCTTCAGTTCGAATTAGTGATTATTTTACTGCAAAAGTTATTTAATCAAAATATTTGAAATATAGGTTAAGTATAAACATAATGTAAGCAGTAAACATTACAGGCTTGAATTAAGTTTTATTAAAATATTTTCACAAACAATAATAAAATCAGTCAATTTAACAAATCTTACTTTATTTTATCTGACTACAATAATGTTTCATAATTTGTTGGAAATCTTAAAAATCATTCTTCAAAATAAGTCATTCTTCAAAATAAGTAAAAATATTGTTTGCCTTTGCAAACAATGAACACAGCTTCAAGAAGTTAAGCAAGTACAGAGCATACGCTACATCAGACGTGCTAATTTCCCAAAATCAAAATGCTTGAGATCTGCTGCTTTTTAATGTCAAAAAGCCTGAGATTTTTAATACATTCATTTTTAGCATAAAATAGGCACATTATCAATACATAGTTTGTTTTCTTAAATGCCATTTGTGTCGTTCATGTAAACTTAAGTATTAGGATAGTACTAATTTGTATAATGTAAATATATTCAATTTCAAACATTTACTAAAATATGGAAAAATACGAAACAACAAATAAAATACATTTAAAATATTTTACTTTAAAATTTCTCTTCAGATTAATTCAAACGTATCTTTTACGAAAAATAGTTGGTTATTAAATAAATACAGTGGACTCCCAAAAATCTGCCAACCTGAAATCTGTATGGCTAAGTGATATAGAATATTTTGACATTATTAGAAAGTTGTCACTATTACCAAGTACTTGTGAAACATGAAGCCTAAGTAAAAAAAAAAAAAAAAAGTTCTGGAGGTAAGATAATATATATAGTATTGCAGACCATTTTCTCAACTTATGGTGTACACATAATAAAGTACTATTTATTTAATTTATCTCTCCTTTCATTCATGGAATTTATGGGGGGGAAAGGAATTGGGATTTAATAAAAGAAAGAGGATCAAGGGCCCCAATTTTCTATTAATTTCGACAGTACGCTTCCTCCTAATTTACTAATTTTGGACTTGCAAGAAGCTAACAAACGGTTATTTTACTTAAGGTAGTAGCTCCCCAACCTCCTATTTAAAAAAAAAAAAAAAAAAAAAAAAAAAAAAAACACTAAGCATCTTATCAAATTTTAAGGAAAATCAGATGCATTTTAAGATGGGGAAATCATAAGCATGTGCTACTCAAACAGCCCATTTTCAAGGTTTCCACTTACAAATAATCAAGTGTCTGATTATGTAAAACATTCTTTAACGAACGTTATACTTACTAAGGGTTCAATTTACAAAGGTGAATCATATAAAAGAAATAACTTAAAACAGGGAGAAATTTTTGCGGAGGAAGGGGGGGGGGGGCATGGGCGCCGGCAGAATATTTCCAAGGGGGGAGGGAAGACTACTTCAACGTATGGTTACCATGTTGGAAAGAGCAAAAAAGCAACTAAAAACACTGCATACAAAAATCCAGGGGGGAGCCTGCTGCCGGCGCCCATGGGGGGGGGGATACGTTTTCGCTTCGGCCGACCAAAAATGCCTTCTATTCGTATAATCTACAGAGAAACTCCCTGTCATTAAAACGGAACTGGAAAAAAAAAAAAAAAAAATCTTGAAGTGTGAACAGGAGGGGGGGAAAAACACTTCTCTCTTCTCGGACAGCTGTAACGCTGATTAATGGAATTCTAAAGGCATGGAGATCTGTTTATTTAAGCTTTGAAGAGCGAGCGCTTTTACCAGTGATTACAAAATAAAACAAAATCAAGTGTTTTGTCTGTTTCTCTTCCCCCTCCCTCTCGCGCTATTGTAGAGATACCAAAACTCTTGCAAAAGGAAAAACGTAATAATATGAAAGCAGCTGAAATTAGATTTATTTAAAACTGAAAACGGTATGTTTATGACATTAGTTTTTATTTGCGTATTCGAATGTACAAAATAACGTTTTTGTTCGTTTTAAATAAAGCATCTTGCGTGGTAGTTTTCGATCAGCTGTAGCGTAAATCAGGATGCAAAGAATGCCAACCTCTTCATCCACCTTTCAAAAGCAGAGGGTTTGTTCATTGTTTTCAAGTTAATAATAATAATTAAAAAAAAAAACGCACGTGCTTCCCGTCTACAGTTTTAGAAGGGTCATAGTAAAGATAACATGAAATTTTTTAAAAATATAATCGATTACTCTTAAGTTGACTGGACCCTGACTGAGTCGAACGACGGAAAATATACAAAGGGGAGTACTATAATTTAGAAAAATATTAGCTTCGTTCCTTCAGTACAATGTCTTATTAATGAGATACTTAATGCATCTTTCACACACAGTCATATATTGTATCAGTAGGCAAATATCAAATTTAGTTTTAAATAAAAGTCCTTTTCACTCTTCTCCTTTTATTACGGCCGTTTATTGTAGAAATTGTAACAAATTATAATTAGAATAATACTTTTGTTCAGATTTTTGCGACCACGTGTAATGTCCCACGGATATGCCTCTCTGCGTACTGGAATGTCGATGTGGATATGTAATAAAATAATGAGATGGTGCGAAGGGTCAAGGTCAACCAATGGGTCAGGTCACAGAGAGGGACCCTGAGTATTCTGTTCCGGTGCGTTCCTACCCCCCCCCCCAAATGTTACATGTATGTTATCAGTTATGATGAGCTCCTCCCCTTTCTTCCCCTCCCATAGACGTCTGCAACCCTTTCTCCCCTACTTGTCCATATAGCGCTGACATTCAGCTTTTCCTACAAGGTCGAGGGTGGGCGGGACTAAGTAAATTTTGCGCATCATCAATTTTAGACGTTTTTTCAACTGCTTTGCTTTACTTTGCTCGGACATACAGCGCCGACTTTTGTTACGGGGACGGAAACGAGGGGGGAGGGGGGGTTGCTTGCTGAGTAAATTTTGCAGGTCGCCAATTTTGGCGACTGACAGACTGTTTTGCAGTCGCCAGGAATAATTCCACAGTCGCCACTGGCGATCTGGCGACCACTAATCTCAAGCTTTAATAGAGGATAAACTACTGACACCTAAAATTTCTAGGATAACTTACAACACTAAAATATGAAATAAAGTCTAATGCAGAGATGCCAACACTCAATGAGACTTTTCAATAGTAATTGTGAATATTTTCAGTAGTTTTTTATGTTTGTCCGTAGTCAGTTGCATAGGCAAAAAGTTTAGTTCTTTTCCTAAACTACTAAAAAAAAGTTTAATTATACCCTAGTAAAAAGTGATCTTAATGAGAAATAGAATAGAAACGTACCAGAATGGAATCTATTACTGAATGGAAGCAGGAAAAGTTTAAAGCCTGAGAAAGGGGAGTGGGGGAGGAAAGAGAGGCTCCAGATAAGTTCAGACTCAACATCTTTTTCTCTTCAGCCAGCGCTGATTACAAAGACTCCCTAGTATTCCAGAATCCTAGTGCCGGTTGCATTTGATAATTATTTGTTCTAGGCTTTGGGTGTTGTGGATTAACTCCTGGTTTTTTTTTAGTCATTAAAAAACATAGCTCAGGAACATTATAGAATAAATCAATTTATGTTTAAATTTCCATAAAAATATATGCTTTATCCGTATGTAACCAAAAAAAAAAAAAAAAAAAAAAAAAAAAAAACTTTTAATCTCTTCCAGCTTTCAAAAGTTTAGCACACTTGCACATAAACAATGAGCAGAAATGAAAATTTATTTATGTAGTATTTTAGAAGAATTTCAGATGCATCATTTCAAAGGCAGTGCCCTAAAGTTGTTGAGCCTCGTCTAGCAATATGAAAAAAAAAAACATTAACTGATTTTACAAATTGATAAAAAATGAAGAAATTTCCAAGCTTTAATAAAACTCTTAAAAAGCCTGAGAAAATGAAAAAAATCCTGAGGGCTAAAACTGAATCAAAAAGCCCGAGACTCAGGCCAAAATCCTGAGACTTGGGATGTATGACTACACTAACTCTTAATATTCAAGCAAACATAATTTTAATATTTTGCAATGAGAAAACACCAAAAGAAACATAGAACGAAGACTAAGCTATCTACGGTACTTACTTTTCTAAATTCATAAGACGAACCACTTACAGCATGATTTGCTTTGAAATCAGAAATGCTATAGGAACCTGTTCCACACATTAACAGCTATGAAAAAAAGAATAAAGAGCATAAATAAATACAAAGTGCTTTTGTAATGTTATTAACATCAAAAGATTTGCTTTCTGAGTCATCATAAAAGATGACATGATTTTTAATTTAAAAATGGAAATTGAATAAATTAACTTTGTATTTTGATAGCTGATAAGATACTTTAAAATATTTTTATTGTTGTTTCTTTTTGTTCCTCAATTTATCATATATTTGCTCTAACCAATTGCCTGAAACTGAAACACAATGAGTAATTTTCTTGAAATGTAAGATTTTGGATTCTATTTATTTTTTTAACATTTATAAAGATACTTTTGGATTTTTTTAAAGGCTAAACACTCTTCTTTAATTAAAAGAATATGAAAATTCTTTTTATAATTAAAAGAAAATCTATGAAGTCTTAATTTGAATTTTATAAATAAACTTTAGAAATATAAATGCATGCATTACCATTTAAATTTCAGACAGAATAGCAATGATATTTCATCTTATAGGGAATAACAATTGATTATCCTTTCGAAAGTTCAAGGATTCTTCTAATATAAGCATGAAAGAAATTTAAAAATACTGCATGGTGTTCCAAATAAATGATTATTGACTAGGATGGTAATGAGATAAGAATAAAACTACTTAATCAACTTTCAACTAAATGAATTCTAAATATGATTTATCAAGATATTTGAAAGCAGAACTTTTATTCTATAAAACAGACTGTAGGTAGCTGTTGCTACTAAAGAATACTGTCTACATTAATTATGCAATTTAGTGATCATAAAAGAGCAAAACATAAAAAAAATGATTTTTAGGTCTTGTATGATCGCATGCAATATAAAACTTACATCAAATAAAATAATCTTAAACATAAAAATTTTGCAAAATGTCTCACTCGTTGAAAAATGTTGCTATGGAATTAGATGCTTAATTTTTTTTCTGGAAGTTTAATAAAAGGCACAGATTTTTCATTTACCGTAGCCAGGAGTTTTTTTTTTTTTTTTTTTTTTTTTTTTTTTTTGTGTGTGTGTGTGTGTGTGTGTGTGCCTGGGAACTCAAAACCTTGATTGCAATATAACTTATTAAAAACAGATAACTTTTTTTTTTCTGGTGGGGAATGGATCCTCCTTTATTTTGCCTACAAGTGATTGCAAATAAAAATGAATTAAAGGGAAGAAAGAAGGAAAATAAAAGAGAAATTCATAAATTGAGTTTAAAATCTTTGCAGTAGGAGGAAAAACATACATTAGAGAATTTTTTTAATTTGGCTTAGGCCTATAGCTGAATCCAGGTGTCGATCATGGAATTTTTTAAAGGGTTCCATCTTTGTGAGAATTTCAATACCTATTTTTGTGAATTTTCATACAAATTTTTGTAAAACTCACTTTTTTCCTTAAAATAATTTACAAAACAATATGGAAAAATGACAATGAAGAAATATTTTAATCTATTGTGTTTTTGTGAAGGGGCCATTTTAATTAATTATAATTCTGTGAAGGAGCCGTTTTAATCGATTGTAATTTAGTGAAGTGGCTGTTTTAATTAACTGAATTTTGTGCGCAAAACGGACCCTAATTTTGCCTGCATCAATCCCTGGAATCTCAAAATTTTCCAGAGGAACTTTCAAATTTATCCATATATTAAGTCTACTCATTTTGGGGGGTGGCTGAAGCCTCAACAGGCAACCCCTGGCAGCTTATGAAGGATCATCCTGAATTTTTGAGTTCCTGGTGCAATTGTTTTGTTTTAATTTGTGTATTAAGACCTTGAGGCAGGTTTTATCTCTTCTTTTTTCTTCAAGCAAAAATAAAATAAATAAAAATTTACTGTGTCATTCACTCGTGAAAAGCATGCAAGTTTTGTTACATTTGAAATAATAATTAAGAGTTAGAATTTTTTTCTTTCTACACGCTTGTTTAAAATGAAAACTGCAACAATTTTTTAAAGAATGACCCATGTTCATGATACTAGGACTAACACTATACAGATCGCAGCACATCAGTGACTCACTTCAAGCTCGTTTTCATCAAATATGCACAAAAGATTATCGGGAATTAACTCATTTAATCCCTTGAGGAAGTGCTCTATTTCTGGCTTCACACTACTTGATAGGCGGTACTGAGCTAGAGCGTTCAAGTACTGGATTTTATTCTCATTGGTCACAAGAATAGTGGACCCATTGGAGATTAAATCAACTTCCTGAAAAAGCAAACAAGAAAGATAAATCATGCAAAAAGTAACAATTATAAAGCACTTTTCAACAAACTGTATCACATACAGTATACTCCTTTTAATCTGCAACCTCATAATCTGCAAATACTTATAATTCACCATGGCTTTCAGATGTAAACAAATAATTTTAAATTAAACTTTTCTCTGTAGAGTGGAAGATAGGTGAAAGTTTTCATTTTATTGAAAATGAAATGACCAGAATAGGGAGTCTTTTGAAATACTATTAGGATATTTATAGTCATAATTAAAACAATCAATTTTAGAAAATTCACCATTATATACTGATACACGATAAAACATGGGTTATATTTAATTTGTATGACTTTGCTTCATTCTAGAGAAATATCTGTTATAGGTGGAAACAAACTCAGATCATCAAGCACAATAAAAATACTTATTCAACAACCATCTAGATTCGTGTTTCCCAACCTTTTCACATCTGCAGACCAGCAAAAACAGAAAAAATATTTCACAGGCAAGTGTCAGCCCAAAATAATAAATATTATATCAGCATATATTTTACTTATTAAAATCAAACGTATAGAGATATTATGATTTTTAAATAGAATGACATTTGCTGCTGATTATTTTTAATAAATTTGATATACCGTGTGCGGGTGCGCCAAAAGTTCGTTACAACTTTAAAAATTCATAAAAAAGGAAGAAATGAAAATAAAGACTTGCAGTTTGTACGTAAAGGCTTAACAGGAAGTCAGATTTTTTTTAGGAACAACAAAAATTTTAGTTAAAAAAGTCACCAGTAGAGGGTGCTGATATGCGACAAATTCAGCCGTATTATGCGAATTAAACCGGTGGCCTTGCACGATCACCCGAACTCTCATCCGGGTTGACTTCTGGTTGTGGGGCTACTTGAATTCACTTGTGTACCGTTCATGCCCTTCAACATTGGCCGAATTGAAACACTCTATCTGTCCAGAGGTTTTCTGCAATTCATTCCGACCTGTTGCATTCAGCTGTAACGGGCGTTGTGAGTCGCCTTACTTGTGTCGTAGAATGTTCTGGAAGTCATGTTGAACATTTGTTATTGCCAAAATAAATGAATGAAGCGTACTGTTGTCCTACTGATTGTGTTTCGGGTTGTAAGCGCCCTCTACCGGTGACTTTTATAACTAAAATTTTTGTTGTTTCTAAAAAAATCCGACTTCTGTTAAGCCTTTACGTACAACCGCAAGTCTTTATCTTCATTTCTTCCTTTTTTATGAACTTTTAAAGTTGTAACAAACTTTTGGCACACCTAGTACATGGACCACCAGTAAAGGCTTATGAACCAGTGGTTGGAAAACACAGGTCTAGATCAAACTAGTCTAGTTTCAAAAGTTATTACAATAAGTGATACACAGAATTAAAGAAAAATACATCAAGTTTTTAATCCCCACCAACCAATAAATGTAATGTGAAAGTGCCGGAAAGTGGAACTTCTCATAAAATTGTGCAGTTGCAAAGAGATTCGGCAAAAATTAATATCTTTGTACTAAGTCACAAGAGCAGTTGTGGAAATAACCAAATTTGCATTATACCCAGGTAACTGCTACCTATTAAAACTTTTTCAGCAAAGAAAAAAGGCTGTATACAATTTATTCTGTTTGTAACATAACATAAAAAATATTTCCTATTGGTGAATCTCTTTGCAACTGCATGATTTCATGGACAGTTTCACTTCTTCAAACTCCAGCATTATATGCTATTGATCAATGGTAGAAAAAGCAAATTGGTAATATTTTTACTTCCTTGTACGTAGTATAAGGAAGTAATGTGATCCCGAAAAATTTTGGGGCCCAAATTTCGACAAAAAATCCGATTTTGACTACCTCTAAATTTAATTTTAAGAATTTTTTCGATGCATCTCATCGTAGGCTAGCATGCCTAGCATCATATTAACGCGTTTGCAACTCATTTTGACCAGCGGCGAGTCTATTGTGGTCAGTTTTTCCATGCTATCTGTACGTACGTACGTATGTAACTCGCATATCTCAAAAACTATTGGTCGTAGAATGTTGAGATTTGATATTTAGGATTGTTCTATGATCTAGTTGTGCACCTCCCCTTTTGGTCGCAATCGAATGTATAGTTTATGTACAGGACCGCCCAAAAGATTTGAAATACATTACGCTCTATGGGCCGAAATTCATTAAACTCGCCTAACTTAAAAACTATTAGGCGTAGAATGTCGAAACTTCATATTTTGGATAGTTGTAACATCTAGTTGTGCACCTCCCCTATTGGTTCCATTCGACTGGATAGTTTATCTACAGGACCGCCCAAAACATCCGAAATACATTATGCTCAATGGGCCGAAATTCATTAAACTCGCATATCTCAAAAACTATTAGGCGTAGAATGTTGAAACTTTATACTTAGGATTGTTGTAACATCTAGTTGTGCACCTCCCCTTTCGGTTCCATTCGACTGGATAGTTTATCTACAGAACCGCCTAAAAGATTCGAAATACATTACGCTCTATGGGCCGACATTCATCAAAGCGTTTTTTAGAGGTTTTGGACTATTTCAAACGACTCAGGAGTGATATATGCTGTAAAGAGTTAGAAAATGAATTTCTCCATTAAAAAAAGTGTCTTTATCATTTACAGTTCTGCTACAGGAACACTCAAAAGATTTTCAATACATTACGGTCAATGGCAATTTTAGGGGCATTCATCCATTTCAAGCACAATACCGTCCTACCACATAAGTTAGGTAATGGTCGGACCACGGTCACGTGCCTCCCTCAAGAACTATGCCAAAAGTCGCCAAGCTTGGCGACTTTTGGTGTACGTGTGTGCATATTTAACTCTCAAATCACAAAAACTATTATGAAATTTCATATGTAAGATTGTTGTAACATCTAGTTGTGCATTTCGATTTTTGGTTCCAATCTACTGGAGTTTCTTTACAGGACCACCAAAAAGAATTTCAGTACTTTAATGTCTATGGACATCTTCAATATAATACAATTGTAGTCAGTCATTGTTTGGTACATGCCCAAAATCTCGCCGTCTGTCCTCGAACTTGGCGAGTTTTGCCGAAATGTCGCCAAATTTGGCAATAGTCAGTCATTTGGTCCATGCTCAAAGTATCGCCATTTGTCATTGTTCTTGGCGAGTTTTGGCGAAATATAGCCAAATTTGGCAATAATCTGTCATTGTTGGTCCATGCTTAAAATCTCTCCAAATGTCGTCGACATGACGAGTTTCTCCGAAATATCGCCAAATTTGGCGCCAAAAATTATTTCGTATTTTGTATAACTCTAAAACTTTAACCCTTACAATTTTGAACTTTTGTATTTAGAACTATATTATAATATCTAACTGTTTTCAATATATTTTTTGACAGCAATTGACTGGGAATTTATTTACAGGGTGAGCCAAATGACTTTAAATACATTAAGGTGTATGGATGCATTCAATTCATTGAAAGTCAGTGGTCAATGACTACTTTGGCTATCCCCAAAATCTCGCAAACTATCTCAAGTTTGTCGGCTTTTGGTGAAATATCGCCAAATAAAGTGTCAGAAGGAAATCTTTCAAATTGAACTCAGCTTGGCGATATCGAAATATTTGGCTAGAAATCGCTATACCTTACTATTATTGATATTTTATCTCTTTCAAACAAATAAGTTTAGAGGAAGTGCGTAAAAAACATTTTTGAATTAATAGACGTGCAAGGAAGTCATGTGTTGGACACATCAGATTTTTTTTTTAAGTTGCATGTACCACTTTTTGTAACACATGTAATAGTTTTGAAAATTTAAATTTTTAAAATCTGGTCATTCATTATTGCAGAGTGGTACCTAGAAATATAAGTTTAATTCATACTGTGACAAGCTTGTTAGTCAAAAAACTCAATACTCATATCTTGAATCAATTTTACCTATAGATAGATGCAATTAATCGTTAACAGGCCTAAATGAACACTTCCAACTTTTTATACAATAATGTATCTTACAAACATTTTTATAGAAACAAATTTTAAAAAAATACAAATTCATACTGTAAAAAGAAAATCCAAAGATAAGTTGACAGTATTTTTTATTCACTTCACTTAGTTTAATAATTAATTTTCAAATTTCTATTTAAAGATCTGTTGTATCCATAATATCGATTTCTATTTGAAGTCAAAAAATTAACTACCATGGCCACAGAGCTGAGTGGATAAAACATTGAACATGGTAGACAACTGAAGTGTGAATGTCTTGTGTTAGGGCCTACCATGTGTCTCTCCATTTAACAGTCTGGAGTTTTGGTCGGTTTTCTCCAGATGTATTGTGAACATGCATCAGAACCTTTTAAAAAGAGTTCCAAACAAAGGCAGCCTCCTGCATTGTGGCCTTGAGATAACACAAAACAAACAGAAATTTAGCATAATAATGGACCATATCTGAAAACAAAAAAAAAATGTTAAACCTTTCTGTCTCACTCCGGTGGTATTTCTGGGCTGGAAAGTTCAAAAGTTATGCGACAGAAAGGTTAGAGCATTTAAATTCTTATGCACAGAGTTTTTTTTTTTTGTATCACAATGCCCAAAATCTTAAAATGAAGGCATATATTGTACCTACACTTATTTTTATACAATTTTTTAAAAATAAATAAACCAGTACTTTCATGACAGTTTTCCAGAAAATAATAAGACCATTAAGGGGTTAATGCACTTATACGTGATCGTACCACTGTAATTTGCTTATTATGAAATGAAATAATCAAATACTTAGGATGATTTCATCATAAATAAAGAAGCAACAACAATAAAAATACAGCTATATGGGTTTAACACAATTGTAACTTAAAATTCAAGACAGAAACATGAAAGGGCAATTTACTTCAACCAGCTGGCCTGACAAGTCATATATTTCTTCTGTGAAATACAAGCCCATGTTGTCAATGTCATTTTCAAGAATGTACTTGATCTTATTTACGAAAAGATCTGGATCATCATGTTCAAAGTACTAGAAAACAAAACATTATTGTTATTTATTTATAAAGTATTTAATAAAGAACTTGTAAACATTTCTCTTTGCATAAAATGTTAAATAAATAATAAGATTTTACTTAATTTTAAAATACATTTAAGAGTACAAAGCAATCGACATTACAGTTATCATTCCTTCAAGATACCTCATGTTAATTGCTGCGGTATTCAGGGACCAATTTCCAGAGATGGGGCCCCCTCTTAAGAAAACTTTCTTATGCCCAATGAAGTAACTTCATATCACACCATTCAATAAAGGATGTTATAACAGCATAAAAATGATTATTTAATCAAGATGCCAAAAGAAATGCAATAGTTTGATAATAATAATATTATGTAGGATAATAAATATTTATATTATTTTATTTTCGTTTATTAATTTCATTCCATATTTTTACAAATAACATGTTCCCAACTATTTTTATATTTATATTATTTAATGCTAATATTAGAAAATTTATTTATAGTGGGATAGATCTTCACTTTGATTCCCTTAGGAAGTTATTCCTTTGCATATATTCCGCCACACCTAAATCATAAGTATTTACTAAATAACTGCCAGAGACTATATCATTTAGCTAAAAAAAGGTGTGGATATAATGCTATCGCTGTGCTGACAGTAATAATTATTATTACTATATTTTTCATAAAATTAATTTTGCTGTCTATTTTGAATAAAAATCACAATTTGCAAATTTGTAAACTTAGAAGGTAATTTGGGGGCCCCCTTTTTGTTGGGGCCCAGGTGCTTGCCTTGAAGGTACTACTAGCGAAATATACTGTTATATAGACCAGCATTTCCCAACCACTGGTCTGTGAGACTGCTGCGATCCATGCGCATGAAATTTATTAAAAAAATTAACAGCAGGAAATGTTGTTACAACTAAAAATTTAATCTGTATAAAACTTGATTTAATAAATAAAACAAATATTTATATAATACTTTTGTTTTGGCTAACGCTGGTCTGCAAAATATTTTTCTAATTTTTTGGTGGTCGGTCCGCAGATGTAAAAAGGTTGCGAAACACTGATGTAAACCAAATAATGATATATTTAAAAGGCATTTCCTGCTTACAAAAAAACTTCTGTCAATTTTTTTATTTTCTCTCTGCATTTATTTTTTAAAACTCTTCTATACTTTATTTGGCTAGCTTTTTCAAAATGTTTAAAAACTTAAACACAACAATTTCATTTAATTTCTCCTGTAATTTATCCATTATCATTAAATTTAGATCATTGATAACAACTAGTATTTTTCTATCAATTTATTAAAATTAATTTTTTTACTGCCACTGTTGAACTTTTGAAAAATTACTGATACCATACTCAATAATTTTTTTAAAAACAGAACAGCAAAGGAATGAAACATTTTATTCTTTCAATTCAGGTACCTATTGAATAAAAAAGTTTTTAAAAGAACCACGGGATCAGAAAATACTTAAGGTGGTTTGCTGTAATATATATATTGAATTCCCTGTATGATTTTAAAAATTAATTACATATGCAGCATTGTGTACAGAAAAACTAAACAATTTTTTAAGTGGTCACTGACAGTTTCTTTGATATGACGATTAAACTCTTATTTGTCTAAAACTTACAAATACTGGTTAGTACTATGCAGTAAGAACACACATTACCTTGTAGTGAACACTGAGGCCAATTAACTGTGCAAGGAATGATCTAGAGAATTTTGCTTTCACTAGCTGTCGATAAGAGCTGCCAAGAGCAGATTCATACAAACATTTGCCAACAATTTTACCAGCAAATTCATAATACTTCAGTTTCATGTTAGAAGGTCTCTTATAAGATGGGGTAGGGTGAACCTGTAAAGTAAAACTAATGAATATTCAAGGATATTTAGGAACATAATGCACTCATAAGTCAGCCAAGTCAAACCGCAATAAAACATAAACAGAAGATAATCTAGTTTTAACTTTAAAGCTATTCTTTGCATTCCTACAAACAGCCAACTTGGACAATAGTAATCTAGTGGTTAAAAGATTCATACCAGCAAACAAAGGATCATGGGTTCAATTCCTGACCTGGCACTAAACACCACAATGTATGTGAGGTGTATGTGCACATTAAATCAGTGGTTCTGAGAGTCTTCTCAGTAGTCACTAGTAGTTTCTGAAAGGTACCAACATTCAGAAATCCACCATCTTCTGGTAAGAAAGTACAGGAAAGGTGCAAGCAGCTCTGAATGATACATTCATTAACATGAACTGCCCTCTCATGGCATGTAAACAAGCAGACAACTCATAGGCATTATGAAACATTCCAGAAAAAGTTTTAATACAGTATTTTATAATATTTTCCTAAATAAGCAATGCAGCAGACAATCGAGCAATGCATTTTCTGTTCTTGAGCAACTTTTCGGAAAAATGCACAATAATTTGTTTTTAAAATTGTTGAAGAGTAATGTGACTAGTCCCTCTTTCTTAATAACAGCCTTAAGTTAGATTTTATTTTGAGCAATTTTAATTCTGCAGACTCCTCCACATACACAAATTCAAAAATATGGTATGAGAAAGAATGCTGGTTCAGATTAAGTTTGCACTGTGAAATATTTTCAGGCAATTTTCGAGCAGAATCTGTTTTCGAGTGAATCTTCTGGAATACTGGCAGAAGACAGTAAAATTGGAAGATAAATAAACAAAATTAATGAAATCCTTTACTAAAACAGTACACACACACACACAAAAAAAAAAAACTTTTAGTGATGCTACGCCTAAGATTTAGGAAGCTTACAACTTTTATTTTCAAGGCATGGTGATGCTTCCTAGACATGGTAACACCACCATATCTAGGAAGAGGAGGGAGAAAAACACTAGGAAGGAAGAGGAGGATATCAAAAAACAAAGCAGATTTTGTTTGTCTGAAGAGATATAATTATCTTACGAAATATAATGTCACTAAAATAACTGATTTTATATCATTCTAATTAAAAATAGAAAAAATATCATGTCTTTTTTTCACCAATCAAATTGATATACACACACACACACATATATATAGATATATTTTGATACATTGACTAGAGTGCTATTTCACTCAGTACGAGAATTTTGTCTGTCGACAAGTTTTGTAGATATGAAATGTCACGGTGAAGATATTTTTAAATGTGTTTGCCAGATAACGTGGAGAGAGAGAGGAGGGGGGGGGGGTTTAATAAAATGTTGAAAGTTGCACAAGGTTTGCAATTTTTAATAATTGATCGGTAAATTTGGTGCCAAAATGCAACAATTTAATATAAATATATTTCAAGTATAGTTAGAAAACGCCTAGCGAATGTTGTAAAATAGTTTTAGTAGGCGACTTTAACATAGATTTTAATTCTGAAGAAGTGTTTTATAGAACAAAGTAGACCAATATGGTACACTCATAGATTATGATACACTTTCTAAGTGGCATTTATAAAGGTGAAGTATAGTTTGACTATGCCTGGTGAAAATGGTTAAACAGTTTTGGTAGGTGTTTTTAATACAAATTTCTATTCCGAAGAAGTGTTTTATGGAACAAGGAAGGAAAACACTGAAGGTACACTCATGGATTATGATACTCATTGCAAACAGTACTTAAAATGTCTATGCGATATAATTGGAATATGCCTGGCAAAGATTTTAAAACAGTTTTAGTAGGCAATTTCAAGATAGCTTTTGATTCCAAAGATGTGTTTTATGGTACAAGAAAGATTTGATTCTTATTTTAACACCCCCAACTCTCGCCAATCTAAAACATCACCGCACTTTGACGAGCTTTGCAGTCTCTAGGAGTTATGCACATGTTTCAATGCACCCAAAAGAACTAGATGAAAACTAAAATGAACAAAGTAGCAATAATCGCACCAGTTAAGGAATTTGAAGGCACTTAATTATTTAAACTACATTAATTGGCAACCAAAAATAAATAAAAATGGAATGGAATTCTGTACTTACATGTTGTTCCAAATCACCGTTTTAATTCTAAATTACGATTGCCACATAAATACAAAAAATCGTCATGGTGCCTGCATATGTTTAATTATCGCCACCTTGGCAAGAGTCAGGGCATTAAAGTAGGAATCAACCCAAGAAAGACAAACACGGCACATTCATGGATTATAATGCACATTCAAAACAATATTTAAAATGGTGAAGTATAGTTGTAATGTACTTGGGGAAGATTGTAAAATAGCTTAAGTACCCATACAGCACATAAGCTTAAATCAAGCTTGACATTTCTTTGAATTTGACGTATTATTACAAGCTTGACAGTTCAATTCATTTTAAGCTTGCAGCAAGCTTGGAGAAGTCATTTGAACTGTCAAGCTTGAATACAACTTGATTACTGCTTGATTTGGAAAGCCACATCCACATAACCAGAGCCTGATTATGACCAACTGGGGCCCCGGCACTGATGAGTTTGGAGGCCCCCATCTATGAAATTTGTTGTATTTTTCATAAAATTTTGATGTTAAAAAGAACAACATTTGATATTGGGGGCCCTTTCGAGCCAGGGGCCCTGGGCAAAGTCCCAATTTGCCCATGCGATAATAAGGCTCTGCACATAACAAATAATTTATTATCAGTCATAAATTTACTTGACCATAGGAATTAAAAAAAAAAAGATTCTATATTTCCAAATATTGAAATTCTTCAAAATAAAATACAATTATACTATGAAATTGATTTAAAAATCAGTCGTTTGTCTCGATTTTGGCCAATATTGCCCAACATGAGTGTCGCGATATTGAAAGTTTTAAAACGTGTGCTGCTTTTAAGTTTATATTATGTTATTTCCCTATTAGTAGAGTCTATAAATCACACATAACATTATTTTAATTTTGATTCATCCCATGGAAAAATAAAAGAAACAGATCGGCATCGGCCACTGATCACTCTCACCAGAAAACGGTGTGATAACCGTAACAGTCACTTCAAATTTTAGTCATATCAGCGCGAGTCAGGTTGGCTGAGTGGTTAGTACGCTGGCTTCCCAAACCTTAGGTCCCGAGATCGATCCCAGCCATGGACACTTGATGGAAACAGATTAAAATAACTTGAAATTTCAGCGTAGAGAAGAAAATGCATGGAAAAATAAAATGTATGGGGAGAGTTCGCCGACAGGCACCCCGTGTATTTAGGAAATTTTTTTTAAGGAAAATTTTTAAAGCTTGAAATTAAGCTTGCTATGTCAAGCTTAATGCAAGTTGGGCAGGTGTAAACTTGAACACTTGATTCAAGCTTGCATTAAGTTTACACGCTTGAAATTTTCAAGCTTAATTCAAGTTTATTGACTTGATAAATCAAGTTTACTGCAAGTTTGATGTAAGTTTGCTGTGCAGTCTGGGTAGGCGATTTTAGGATAGATTTCAATTCCAAAAATGGGTTTTATGAAACGAGGAAGAAAAATACGGCACACTTATGAATAATGATACACTTTCCAACTTAAATGAAATAAGGAAGAAAAATAGGGAGGATGCATAAATTATGATTCTCTTTTAATATATCACTTTAGTGCACATTTAAAATCTAAAAGTGTTTAAGATTTTCTTCCTTTATTTAACTGATGTCTAGTAACAGAGTAAATATAAGTCATCATCACTTTCTTTAAGCTTAAAAATCAATTGTATTCATAGTTTAAAAATTAAATGAGTTTTGTTACATTTTGCTAAATGCCATAGGGTGCAGTTAGTAGCTGTGCCCTTTTTAATTTATATATTAATGATTTAATTACAGCTTGAAAATCTATACATGGTATTAATTGCCTCTTATATGCAGATGACTTGGTTATCTGGACACGGACCCCCAAGAAAAATGCAAGAACACTTATCGAGGTGAAGCTAAATGAAGCGCTTGCAGCCCTCTCAGAGTGGTGCAGTGATAATAATATGACCGTCAATTTGGAAAAAACAGCAACACATCCTTTCTTTCTAACTCAAAAGAGGTTCTGCCCAGATTTGATTTGTAGGAATAACGCTGTGATAAATTCAGAAAATTTTGTCTATCTGGGAGTGATTTTTGATTGTAAATTGACTTTTAAACTTCATGTCGCTTCAATCTTGGAGTGATTTTCAAATAGGTTGCTCATTCTGAACCGTTTCGCTGGAGCGACTTGGAGAAGTGCCCACTCCACTATTAATACTGCTTATAAACTAGCCACTGTGGCGTTTTTGGTAATGGCGGGCAGACTCTTGCCAAGAAGGGTGTTGTTCTGCTGAAGGGTGGTATAAATGAAATCTCTTTTATATCCGCAAAGCAGTTCATTGACAATTCCTGAAGTCAACTTATCAGCTACAACTACATAGCAAAATGGTCTCCATATATAATCATCTGCCTTCTGTTCTAGAAAAACCAAGAAGTGAGGCTGTAGCCACCTTCCTTTTACTAACCGGACATGACTGTCTTGCCGCACATCTATGTCTTATTGGCATATTTGCAGAGGCTGCCTGCCCATTATGTGACTCTGGTGAAGACATGAACAGACATCACCTGCCCCGCTGCAGGGCTCTCCACGGTGATACGGAGACTTCCCTGTATTGGGAGACCAGGAACCTTCTGAAGCAAAAGCCATTTGCTTACTATGAACTTTTTGATGTTAATTCGCCTGTCTTTCCATTATTTTGTTCATGTACCTCTGCCATTGGAAATTTAAAAAAATTAAAAATTTGCTAAATAAAATAATCTTCTAGTCAATAATGAAAAGCTACAGAAAAAAAAAATCTTAAAACTTGTCCAGAATGGAAATTCTAACCTTTTTTTGAGAATAGCCCTTATACACTTTTATTAAAACTAACATTTACTGTAGACTTAGAAGCTTAAAAACAATTGTTTAGTGGAATTGTGACCGGAAATGAGAGGAAAAACAACTTTTATGTGGTGTTGCTGAGTTCTACTGATTTTGCAGAAACACTCTGTTAAAAGAGCAGATGGCAGTCCCAGCAACAATAAAATATTATAAATATTTTATTGTTGTTGTTGTGTTCTAACCCTCTGAGCGTCTTGGAAATGGGCAAATAATGTAAAGTTGTTTTCATTGCAAAATTTTCATGCAGCTTTAAAATTATTTAAAAAATAAAATTTTGATAGGAAGATTTGTGATTATTAAAAAGTTAACACCTAAAATACCAACAAGCTTTAATATCGAAATATATTTTATAATGCTTTGGTGTTATAAATAATTTAAATTATAGATGCATTGCAGTGAAAACTGGAATGAAGTGAACGGGATTTTACGTCTCAGCCGCTTGGAGGGTTAAAAGTGATTAATAAAGGTAAGGAGGGCTCAAATGAGAAGTGGTGAGATAAGTTACCATGGATATTTAATGCAGAGACATACACTGTTCACCAGTTTCCCGTTCTTGCTGAAATATATACACTTAAGTTGTTACTTGAGTGTTATTGTAACTGCCAAGCATGTTTAGCAATATTAGGATTATGCAATAAAGATCATAGTCATAATTTTAGAAAGCTCATGAAGCTCACATACTTTCTCAGAATATTTCACATTAATGTTATGAGATTAATCCTTTACATACAGAGATATTTCCGAAAATATAGCACCACTTTAGTGATATATCTTGGTTGCTAGTTCAACTTCAGTGGTCATTATAATAGACAAGTACCCCCAAGTTTTATGTTACCAAATATCTTATATACAATCGTTTTTTTTTCTTTTTTAACTTAGCAGACAGAGCTTTATAATTTTTTTAAAATTAATTGTTAAAATTGCTTTAAATTTTTATTCAGTGAAAACAATTTTTCATTACTTGTTTTTTAAGATGCTTATACGGTTTAAAATGGATGAACCGAGTGGTTAGTAAACTTCCTATGGAGTTTAATGGACTATGGAAGAAATAATTGAAAATAAGGCTATAATTATTTATATGAGTTACAACAACATCAAAGATTCTAACAAAAAGACATAAAATTGTGATGTTTTGAAGTGAGTAGTCGCAATAAATGAGGACACTATAAACTAAGTGCAAAAGCAGTGGAACATTACATTATTCTAGTCTACAATTACCAAAAAGAAAAAACTCACCAATCCTTGTTTGTCACTTTTGAAAGAATCATAGAACACATTTTGGGGATCAAATAGAGCAGAGCAAACAAGTTCAAACCATTCTCTTCGGAGACCACCCCAATCCAGACCTACACAATGAGTTCAATTGAATTTGTTTATTTTAAAACTACAAGATTTTTAAAAATCAATAAAAGCTGTCCAAAAAAAAAGAGGATTTTTAAGGGCTTTTCTGTTGAATTATTTGAAAACTAAGAGATAATATTTTTCTAGCTCGTCAGGATTTAGGATTTCAGAAAGTGATATTTATGGGCAGTTGATTGATCACATGTGTATGTACAAAATGCCATGCTACTTAGGCTGGAATTATTTAATTGCATCACACTGGAAATTTGATGTGTAGGCAACTTAAAAAAAGACAAAACTAAATAAATTAATATTCAAATTGTTTTAGGGGGCTAACTTAGGAGTTTCTGTCAGTGTCAGTCTGTCTCCCTTCACTCTTTCTCTTCACCTATATTTATTTGCTTTGCAAAGGATCTATTACTTATATTTTGTATACCACATTTTTATAATGCAAATTTATAGCCATCACAGCAAAATTTACACCCGTTTTCAAAATTCCAATGCAAAATCGTTTGTGGATATCATTTATTTTTGTAATTTTCTGTTTTTACAGACAGTCTAGCAAATTTAGAAGAAAAAAAAGCAAAAGAAAAAATTGGGAGGGGGGGGGGGAAGAGAAGAAATTGTTTCTGTACCCAAAAATTGCTGTTAAGGATAGCAATTTTTGCATGTTTAAAAACTTAAGTCATAATAGTATATATTCACGGACAGATTTAGTTTTTAGCCACATAGTAGTGAAATATATTCTAAATCCAGTGCATGACAATAAAATAACACTTACCTTCTTCTCCAATAAATGTGATTTCAAAATTCTTACACCAGTCACTTACACTGAAACTCTTTGTTTCTTTAAATGACTGTAAAGTAAGAGAATTAAAGAATAAATAATACAAGATAGATTAGTGATTTTGCATAAAATTCACAAAGAACATAAAAGGGCAACAAACATTTGTTTAGAACTTGTGACTGTATCAAGACTTTTAGAATGAAATGAAAAACCAAAATTTTTGCTGGAACACTGGAGAGGGAGAAACAATTTTATTTCGAGTGAAATTAGATTTTTTTATATTTTTTTTGGGGGGGGGGGGATCAACTGAGTTCCAACAGTATTTCTGTCAAAAAATCACTTTCCCTTTTCTCAAAGCTTTCCAAAAGTGTATAAAAAACAGTCAATTAAAAGAGTAAAAAATATTTTCTCTAAAAACCAGGTCAATCATTCCTTAAGCAAAAAGATGAAACATGAATAATTGAATTTTTTTAAGAAAACAGCAGAAATGAACAGAAAAGAAAATTTAATTTTTGTAGAATTTCAGGCCTTAATGCTTTATTTTGCAACACCCCATTTGATTTTTTTTTTTTTTAAACAAGTTTTCATTTTTCTAAAAATAATCTGAAGTAGTAATTTCTTGAGAAAGCAGAAAGTTAAATATATTTAGAAAATGATTATACATCCATTATTTTAAACTGTTCAGTTGTATGTATGCTGTTCATTCCATTTAATGCTTAACAAGATCATACCTAATAATACAATGCAGTAGAACAACTTAATTCAATACAACTGCTTATTTTTCCACTAAATTACACCCATGGAAAAGAGTAAAATAAGTTCTAACTCAAAGGATGAAGAATTAAAAAATAAAATAAACATTTTAAAATATAAGTAATATTAAAAGTTTTTAATAATTCCAGTTTTTCATCACATGACTCATTTTGAATTGGATATCTTTACAAATAAATTATCATTTCCAAAAATATCCAATTAAAAATGATATTTTTAGAAATAAATAAACATCAACTAAACATTAACAACTGAATTTATAATTATCAATTTAAACAAAATAGCAAGAAACAGTAAGTGTGAACTGCCGTCAATAAGTGTGAACATGAGTGGTGAACTGCCACTTACTGATTCCAAAAGATTTTCTCTAGATATCTTGAGAACCAACTTATCATGGAAATGTTTCTGATGGTATTTTCTAACTTCATGGTAGAAGAAATCTTGTTTGTCTTTGAATGTCTCTGAGCCACCTAAATAACATAGATAGGTAGGTTCATGAATGGGGTAAAATGAATATAAAGTTAGTAATTATTAACTTTGCTAAGCTACAACCTTAATTAAATATATATATATATATATTCAAAATTGTTTGACAAATTTATTAGATTACATATTTTAAAAATTGACAGAAAAATTTATCCCCATATTTTTTTAACAATAAAACTGTTTAATTATAATTTACTTTAGACATATTATTATGATCAATTTGATTTATGGTATGGTAAGAATAACACTAAAAGAAATGGAATAATTTTAGAATAATTCATTAGTCAAACCCTGTTATAGCAAACCTGGTATATAACGAACTCATGGATATAATTAACAAAAATTTCGGTACCACTGTTTAACTAATGCATTTTTTAATGCTTCGGATATAGCAAACCACCCTACATAGTGAATGAAACTGTTGGTCCTTTGAAGTTTGTTATAATGAGGTTTGACTGTATAACAATAAGATTAATTCTAAATAGAATAGAACACTCAGAACTAATCATACTCACAATTTAAGTATTGTTAGAATACTTCAAGAATAAAATATCTCCCATCAAAATCAATCAAGTCTCCTATAATCAAACATTGGCACATTGAATGATTTTGAAGGTTTTGTTTCATGAACATCATCATTTTCCAGAAAGCTGGAATTTTCTCATAAGGTGCTCAATTAAGTAATTAATTATAAACAGGCTATATATAAACAAACTATTGTAAATTTTTAAAAAGCATTTTCTTTTTCATTGAATGCTTTTTATGCTCTTCTGTAAGCATACAGTTATCATATTTTTTTTTTTTAAATCAAAAAATCACTTGGGCTTGTTTATTCTTATTAGGTTTTTTTTTTGATGTTACATAACATTAAGTCTTTACCATTTGTAATTACGCATACTGCTACTTGTAAAGATATAGTCTTAAGTTTTTATGTCTTTATAGTCTATTATAGTGGAATAAAAAAAAAAAAAATGTTGCATGATTTTTTTTTTTTTTAAAGAATTTCTTTAAATATATACATCATGACTTAAACACAAAAATCTACAAAAAAAAAAAAAAAAGAAGTTATTCTTTACCAATATTCTTTAGCAAGAACTGAGTAAATGTAGCTGCAATTGTGTTCCTGTCAGGAGATATAAGCTCTACTTCCTGCTGGCACCCATCATCTATCACTAATATGGGCTCGCCTTGCAAATCATTCTTTTTACTTTGAAATTTGAACTGAAAATTAATTTTATAATCATTATTAATAATAATAAGCAACACACATTCTTATAAACAACTTACAACGTTAAACATTTCAAATCTAAATATTAATTTTAGACATTATGAGAAAATAATGTACATTACATTGTATTATTTTTCATTGCTGAAAACTCATTATTTAATGGAATATTATTTGATTACTAAAATTATACTACAACCTGGACAAATTACTGTATCAAAAAAAGTTTGAAAAAAAAAAAATTCATACAGATGTATGTATAAACTTAAGTTTACAAGTTTGTTTAAAACGGTATAAAATTTTTACTTAACATTAAAAGCATTTCATGACATGAAAGAAAACTATTTGGATGATTCAAAAACCTGGAATCTAGACCAATATTACTCAATCTATTAATTTTTATACTTAATGATAGATTTTGTAATGGCAAGTCATCATTTTATTCGTTTCAATAATAATTTATTTATTCACTAGTGAAGGTTTACAAATTCAACAAAATTAACTAACAACAATTCTGATTTGAAAAATTAAGCTTAGATCAAAAATCTCAACACTGGTCACATACAGGCGAGCGCCCAAAATCTGCACATCTTCTATGTAAATAATGAAATTTGCTGTCATTCACTGATGATGAAATTGTTGAAAGAGGCTGTTTTGAAAACCACAAAGTTTCTCTCTCTTCCAGAAGTATAACATTCATAAATCAACCAAAAGTTTTTTTTTTTTTTTTTAATTTCTAAAGGCAGATTAAAAGACAACTATAATCAGAACAACAAACATTAAAACTAGAACAAAGAACAAATGTAAAGAGGAACACAGGTAACAAAACTGAAACTACAGTAAGTCTATAAATCTTTCATCTTGTGCCCGAGCTCTCCAGTATCGCTCCCACAAGTGCCCAGAGTTCAGAGCAGGGAAGTGGCTCAAATGGTTGACATCCATTTTCTCTTGGATATCACACAGTTGGCAAAGAGGACTTGACAGTATTTTTATACGATATAGATGTTTGGAGAGGCAATCGTGGTCAGTAGCAATGCGAAAAGGGGCAACAGATCTGTCCCCTGGCCAAAGCGGAATATTTGTGATTTCCTCAATCTATTTCTTGTCTTTGTTTGCCTCTTTTATGTTTTTTAAATAAGCCTCTCTAAAAGATTGTTTTCATTAACCATTTCGCAGTATAGAAAGGAATTAGTTTATCTATTATTTATATAATTTTGGTTGCTTTCTTTGCCAGGGAATCTGCTGTTTTATTTCCTTGGAGTCCACAATGTGCTGGTACCCACTGCAATGCGACTTCTTTAAGGTTTTAGTTAAATCATTAAGGGCCAGACGACAGTTTAAAATATCAGCTGAATCAGGAGGTTCAGATGAAGAAACGGCCAGGAGGGCAGCCCTAGAATCTGACAGAATGACAGCCCTTGTGAAATTTTCAGATTGCCATTGCAGCAGTGACAAAGCGATTTGAATAGCTGGGATCTCTGCATCAAAGGCTGTTTTACACCTTCTGAGAGGAGAGTAAAAAGAAAGAGCTTGCAAAAGATGCAAGTGCATGCATTGATACAGTCAGTCAACATGGAGCCATCTGTAAACATGTGCAGCTACTCATCTACTGGGTACAATTCATGTATAGCCTCCAAAGCTACAGCTATTAGAATTTGGTCTTCTGTTTATTTCTTAGAAACCTCACTTGATAGGTTTAATACCACAAAGTAGAAAAGCATATTTTTTCTTTTATAAAGTTTTTTTTTTTCTTTTCTAGTCAAGGACTGTGTTGATAAATTTTAAATATGGTATTGTTGTTGTCAAATAAATACCTGCTAAGTACACTTTTTGGAGATTTCAACATTTTGACTATTTTAGTAGTTTATTTACCAAATTTTCGTATAAAAAGATTTCTATGTGACTCTAAGCATTGTATGGTGAACTGTGATCAAGAAAATGTATGTTGATAAACTGTTAAACTTTTTTTCTTTTTCTTTAACAGCTCATCAACATACATTTTTGGTGTATCATGTCATCGTTGTCAAACTAATATCTGCTTTGTGCAAAAAGTTTATTTATTCTTGGTACCAGTTTTTAGTAGCAATTATTATTTGACAATGTTCTGGCTGATTCGTGGCACATTTGTTTGAGTGATCACAGTTCACCATACAATGCTTAGAGTCACATAGAAATCTATTTATACGAAAATTTGGTGAATAAACTACTCAAATAGTCAAAATGTTGAAATCTCCAAAAAAGTGCACATAGCAGATATTTATTTGACAACAACAATATCATATTTAAAATTTATCAACACAGTCCTTGACTAGAGTTAAAGAACATTTCATTAAACATAAATAAAACAAATTTATTTTAAGTAATAACTCATTGTCTTACTTTAGTAGATGGACAAAGACGAAATGTTACAAGGTGCTTAGGAAAGAACTTCCACATGAACTCTTTTAAAGTGAGTTGCTAAAAATAAATATAATTAATGATAATAATATAATATATTTCTTTTTTCTTTATAAATAATACTCATATGAAAATTACATCTACTTAATAAATCTAAATTCAAAGATAGAAGTTTTCTATAATTCAACTTTTATAACGTAAAAGCTGACTTTTACATTATAAAAGTTGAATCCATTTTCTAACCTGATTCTCAATCAACACATTTAGAAATTATTAACTCAAAAAGTTTGGTTTTAATTAAGTAGAAATTTTATTTAAAAATTTTATTTTTACATTATAAAAGTTAAAAGTACTTATTTATTTTTTAAACCAATTCCTAATCAAAACTTTAGGTGCAAGTTCTCAATACTTATTTAGGCATAGGATAAATGTTATAATAGTTTTTAGCACTGTTATAATTAAGCACTCTTAAACTTATACCTGTATTTCAAGAATAGAAGTTATAAAAGTAGACTAACATAATTATGATTTGAACAAGAGTAAAAACACTCTAAATAAATAGTCAACAAAGCAAGTTTTTTTTTGAGAGTATCAAGCTCAATAATGCAATTTAGATGGCTATCAGACAATCCAGCATCTAATTTAATACTTCAGGTTTGAGGTATGCCACACCCTGGACTGAGGGTTTTTGGTATATTTCATGATTTTTTTTTTTTTTTCAAATACTTAGAAGATAGATATCTTAATGCATATATTTATTTAATTATGAATTTAAACTGTTTTTATTCATAATGAAGGAACTATTTAAATGTATTAAGATTTAATATTGAGTGAGAAATTATTGCAAAAAGCATGTTTTAAAGTAAAAAAGTACCACATAAGAAAATATCACTTTTAGCATAAAATTTTACATGGTTAACCAACAAAAAATTACTCAAATACCTTGCTTGTAAATAAACATTATTTAGTAAAATTTGCTTTTGTTTGGTCCATTTCAAAGCAAAGCATTGACAAAACAATCAAAGAGTAACTTGATTCTAGATCATTTCATATAATTAATTCTGCGATGTGCTGACATTGTTATATTTTTATTCAATTAAAAGGTTTGTAGATACTATTTGAAAAAAATGTCAAATATATATAGTTGGTATTTTAACAGCTCAGAGAGTTAAAAGTTGGCCCCAGGAGAATCTCAGACTTGGATCACTTCATTGAAAATGGCAGCCCAAGTGATATTTGAGCTTGGATCTCAAAGTGTCTAATAATTTTACACTCAAAAGTGTTTCATAACCTTTACACCAAAAAGTGGCTTATAAAGAGCTGATTTGTAACTTGTTTTAAATTAATTTTTTTCCCCCACAAAAGAATTACAGTACTTGTTTAAAACCAAAGCAACTGTCAGGTTGGGCATTCAAACATTTTTTGTATTATTTAAAATCAATAAATAAATGCTAAGTAAATTAAACTATTATTGCTCTAATGTTAACTTATCCAAAGTTGATTTTACTACATATTTAAAAACTAAAACAAAAACATATACATAAAATTCCGTAAAAAAAAAAAAAAAAAAGCTTTAATAGAAAAGCAGAAAAGAGGTAAACTAAATTTTACAATTTGTTGCAATACTATCACACAAATTTTATAAATATCTATTCATTCTAATATTAATTTTTGCAGTGTGAAATTGGAAAATCAAAATGCCTTATCTTTTATAGAAAGCTTTATCTAGCATTTTAAACAATTAATTGCACAAAAGCATTTAGTAGTAAAAAATAATATTAAACAAAAATAAAATTTTAAAAGAATCATTTAAAAGTATCACGAGTTAAATTCAATATTGAAATTAATCAGAAAGTTTAGAGAATAAGTTTTCAAAATATATCTGATCAACAGAAATTGCATGGAAATGATGGAGTTAATTCAGATAGTAAATCAGTGCATGGAAAGAAAAGTATCAAAACATCCTACCTGTTTTTCTCGATATATATTTAATCTAATATGTTTTTATAAAATATTACATTTGTATTATAATGGAATCAAAGGTAAAGGAGCACACGATCCTGTTAAGACACCCTCGTTTAAAATGCAAATATAACAATAAACTATCTTTAGACACATTATTACTGTTGTTTTTCTGCAAACAAAGCACACTAGAGCTATCTGCCAAAGGGAGATGCCTTGGGTAGAGGACTTTTAAGGGATGCTAACATATTTTATTCACATTATACCTGGAAAAAACCACACAAAAATCCAGACCGTTAGACAGACAACCATATGGAGGTCTCAGACCTGAACCTTTACACTTCAGCCATCTACCAATGTTCAGTGTCTTATCCACTCAGCCATTGGTCGGCTAATATTGCAACTCATCTATAACGTACCAAATAAAATAACAATAAAACATACATATATATATTCAAATACATATTAACTATGATTCAAGGACTCTTAACTAATCAAATTTTCCTAACTAAATGACAAATTTATGAAACATTTTCAGAATTCATTTTAGATCTAAAGATCTAAAATGATGTATAAAAATCTAAAGATTTTTCTACAAACTCTTGCCAGTAGACATTTTCAATGCTGTAAGACCTAAAAAAATATATATATTTGAAAGAATTTAATATTTTTAATGCTTTCATATCTATCTTGTTCATTTCCTGTCATCAAGATTACATAAGAAAAATGGTTAATTCTAATCGAATCAGCAAGAGTACACTACACACATGCTTAAAACAACTGAGAATCAATCACATTTTTCTTTAATGGATAAAGTTAATAGCAAATTTGAAATACCTTTGGTGAAATATAACAGTACACTTTCTTTGGCTTATTGTTTCTTTCTCCATTAAGAGATAAGAGTTTAACTTCATAGCATTTGTTTTTCTTAGCCACATTTTTCTGTACCATATATGCTTCGTCTTCTGTAAAATAAGCAAAACATAAGCGAATATTGAATTCAGTAGAACAAATAATACATTAAAGTTCAAACGCAGTTTTCGATATTAACTTTGCTTTCACAGACAATTAAAGAAGAGGCCCTAAATCTCAATTCTTTGAGTAGCTAAGACCACAAATTAAAAAAATTAGCTTAACCACTGTTAAATCAATAATAATCTAAAACAAGTATATTTGGTCTCTAATTTTCAATAGATCAGCTGAGTTTAGTAAAAATTATGCCCAAAACATGGAAAATACTGCGAAATCACTTAATTAAACAACGATATAAAGGTGACTGCAATGTAAAAAAGATCATTAAGTATCTCTCATTGTTACCTAATTAACTTTTCCAGAAAAAATGCCACATCAGCATTAATGCCACACTTGAAGAAAATGGCACAAAATTAAATTAATTAATTAATTAAAACTGCATAGAAATGCTACACTAAGTTCAATTTTGCATGACATCACCATGAACAACAAACATAGTTATAAAATCTTGCCCAGTACCATGATGTATGGCATATTATTTTAGAGAAATAAATGAAATAAAATCATAACAGAAATTATGAAAGTGAACCATGTTCATGAATGTACTTACTATATTTACTTACTAAAGAAGTCCATATATGTAATACGCATATTATGTTATTAAAAGAAATGCCTAAAAATCATACTATGTTAGATTTTAAAAAGTGAATGGAAAGAAAGAAGATCGCAGATTGCTATTGCAACAAAACTGGAGTTGTGTCAGCATTCAGAGAGAATCACGGTACATTTCCAACAGAAAGAGGAGAGGAGAAGATGGAAGGATTCAACTAGAGACACAAAATAAGAACAGAATATGTTCATCCTCGTGTGAAAGGGAAAAATATGTCACTCTTCCAAGATCTTGTTTAGGGTGATTAAAGCACTCAAGGGAAAAAATATACACACCATATAAACACAACAAAGCTCGCAGATGACAACTGTCTGGTCTTTCCTGAAGGGCACCAAAGTGATAAGCTAATATTTCTTCACGATATCAATGGAATATAAATATTTTTTTAAACATACGTAAGCGCTACATCTGTAGGTACACTACAACTGCTGAAATCGGAAATGCTATGATATTTCTCCTAGAAATTACAGTACACAAATTTTAGGGAGAAGAAAATTCACTATCCCCCTTCCCTCCCCAAGCTTTATCATTACGGCTGTTCGGATAAAAGTACACTTGTTCCATAGCTTTCAAAAAGTTTAAAAAAAAAAGTGTTTCTTCAAAAGTTGTACAATGTCTTTTGAGCAGTATATTTATATCTCTCATACAACTTTCAGAGAAAGAATTCTTAAGCACATAAATCAGGTTACAAAATTAGTCCATGTAATGTCCTTTTAAGGAAATACTGTAAAATACCAAAGAATTTTTTCTCAAATGTTTCATAGCTTTCATAAGCTGACCATTTGCAAGAGTGCACAGCACAATTTTCTAACAAGACAGTTTGACATACTTTTTTCTAGTCTCTGACGCTCTCTTAACCCGAGAGAACGCGCGCTTCCTCAGCCAACGTTAGGACGCGCGGGGGTCATAGAATCACCCCAAAGTGAAATGCGGCGTTCTACTGTTAAAAATAATGTACTTTTTAGTTGAAACCACAATACTTTTTCTTTTGAAATATTAAGAATACACTATTTAGTGCGAATCAAATATTTTTAATTTTTTTCTTGTTTTTCTATTACATTTGGTACATAAATCATTAAACAATTATCTGCATAATTACTTCTACAGAAACATAAAGTGCAATATCATATAATGTAATTTAAATGTAGTTAATGTAATTTAAAGAATGTTCATACCAATTTTCAGTTACATATTATTTTCTTTGACGCACTGATTACATACGGAAATCAAATGTTCTTTGCAAACAAAATCTGTACAGAAGCAACAGGTCCCAGTAGTTTTTATATCCTTATTTCTTGGACAAAACTTACATCTTCCCTTAGAAGCAGTTTTTGATTTCTTATTTGCTGGTTCTCCGACGGCAGGGGAACGATTTTTTTGTAATTCCATCCGTAGTTTTCGAGTTAAGTTCGGGTTATCCATTCGGTTACTGGTGTAATCATTAATAAGTGAAAGAGCAAGGTCCTTGATGAAACGTCGTCTGTTTCGATACAGTATTGGTGGATCTTTGTTAGATAGCAAAACTATTCTTGCATTTATTGCGGCAACATTCAAAATCGAATAAAAAATGACAAGTGGCCATCTATTTGTTTTTCGAGCAGTGGAGTAATTCGCTGCCATCTCATCTACGACATCTACAGCTCCTTTTGTATGGTTGTAAAAAGTAATGATTTCTGGTTTCTTTGTATCTCCAGTGTCCTTATCAATGGCATCATCGTTATGCATAGTCGAAAGTAATATCACACATTTGCCTTTTTTAGTGACATATGAAACTAACGTGGCATCTTTCTGAAATCCAAAAATAGACGAATGAGTGTCTCTCCCTTTGCATATTTTAAATTCAGCAGGTATCTCTCTTTTATCTTTCCGAATTGTCCCGACTACTGTAATCTTTTCTGCAAGCAGTTCTTTTGCAAGACCATAACTTGTATACCAGTTGTCGGTAGTGAGGTTACGACCCGATTTGTACAGAGGTTTCATAAATCTTTTCACTATGTCTTTAGATGAGTTTGAGACTTTATAGGGTCCTTCGGGTTGGCATCCAACATACACTTCCATATTACTTGTGTAAAATGTACGTGCATCCACCAAAGCAAATATTTTGATGCCGTATTTAGCAGGTTTCTTCGGCATATATTGGCGAAACCCACAACGGCCACGGAAAGGTTCTAACTTTTCATCAATTGTCACATATTCACCTAATGTATAATGTTCCTGACAGTTCTTTATAAATAGCTGAAAAAAGTCTCGTATAGCAGCAAGTTTATCGAATAACTGCCTCTGTTTCCTGTCATTTATATTATCAAATCTCATGCAGCGAAGAAGAAACAAAAAACGCTTATGAGACATTGTATTGCGAAAAATGCTGACACCAGTTCCATCTGTCGCCCATAAATCTCGGACATTCAGGCGGGACGATTTGTGTAATCCACACATATATAGTAATCCTAATAAAGCGCGAATTTCTAGTTGATCCGTTTTTCGTGCATCTCTTTCACGTGAAAAGTTTGGTGAGCACTTTTCGATAAATATATTAGTGCACTCTACAATTAGCTGCACCATGCTATCATTGATGAATAATTCCCAGCTTTTCACGGGATTTGTCACATGTTTCGCTGGTCCTTTTGTACCAGGTAAGTGCGAGATAATATTGTGACAACGAGTTCGAACATTCTCTCTAAATTTTGTCTTCATCCACTTTACGCCATCTTTTGCTAAAAAGTATTCCGAGCTATCCGTTTCTTCATTTCCAGAATCTCCGTCCTCTTCAGAGTCTGTATCATGTTCACTGAAACTTTCATGATCTGAGCACTTCTCTTCTGCAGGATCGCCTGGTTCAATTTCTTCACCATCTGTATCTTCATCAGTTTCGACTTCCTCAAGAAGTCTACGTAAACGTTCCATCTCTTTTTCGTATGGAGTAGGCATTGTAAACAACAGGCAAATACCTCAGTTCTGAACGGGAAACAAGCTACTAACTCACTATATCAGCCGAGAGAAATTTCTGGTCAGTGGAAGGAACGGAGAGACGCGCGGGGTCATTCTATGACCCCAGTGACTAAACAAACGTGAATAAAAGAACACAAAATTCCGGAAATGCTTTCTTACTACTCACAAAAGGGAGAGGGGAGCGATAAACTCAGCTACTGATAAGAAATGATTGAACAGGTGAGTAGTTTTTCAGGAATCTCAGTTAGTCAAGGGCTTGGGGTCATAAAATGACCCCCGCGCGTCTTGCCGGGTTAAAAACTGTTCAAAAGTTGCATTTCTTTTTTAAAAAAAGTGCTTTAATAAAATAGTTTTTAGACTAGCCAAACTAGCCAACAAAAATAAAATAACACAGTCACATCAGCAAGAACTGCTCAAGACTCACTGTTTAAGATGATTACGTGGAAGTCTCCATTTTGAATGTTCTGTCCCTTATAGGATACTGTGGCCTGATAGCAGCCTTCTTTAGGGAACTTGAGGACCAAGGCTAGTCGTGAATCTAAGGGGTAGCACTCCCAATGGAAGGAGTCTGGGATGGGTCGATTGGATGTCACCTGAAAAAGAAAAAAATATAAAATAATTGCAGACAGTACTGTTGTCCATTATCTCCAATATGTATGCTTTGATTTCAGATCTTCCAGAAAAAAAAAAAAAAGTGTTAATGCTTATATTTTAAAAATAAAACTCTCTTTTCCAGGTTTTCAATATTAATGCAAATGCAAATAGAAAATGATGTGTCAATACATCACAATACATGGGAAAAAAGAAACTTCAGTTTTCACCGACATATGTTCAACGTTTTCTCCTAAACTACTCGATCAATCAGTTTAAAACTTTGTGCAGATATGCAAACACAAGGGGAAAAAAGGGCTACATAAAAATCTAAAAATCCACCCCCTCCCCACACTACTCCTTGATTATTTTCCCCTCACTACTCATTTGAACTAAGAAATTAAAATTACTTTCTTGCTAATTCAATAAATTATTATGCATAGTTATATTACAAGTAATAAAACAGCTTGCTGTAAAATAACACTGAAATTATCCCCCTTCCATATACAATGCACTATATTTATATTAAAAAGTATATAGCACTTACTACAATCTTGACGTATATGAAATCAAAGATTTAGTTAACATTTTTTCCATGAAAAGGAGAGAGTGAAGTTGACTTTATTTTTACTGTTATTATTATTTTTTTTTAAAGAAACCCTATTTTCAATATTTTAATTCTAATAACATTTATTTTTGCGCAGAAAACAATACTTGTATCACTAATTTTTAAGGAAAAAGCTTTCCAGCTATACAGGGTTGGAAACTTTTTGATGGGAAAAAAAAAAAAAAAAAAACCTCTAATATAACTCTTTGAGTTTTTAGTAAAAGAATGCTATAATGCATGTAGTCTGAGTGAAAACTTTAAGGCCAGTAAAATATTTCGAGAAATGGAAAAATGTAATAAAAGAGATTCAAATATTATTGTATTATTAATTATTAAAGTTCTTTGGCAAGAAATAATGCAACAAATAGAGTATGTAAATTATGAAATTATTAGAAAAAAATTGTATATACAAAAGTGGTATATTCAGCTTGAGTAAAAACTTTAAGGCCATCAGCAATTTTCAACCTTTTACAGACCAAATTGAGATCCAGGCATGTTTTATTGTTTTTTTATTTTGCATATTTTGTCTTCTAGTAGGTTAGTTAAAGGTTATTTAGTCATTTAAGTGGGGAGGAGGGGGGGGGGTATTGTATGCAATTTTCACTGTGTTCCCATTTGGGAGCATGGGTTATTTCATACTTTACTTTTACATTGGTTTCAAACATGGAATATACTGATGGGTAGTTTAAATAATAAGGGAAATATTAAGAATCAATAAAAGATTTATTTTAAATGTAAGTAAATATATGAATTAAGCTTGAAGAGGGTGGGGGGTGTATCAAGATAGCTCTGTAAAAATTTATGAAAATGGCTATTTTCATGATTTTTTTTCCAGTTTCCAACTCATGATCGAAATGCAACTTCTATTTCAAAAAATCAAGTCATCTTTTAACTTAATCTGCTAATTTTTTCAAGTCAATATTGATAAAAATTTCATTTTTGGATAAAATTTTTAATTTGATGTTCCCAATTGGGAACATCAGTAGCCTGTAAAAGGTTAAAAAATAATTATTCATATACTGGCTTAAATATTATTGAAATTACTGAGATTGTGACAACTCTTAAATTTCTTAATTTATCATACATTTCTTTGTAGTTTGGGTGCCCTTTGTGAAGATAGTGAAAGGTAAGAACTGATCATGAAAGAGGGCAGATTGAAGCTTTTTCTTCAACAGGAATGAGTAGCTGTACTGCAATAAAGATAGGGAAATCAATGACTACAGCCAACAATTTTTTTAATTTGAAAGATAATTATGGTAAAAAAAAAAAATACCAGCGGAAGACCTAAAGGATTGTCCTCACATGATAAAAGATTTTACAGGCTTGCGACAATTGGAAAGCACTCATGCACTAAACTTATTCCGATGACAGGTTTAAATGTTTGTCAAAAAACAATGTAGAACACAATTAGAAGGACTGGAAATTACATTTATACAGTAAAATTGACTAAACCTCAGTTGCTGCAGAAACACAAAATATAATGTTTGAACTTCAGCCAGCAAATAATGACGTGGGATAACCGAAAGGTAGAAATAATTTTTTCTGATGAAGACAACTGGAACTTGGATGGACCAGATGGACGGAAGCAGTATTGGAATGATTTACGAGAAGAAAAAGAAATATTTTCCAAGTGCCAATTAGGTGGAGTCCCTGTGATAACCTGGGAGTGCTATGCTTACAATGGTGTGTGTTCAACTGTGTTCTTTTTGGGGTTAAATGAATTCACAAGCATATGAAAGTGTCGTAGCAAGTCATCTTTTACAAAATGCTAAATCTCTTGCTGGAGAATACTGGAAATATCAGCAAGATAATTCACCTACTAATTCGAGTAACAGTACAAAAAATTGGTTCCAAGTCAACAATGTTGATACTTTGAAATGGCCAGCTAAGTCTCTAGATCTGAACCTAATAAAGTATTTATAGGGTGACACATGAAGAGTTTATGCAAATGGGAGACATTTTACATTATCAGTAGAGCTGAAATTTACTTTCGAAGACGAATGGCATTCTACAGACCCTGAACTTCTTTAAAAATTAGTTCCATCCATGAAGAGAAGAATACTTCAAGTAATTTCTCCTACACAAAGTTCTAAAATTTTGTCTTATATGCTATTTTTTTTTTGTTGGCCTCAAGGATTTTACTCAAACTTAAATATTGACACGTGTTCTATAATATTTTCTGATAATAAATTATTTACAAGTGAATTTTGCTGCATTTTTTACTTGTATTTAAGATTTATAATTATCAATCAAATGACATTTTAATCCTCAGTTTAAGATTTTTCCATTTTCCTAAAATTTTTTACTGGCCTTAAAGCTTTTACTCAGGTTGTGCATATTAAATAATTACTTAAAATAAATAATTAAACTGATGTAAGTATACAAAAACTAATAAAATAATACAAGCTTTTGTAGCTGAATTATTTATTGGTATAGATTCATATAAAGAGGTGCTTATTATTTAAAAAATCAAATTTAAACATTACAATTCTTATTCTAAGGATGTTGATAATTTCTAATAAATATTAAAATCATATTAATCAGCCCATTACAACAAACCACAAAATTAAAAAAATTATTAAAATCAAATATTAGGATAATTTTCTAACTCAGTAGGATTTTAATTTCTAAACTTAAAAAAAGAGCTTTTCTTATTTTATTATGACTTATTTTGCTTTTCTTAAAAAAAAAAAAAAAAAAAAAAAAGCAAAATAAGTTTAAATTCTATAAAATGCGAAATGTTGGCTACATTTGAAAATAACTGAAACTAAAACTGATACTTAATTAGGTCTATTTTAATTATTTGTAGATGTCAATAGCAGTATTCAAGCTTCTTAGTCATGCAACCCTACTAGGGGATACTGAGATGTCATGTCCACACCTAAGTCACTCCTCCTCTGAAGAGATTTGTAATAATGAACCCATTTGGGTCAGCTCTCTCATGGGAGTATCTTCACCCCTAAGTCAAAGTTATGAATAATCTGATTGCTTTTACAGAGTATGGTAAATTAAATTTCAACATTTAACAAAACTTTATGGGGGTAAAAAAAAGAAATCTCAAAAAGTTTGTCAATGATGAATTTATATTCAGTTAAATTTTAGTCATGATTGTTCTGACTCCACCTTGTGACCATAACATGTAATTTTTGCAGTGGACTGAATATTACTCAGTACAACAACAACAACAAAAAATCTACAGATCAACAAAAGAATTACAATGACTGTTGCGTGTTGTGTTTTCAAAGATAATTTAAATAAAGTATATTTGCATTTAGTTTCTGAATGTAACTATTTCTAGGTATCTACAAATCTATTTAAATGATGGAGAAAAATGTAGAAAATGCATTTGAGCATTTAAAATATGTTAGGCTATTTTAATAATGCTCACTAAAGTGAACTGCTTAGATAAAACTAAGATAGCAACACAGGATAGTTCATCAAGTTATATACAGAAAAGATACACCATTGAAATACATGTGACATTTGATACAATCATCACATGAACTAGATATACATACTAAATGGGATACGAGATATGAGTATTGGTCTTTTTTTTAAGTGTATAAACTTAATAAACTAAATGCATACTACAGCAATTTGTACTGTAAAATAAATAAGTGAATAGATAAAAATAGGAATCAAGTAAATAGTATAACATACAAAACATCAAAAACTGAAAAAATGGGGGGGTTGTCGAGAAAATAGTTTTAATTAGACAACCCTACAGCTATAGAAGATAATATAAAATTTTAATGAAATATTATTGACTTATTGAAACGATTTTCCCATTTCTTCTTCTAGCTCAGAAAAGCTAAATTTTATTATTCCAGTTTCTCTCGTTTTAAATTTAGAAATGGTCATTTTGTTTCTGGTTATAATGGGGAAAAAAAAAAACGATATTTACACAAAAAATATTGGGCCAATTACCCTCCAGTTGATGATCAAACACTACAATAAGGCAACAGTGTTTGTAAAAAGCCAAAATTGGTGCAACAATGCCATCAGTTGCATAGTTTTGTCCAGCACAACAAAAAGAAAGTTAAGGGCCATTATGGGTATCATCAAGACTTTTTTGGAAACACTGTTAAGTAATCAAGAGGAAATACTTCCCAAATGCATTCTTTTGTGTTACCTCTATGACATCCACGCTGTACTCCTCACTAGGATCCATCTGGTTGCCAACAGTGCAGTGATTTCCGTACCTGTCTCTGGGTTCTATGAAGAGCTGGGTTGGTATCTCCTCACTCCCAACAACCGTAGAGCAATGGTTCACAAAACATGTCTTCAAGGGATCAGGTGGGCCTGCATACAATATGTGTCATTGTAATAAACACGCCATAAATAATGTTTTTTCAAAGGAGGATCAAAAATGGGGAAATTTGGCAACCAGTGTGCCGAATTTTGCCAAGTTCAGTTGAAAAAATCGTTGTATATAAATTTCTACAAAATTAGTTAAAATTTAAAATAAATGTATAAATGCAACGATCACATATCTAAACCTCTGTTTATTTAAAGTTAGTAAGATAAAATATTCCAAGCGTACAATTACATTGATTACAATGTGTCTTTTAATTCTAATTGATTACAATGTGTTTTCTAATTCTAATTGCTATGCATTATGTATCCTAGTACATACAAAACTGATTAATCAGTTTAACTCTTAAGTTTCAGACCTGAAAGTCACACTTGAAGTAGAATGCCACACATTGGTGGAACTTGAGAGGCACACTTGGAGTCAAAAGGGTTAAAAAATATTATTGAACTAGAGTTTCAAACACATTTAAAATGATGCTGCTGCTTTTTTTCTTCTCTATTGGTAAATCCTAGAAATGTAGAGACTAAATCTTGAAAGTTTGCATTATACTAGCAGACAACTACATTCAGAAGCTTACAATTAGATATTTACGTGGATTCAGCCATCATAAAGCTGCATCTTTTTCATACAGACAAACACCTCATCAAATAATCTTAAAACTTGATTTATTTCATTTAGTATATAAATTAATATATCATTAATAGAATAATGTGAATTCCTAAGTTAATCCTTTCTTTAATACTCCAAAAATTCACCTTAAAAAATCCCTACATCTAAGAAAAATGTCACTAAAAATGTCATTAAGACCAAAGTATAAAATTCATTTCTGGAATAATATGAAAATTTGCTAGATTTAGAGACAACTACCTTTTCAAGTGGCCAACACTGATGACAACTCAATGCTCTTGTTTTGATATGCAATCTGAGCATGTTGACTTAAAATGCCCAATGACAAAAGTATGCTGAAAAAATAAATTGGAGCATTGCAGTGGGTTGAAGAAATTAGGTAGAAAAATAACAATCATGGGTATTTATTTAGAAGCAGAAAGTATGAACAACATCGCAGTAACTCCTTCAATAGGAGTCCAGTATTACAGGAGTTTTACTTAGAATACTATAAAAGCTGTGTGTACAAGAATATACTAGCAGTCTAACTGGAACTAGCTTAGGACATGTTTTTTTCCTATTTTTGAACAAGACTTCACTATACTACATAATCTTGAAAAAAATGTTCACACAAGATAAAAGTCGTTTGTTACATCATTAATAGAATTGGAAATTCTGAATCTATGTTTTAAATAATTAATTTTAATATGTTTTATCATAAATGAGTAATAAAGAAACTATCAGTTAGTTAATTTTTATATCTATTTTGTATTTTACCATGGTCAATCAAATTTGGACCAGTGGTTAATTTGCAAATCTTTTTTCAATGTGAATTTTTACATGTTAGGCAAAACCCAGCAAAGTTCCTGAATAGTGTGCTCTGGAGCCCACCAGTACGTTAACTCAAAATTTCCTCCTTTTCCACACACAAACTGATTTGAGCGGACAGACCCGTCAGGACAGGTTTTGCTTTGAACCGAGCTCTGAGGCCAACAGATTTTGGGTCTTCCACTGTGCACTATTAAGATTTCTTCATGCTCATTCCAGAATGTTTCATTTCATTTTATTACCCTGTGAAATAAAGAAAATAGCTCCAATAGTAATACATAGGAAAATCTTTGAATGATCATTATTTTATAGAATAGGGGGAGTTGGGGCACAGTGGTCTGCTTTTCTGCTTTCCATTTTTTATCTCATCAAAAAATTAACTATACAGCTAGTTGTTTTTTTTCACATAAGACTCATTACACATTTCTCAGCATCCAAGATTTTTTTCGAAATATTCTGTTCATAATCTTCTTTTACATTTATTTTTCAAAAAAAACTTGGAGAGTGGACCAAGGTACCCTAAGTCTGGGGTACCTTGGTCCCCCTTATGGAACACATTGTTGCTTCCTTATGGGGCACACTGGACAATGCTATACCAAAATTTTTAGCTATAGTAATATTTGCGAATAAATTTTATCGAATATTGTAATTGAATTTTACTTTTTCTTTTTGTAATGAAATATATTACTTTTTTGGATTTGTAGATCCAGTTAATTTTCATCAGCAAAAGAAATCCTGAATTGTAAAAAAATAAAAAGCAATCACTCTTAGAACAAAGTTATTTAGTAAACACTGACAAAAAAAATAAATCTTTGGCATTTATCATTAATAATTTAAAATAAAGTTTAATATATGTTGAATTTAGCAAAGGACATGCTGAATGAGATTTGTAAATGGAAAGCCTGCTACTTTCTGAGCAGACACAAGGTTCTGGAAGAATAAGGAGAGTGTCATTTTTGTGGATTGTTGCTTCATCCACATTTATTAGAATATATTATTTTTGTCTTCACTATATGAAATCTCATAATCTGATTCATCTAGTTTTGCAAACACTAATCCAACTTAATTAATTATTGTTTTCTTGGTAGCAAATCTTATAACTACATCTTGACCAACTTTTACTTCGTAGTTATTCATAACATATTCATTCCACGCTACAATTTCACTATCAATAGATTCAGCATAATTTGAGTCTATCAAATTCACTACTGCTACTAGAATTCATTTCTGCTAATTCTTTTAAAAGTTTTCATTTTTTCTGTAACAAAGCTACAGACTCTTGTCTTTTTTTCTTTTCAATCCTTTCATTTGCTTCATCTTCTAAAATTGCCTCAATAGGTGTATCAGTAATAATTCGTGAGCATCCCCCATTTTTGCTTAATATTTATTCTCCAAAGTTTTTTTTTTTAATTGTTATGTAATTCAGGCTTTTGTATAGTAACTTAAAACGAATAACTGTATATAAGTGTTAACATAACTTAAAAACATAAATAAAATATTATGTAATGATTGTAATTAAAAAAAAAAGGCTAAAAAGTTATATTTTATTACTTGGGGTAGGATGGACCATGGTCCAATGTACCCCAACTCGAGTGGACCAAGGTATCCTATATTCTTGAATTTTAAAAATATAGTAATATTTTTTTCTTTATCATAAAAACTAAACTAACTGTAAATAATTATTAAATCAATAAGTTTACCTATAACAAAGATTCAGTTAACTGCTCCAATCTTAATTAAACAAATTTAGAAAACAAAGTAGCAGACTTCTGAAAATTACTGAGTAGTGCTAAAATACAATTCACTGGAATAAAAAAGGCTCCGTATCACTTTAATATGTGGTTGCGTTACAGGATTTGTGCAACTACTAGGGGCATTTGCTGCTAATAAAATGAAATAAAATAAAATAGTATTTAGAAAATAATTAAGCCTGGTCCACTCTGCCCCTCGGTGCAACGAACCACAACTGCCTCTATATCACTGACTCCTGTATTGCAGTGGTCACGAGGGTTTACAGTATGACACTGAGTAGGAACATGAGTTCTAGCGAATACTAGGGCTGCGGCACTTTTTTGGCTAGAAATTAAGTCCTGATTTGGGTAAAATGCTTGCAGAACATTTGCAATTGTTTGAGGTCATGTTACAGAACACTGAATATAATTCTGCTCCTGGGGGTATTTATTGTTAAAAAAAACTCACCAGGTAAGAATGTCTTGATGAAAGGACTTCCTTTGATAGGGATCATGTCGACCAACACACTGATCCGATACTCTCCAGCACGCCGCACAGTGAATTGGACCTTCGCTTTGTTGGCATCCGAAATTTGCGATCCTCCCAGCTCGAGGCTGCATGCTATCTTGTGGGAGTCTTGGGTGACTTCTATCAAAATATTGTCTTCGTTGCAGATCGGATAGGGCTGACCATTTCGCTGGACAAACTGAAAAAAAGTAAAATAAATAAAGATAAAAATTGAACAGAGGTCGATACAGGAATTTTTTCCAGGGTTTCATTTGAGTGAAAACTATTCTTTATTGTGCATTTCAATAATTTTAGTGAAATTCAACATTTATTTTTGTGTATTCTTATACCAATTTTTGTAAAAATCATTCTTTTTCTGTTAAAATAATTTATCTGGTTTCATCTACCACTATAACAGACACTGCTCATTTTTCTAACCACACAATATTATATATATAATTTACTTTATCCTAAAAAAAAAATCTGATACTTTCTGTAGGTTCCCCATACAGTATCCAATGGGTTGTACTGGCTAATTAAATTTGTGAATTCCTGTAACTCATGGGGCCCCCAAAGATTAACTATTTGGGGGCTCCATACTGAATTATCTACAGATCTTTTTTCCACAACATTAGAAAATAGTCACAACACTAGGATGTAACAACAGGAACATACAAGTGTGTTCGGAAGAACATTTTAAGTCTTTTTGGGATGGCCCAAGATATCCAGAGATTTGAAAGAAAACATGTCCGTTTACGGTAAAAAAAGGGTAAATAAACATTCAATCATATAAGTATGATTTAAAAAAAAAAAAAAAAAAAATACGTGTTTATTTAAAGAAGTAAGCAGTAGCACATGTGAGAAAAGAAAGAACTGCATAAAAAACAGCAAAGCCATTCTCAATTGAATCTGACATGATTTCTAAGAAACATTCTTGGACATTAAAAATGACTATTTATGGGGATTTGTTTCCCTCATCCCCTTGCTTTCACAAGAAATGCTAAGTAAGAATTTACTTTATGGTGATTAAAATAAAAAAGGAACTTTTTAAGGACTGTGGGAACCCAGGTAAATAACAAAGGTAAATTTTTACTGTTAAGGCACTGAAGGCTTAAATGATGAAATGGTAAAGGGAAACTAATAATCTATTTTTTAAAAGTGAAATTCAATGGAGGATTATGGAAGCCCTGGTAAATATAAAAGAATGGTTAATTTTCACTACTAAAGCACTGGAGCCTTAAATGGAGAAATTTAAAAAATAGTAATAATAATTCTTTTAGGAAGATTTGGAGTGTTTTAGGTTGAACAATGTTTTTGGAAAACTATGCGAAAAATTCCAGAGCTGGGGATCGAAGCCTGGACTACCGCTTAACGTGCAGATACTCTACCACTCTGAGCTACTCTGGGACAATTTCCAGATAAAATTTCTAGCATTAGAACCATTGGCACGTATCATCTTCTTCTGCAAACCGCAGATTGAACTGATGAAACATTATTAGGCGAGAACTCCGATATGCCGCAGATATTAGACAATTTTTTAGAAGTTTTATCAACCTTTAATTACTTTAGAAGATTTCATCTGGGAATCATCCCAGAGTAGCTCAAAGGTAGAGCATCTGCATGGTAAGCGATAGTCCAGGGTTCAATCCGCAGCTCTGGAATTTTTCGCATAGTCGGCCAAAAACATGATTCAACCTAAAACACTCGAAATTTTCCTAAACTAATTAAAGATTGATAAAATTTCTAAAAAATTGTCTAATAATAATTCCTTTTTTAAATGAAATTCACGATTTTTCAGATTGTGTGAACCCTCGGAAATGTAAAATAAAAGTCAATTTTTACTGTTAAGGTTACTGAAGGCTTAAATGAAGAAAATAAAAGGGAAAATAATCATTCACAAGAAGGGTAGAAAGAGATTGAAATTGGAATTTCTTTTGTCTTAACTATTCAGGTTTTTTTACACTTTCATTGACTGAGTGAGAAAGGATACCTTGACTGTGAAGCTCATGGTGCTCCCAACGACGTGTGGATCGGTCCAGTCAAAGGCCACCTTGCACTTCTGTGGAGAGAGGTACCTCCCCGTGACGAAGGACAGCAGTCCATGCTTGGAGGGAGTGACATAGTTATGCACCATAGAGGGACGGGACATGCTTACGATGACACCCACACATAGAGCCAGCACAAAGGTGAATGCAAGGGCCAAGCCTCCTGGGAAGAAGAGAGCCATGAGAAAGACAAATCATGCAAGAGGCATTTATGAAACACCTTCCACCACGGAAGTCTTACTTAAAACACAACCAAGAAAGGTGATGTTCAAGACAAATAAAAACATGCATAATAGAAATTAAAAAAATGCCTATCTCTAGAAAAGGTATGAATAGTCAAGTGTCATAATGGCTTCTTATACTAGTGGGCCTCTGGGATTCATTTGATAATTTGTATGCTTCTTAACAAAATTAATTAAATAAGCACTTTGAAAACAATTTAAGCAACAATAGAAAAGAAAAACAATAGACCACAAACACCCTCTAATCCTAACAAAAAAAAAAGAGTTATCATTGTTTTTACTACAGTGCAAGAACGCTAGAATCTCGCATTTTTTTCTTTTCCTTGCATAAAAGATTATTACTACGAGAAATTTGCACACCCTACAAATAGGTTTCTTTCTGTGCAAAATTCTTGCATTTCGGAAGATTTGGACCCCCCCTTTTTTTTAAGTCGCGCATGCTTCCATTTTTTATAAAGAGGTTATATATGCAAAATTCTCACAGTTTTCTTTTTATTGCATGTAACTAGGCCTGACTTACAGGCTTGGAGGACCAGTTACATGCTATAAAAATAACTAAAATTTATAAATACCCTGATTTTGGATGTTTACCCAAGGCAAGAATAAGTAATCATTTATAATATACCTTACCCACTGGGTATTTTCCCAACTCACATCTAAAGTGAGAAATTCTCACCTATTTTTTAAAAATCTGATGTGTACAACACGACTTTCTTGCACGTCTATTAATTCAAAAATATTTTTGATGCACTTCCTCTAAACTTATTTTTTTGAAAGAGATAAAATATCAGTAATATTAGTAAGGTTTAGCGATTTCTAGCCAAATATTTCGATATCGCCAAGCTGAGTTCAGTTTGAAAGATTTCCTTTTGACACTTTATTTGGCGATATTTCACCAAAAGCCGACAAGTTTGAGATAGTTCACGAGATTTTGGGATAGCCAAAGTAGTCATTGACCACAGACTTTCAATGAATTGAATGCATCCATATACCTCAATGTATTTAAAGTCATTTGGCTCACCCTGTAAATAAATTCCTAGTCGATTGCTGTCAAAAATGATATTGAAAACAGTTAGAGATTACAATAGCTCTAAATACAAAAGTTCAAAATTCTATGGGTTAAAGTTTTAGAGTTATACAAAATACGAAATAATTTTTGGCGCCAAACTTGGCGATATTTCGGCAAAACTCATTAATGTCGACGACATATGGCGAGATTTTAAGCATGGACCAAACAATGACAGATTATCACCAAATTTAGCAATTTTTTGCCAAAACTCGCCAAGAACGATGACAAATGGCGATACTTTAGGCATGGACACAATTTGGCGATATTTCGGCAAAGCTCGCCAAGGTCGATGACAGACGGTGAGATTTTGGGCATGGACCAAACAATGACTGTCTACAGCTGTATAATATTGAAAATGTCCATAGACATTAAGTAATAAAATTCTTTTCGGTGGTCCTGTAAATAAACTTTCCAGTAGATTGGACCAAAAATCGAGATGCACAACTAGATGTTACAACAATCTTATACATGAAATTTCATAATAGTTTTTGAGATTTGAGAGTTAAATATGCACTCAAGAACTACGCCAAAAGTTGCCAAGCGTGGCGACTTTTGGCGTAGTTCTTGAGGGAGGCACGTGACCGTGGTCGAACCATTACCTAACTTATGTGGTAGGACGGTATTGTGCTTGAAATGGATGAATGCCCCTAAAATTGCCATTGACCGTAATGTATTGGAAATCTTTTGAGTGTTCCTGTAGCAGAACTATAAATGATAAAGACACTTTTTTTAATGGAGAAATTCATTTTGTAACTCTTAACAGCATATATCACATATGAGTCGTTTGAAATAGCCCAATACCACTAAAATACGCTGCAATGATTTTCGGCCCATAGAGCGTAATGTAGAATCTTTTGAGCCACCCTGTAGATAAAATATGCAGCCGAATCGAACCGAAAGGGGAGCGGCACAAGTAGATGTTACAACAATCCTAAATATAAAGATTTGAGCGGCACAAGTAGATGTTACAACAATCCTAAACATAAAGTTTCAACATTCTACAACCAATAGTCTTTCAGATATGCGAGTTTAATGAATTTCACTGCATAGAACGTAATGTATTTCGAATCTTTTGGGAGGCCCTGTAGATAAACTATCCAGTCAAAGGGAACCAAAAGGGGAGGTGCACAACTAGATGTTACAACTATCCAAAATATGAAGTTTCGACATTCTATGCCTAATAGTTTTTGAGATATGCGAGTTTAATGAATTTCGGCCCATAGAGCGTAATGTATTTCGAATCTTTTGGGTGATCCTGTACATAAACTATCCATTCGATTGCGACTAAAAGGGGAGGTGCACAACTAGATCATAGAACAATCCTAAATATCAAATCTCAACATTCTACGACCAATAGTTTTTGAGATATGTGAGTTACATACATACGTACGTATGTACAGACGGCATGGAAAAAGTGGCCACAATAGACTCGCCGCGGGTCAAAATGAGTTATGACGCGTGTATATGATCGTGCATGCTATCTTACGATGAGATGCATCGAAAAATTTTTTTTAATTAAATTTAGAGGTAGTCAAAATCGTTTTTTTTGTCGAAATTTGGCCCCCAAAATTTTTGGGGATCACATTACTTTCTTATACTACGTACAAGGAAGTAAAAAAATCTCACTCAGTTTTGGGGGAAGAGTGAGAAATTCTCACCCCCTTTTTTTGCATAATAAAAACACTGTTTATGGTGTTTAAAAAAAAAAAAAAAAAAAAAAAAAATAATTTAGGGGGAGGGGGGAGGGAGAAAATCTCTTTTTAAATAAAATGGAGATTTCATAATTAATTATATTAATTAGAAATTAATTTTTATCAAATAATTCTTTATTTCATAGTTCTCACAATAGTATTTGTTTATGCAAAGGATACAATTTGATTTTCTAGCTCAAAAAATGCCTGACAACTGCTATAAAATTACACTTTTGCAAGAAACACAAAACTCAAATTTAAATGAAGATAAATGAAGATTTACTATTCTGTTAATTTTATTTTGATATACAAAATCTCCTTGAGGGAATAAACTTGTCTCATAACCATATCTATGTTATGATACAAGTTTATGACTATGTTATGAGACAAGACTTGTTCATAGCTGACTAAAAGTTAAAGTGATGATTATTTTACTTGTAAAATGGGACTTCGGTGAGGGAAATGCTTCTCATGAAATTTACAATTTGAAATTTGTGATAAAGTGGAGTCAAGTTATTTTTAACACAGTCTTAATTATTGAGATGACAAGAAAGTAATTTCAATTTCTCTAAATATATATTCAACAAGTTCTCTTCTTAAACTACTTGGATGCTCAGTTTAGAAATTTTAACAGATATGCTGAAAAACTTTGAGAAAAAGAGGGGGAAATACATAGGCTGCTAAAAAATCTGAAAATTACCCATTTACAGATTTTTCATTCCCTATTTGAAATAAAAAGCAAAAAGTACTTTCTTGCCATTCTGATACTTACGAAAGTGAATTGAAACAGCCTGTGGTAAAGGGAATTTTTTATTAAGTATAATTTTAGTTTAATATCTAATTACTCTTAACAGCACATTTTATGTCAACATTCCTTTACAGCTGAAAATGTCTAATAAAAATTCATTAATCAAAAGTACTTACAAAATGCAAAAAACAAAGCACACCCAGAAATTGACCATCTTTACATAAAATTCTAAAAGTTAAATCATTTTCCTTCTTTTAATGAAAAATCACCAATTCATGGGGAAAAGATCTATTTCCCTGAAAAACAAGGCTAGAACTTTCCTGATTTTTTAGGCTATTTTTAACTCCACAGTATATAAAACGTCACCTGTTCAATTCTTTGTTTTTAACAAAATTCCCTATATTTTTGACCGATATTTACAGAACCTGCAAATTCCTGATAATTTCCTGATATTTCTTCTTCTTTGGCGGTCACCCTGGGTAGTTAGAACACGAAGAATGGACACATGAACTAAAACCAAATACTTTTCAACTTTGCCAAAAGGTTTTTCAAATTTCATTTGTCAAACACAGCTTTGTGATCCAATTGCAAGCCTGATTAGAAAGAAATCATATTTCAAAGTAATGTACATATTCACCTTGACTGTCAGTTTTCAGCCAACTCTAGGTCGAATGCTCAAATGGTATTTACCAATGACCAGACTGGAACTAACTTAGCATAATTTCTAATTTCAAGTCAAAAAACTCAACATTGTTGCACAACTGGGTTAAAATAACTGAACATGCTTAGTTAAGACTTTTCCTTGAAAAATTAGCTTAACTGCACCCATCCTTTCAAAGAACTGGCTCTCCCCATCTTTTACAGACAATGAGATATGGAAAGGGAAGGAAAGCAGAGTGACTGTGGGGTCATTTGGAGAGGTGCAAAATAAACAACTTCCACATGATGTGAACTCGCACTGCTTTGTGGACACTTGACCAAGTATTTTGATTTCATCCAAGCCCCATTTGAACCCTGTTGTCCAATTGCTCTGTTTCAACCCACAGGTTGAGTTACCATAGGTTCAGTAACTTTTTCAGGTTAAGGATGAACATGAATGTTAGACAGACCAATCGAATTGTTCAAGTGGTAGCTACTCAACTGTCGATTGAAACACCCATTGAAGTTAATGGTGAATTTGGGTGTAAGGAAATACGAACAAAGCAGCACATGAAAGAAATGGTCAAGAAGCAATCAACCTGATGTCCATGGCTTTCTCTCCTGTTCAATCTCTGACCACAGCTTTCGTATCACCTCATGTTGGTTTGCAGCATCCGTGAGGATGTTCCGACTGGCTTGTGACCACGCACTGAAATCTTTGGGGTTCAACCTCTTGCTCAGTTCAAAAGTGCTCGCTGTCTGCAGATCCTTCAAACTTCTCACCCCCAGACTGACAAACCTGAAAAGACAGAAGAAAATTAAAACTTGTGATTCTAACAAACAAAAATATTTTTGTGTATGTTAGAATTCCAGGTTCTAGAAAGAAAACTACTATTAAATTTTCAAACTAAATTTAATGAAACCTTCAATTTCCTAAGAAAATAATAATAATAATAATTATAGATGTCATCTGCATGGGGACAAAGTGACAATTGTCGCCAAATCCTAACCAATCATCATCAAAATGGTAAACATGGATGATAATTTTGTCGCTAGAAACTATGGAAAGAGCTTTTTCTGTCTTCTTTATACACAAATCGTCAATTTGGTTTTACATCCAAGCATAAAAAAAATTCAAAGATGAATTTTTCAGCCAGGAATCTTACGATGAACAGTCAAACTATTATATATGTATTAGTTTGAACCAAGAATTTGATCGTTGTGTCGTTTTTGACAGAAGTGCAGATATATGTAATAATAAGCAATGAGTGTAGCAAAAGTAGAAATATGGCAATTTAACTAGTGTCTACCAGGTTTGTTTTTTAGACAAGTTGCTGACCTTGGTGGTCTTTTTGGACCACCAAATTTCCTTTGCTAGTGACTTCCCTAAAAATAATAATGGTTTAATCATAGAATGGGCGGTACGTATTTATGAGAATTAACACTTTCGTTAGCAGTGGGCAGACTATCTAGCTACATATTTGTAACATTTATACTGTTGATTGCAAAGTATGCAGAAGCATAAATCAATTTTCTAATGGCTATTCACCAGATAATAATGAGATTTCCATAAAATGATAAAATATTTTACTGGTAAAATAGTTACACTCATTATTAATATTTGATTATTATTACTTTAGTGCAGGTTGAGATATTTTTCTGATTTTAAAATTTAGAATAGTGTGTTTGATCATTCACATAACCTTAATTGTTACTGTTATAATTTTCTTCAAATAGTACTGATTTAATTATTAAGAATGCTACATGTGTACCTAGGGAAGAGAGAGAGAGAGAAAAAGAATTATGATTTTCAAATCTACATACATTTAAATCCTAATGAATGAAATTGCTTGACTATTGCAATTCTTACATTCCAGCTTAGGTGAAAGACTGAAATAAGTATCAGGGAATTTGCAAGTCATAATCAGATAGATACTGCAATTTCTGATCCAGAATGTCGGGGAATTTGCAAATGATAAGTTTTGTGGCCATACTGGTCGAAAGTCCTCTCAACTTTTAACATACAGGGGTTAGATTTTCTAGCCACATACGTGTAACATTTATGCTGTAGAGTGCAAAAAATGGTGAAGCAGAAGTCAATTTTTCTATGGCTGTTCATCAAATAGTAATGAGATCTGAACAAAATGATACAAGGTAACAAAGAGTTATGTACACCTTTCGCTAGTGTGACAGATATTTTATAGAAAAGTTATGAATGCTTCATTAAATTGATGTAAGAAATTGAATTATCATACCAAAAACTAAAAAAATGTGATAAAAATGTTTCAGAAAAAGGTTGACATACATTTCTGAGGCTGCTTCAGGAGCATAAAAATAAAATTTAAAGAGCTCTCATATTTCTTCAGGAGCAATGCATTACATATTCAAAATTATATACATAACAAATGTAAATCACATGCACAAAGGTTGAAGATTTTTTTTTTTTTCTTTCTCAATCAAAAGGTTTATTTTAACCTAAAAATGTGTCATGGTTTCAAAAATTTTATCCCCCACTGAGCCCAGGTATAACCTTTTTGCTCTCATCATGAAAAAGGTGCAGCAGAGAAGAGTTCTCCTTCTGTGAGCAAGCAGCCTTGTTTCTAAGAATGGGTCTTTGAATGTTTTGCTGGAACCCAGCCATTGTGTTATTGCAGTGCTGGGCTCCAGCAGAGCATTTAAAGACCCATTCTTAGAAACAAGGCTGCTTGCTCACAGAAGGAGAACTCTTCTCTGCTGCACCTTTTTCATGATGAGAGCAAAAAGGTTATACCTGGGCTCAGTGGGGGATAAAATTTCTGAAACCATGACACATTTTTAGGTTCAAATAAACCTTTTGATTGAGAAAGAAAAAAAAAATCTTCAACCCATGCTCGGGAACAATGCTGGTCAAGGAAGGGGAGTTTTCTCTGCTGCACCTTTTCAAAGATGAGATTTGAAAATTTAAATCTGGGTTCAAAATTAAGCATGAATAAGAAAGAAAAAAAGACCCATCTCTGACAAAATGGTCCTGAATTTACCGATGCTTTAATGTGTGAACTTAAGGCCATAAAAAACATTTTGAAGTGCATATGTGTTTGCAGAGTTGACAAGGATTGCTGTAGAAACGCTGGGAGATCTCTGGTACTTAGCAGCTATGTGACATTTCTTAACTTTTCAGCAACCTTTTGTCAACATTCCTTGACTTGCAGAATAAATAAATAAATAAATCGGAATTTACTGTAATATTATAAACCGCTATGTTTTTTCTGTTAAAAGTTCATTGTATAAGTGAAGTAAAACTTTAACAATGAATTCAAAAATAAAATACTTCTTTTAATTAGTAAATTAAAAAAAAATTATGAATACAAAACAAAGTAATTTTTAGTTATGAATGAACTCAAAGTACACAAAAATGGGGAGAAGGCCATAAATAGCAAATAAAATGAACATAAAACTTTTTGGCAAATTCTGCAGCATTTCTTGACTTAATATGACACAGTAGACATCTACAAAAGTTTCCAATCTGTAATATTTTTTTAAGTGCATCATCCATCAACTATTTCTCATCAGCTCCATGATGAAAGCTGCAGTTTCAATTTTATACATGTTTATTTTAATGTATCCATTTTACTTATTAAGGCATTCTTAAACTTTATTCTGAAAATTATATGTGCACAACAGAAAGAGAAAAATAATGAATGGTGAAGGATTTTTAAATTGCTAAACACAAATGTATTTGTCTTAAATTTATTTCATGTGGATTTGAATCATATTCATAGTTTATTAACTAATGAAACAGTATTAAAGCTCTCATCATGGAACTTTAATATTGTATTTAAAAATATATTTTTTTACATATTTATTAAGAAAAAAAAAGTACATATTTTGGATGGATACAATAAGTTAACAGTAGCTTTAACCTTTGACCATGCCGAAAAACCTTTTTTTTTTGGAGGTATGTCTGATGCAACTTAAAAAGAAGTGAAAAAGTTCTGAAGTATAGTGAATAGTAAAGCTATGCTTCAGATTTTTTTCTTTTTTGGCTGAGGTGAATAATATAAACTCTTATAAGTTTGTCTTTTTTTGAGAGTAAATAGTACAATTTTCGAAGATATATCTGAATTACTTAAATCTTTGACATTTTTAGGTTTATCAAAAACTGTTTAAAACTGCATCATTTCTTTTATTTTTTTAAAGCTTCAAAGTGCTTTTAAAAGCATACAACATATTTGGTCTTTTAGTTGCAGCTTGTATAACATGAACAAATAATATCAGCTTCTTAGGTTTATTTAACTAAGTGCATGATCACAGGGAAAAAAAATAAATAAATAAATAAAAATAAAAATAAGAAGAAGAAGAAGAAAAGGTAGAAAGAGAGATTGCATTTTTAATCTGTCTCATGGTCTTTGGCTGGCTGACAAAATTTTCTAAGGATGATACAACTTTTGACTAAAAAATACTAAATAAAAGTAATTGACATATTTATTAATTTATTTAGGTGCTAGAAAAATTAAAAATATAAGAAATAAAATAAATTAAAAAAAGCATTGAGGAATAAAGCTTTGGTACTACACTAACCAAAAATGTAATTTATTTTGTTGATAATGTCAAGAAAATAACAATTTCAGATATAGAGAAGAATTCCTTCTATGAATACTATATTACTACATCATAAACTTATGAAGTTTATTTGAACTAATGTTAGACATTTATTTTTCAAATAAAAAATGAGAGAGAGCAAAAAACATTGAAGCAACACAAGCATATTTCATAAATATTTAAAATAGAAATAAAGAAAAGACAAAATCACTGACATATTTTAAACAAGGTTCAATTTATACTAATGAAATAAACAAGTTGAAAATTTAATGTTTCTTCTTTCAACTCATCCTATCCCATAAAATTTTAAGTTCTCTTAAATTTTTAAAAAAACATTTTTTTTTTTCGATTTCGTTCATAATTATACCCCTCAAACGCTGCGTAAATCGAGATTAACAAGATAACAGTCACACGAACAAAGTAATTCAGAATTCATAATTACCATCGATTTTCATTTTAATGCCGTAGATAAATATCATATTTAACTACGGTGCAGGAGACCGATTAAAGAGACAAGAAGAAAAAAAAAAAATCGAATCACATCCGCATTACAAATTAAAAATCATTACAATAAACGTATCGAGATGAAAAACACGCAACAAAGAGATATAAACAAAGGACTTGATACGCGGAGGACGATTTCTATCTACTAACGAAAGTAAAAAACAAAAAAATCCCAGTTCATAACCAAAATCCAGACACTGCAATGTTTACATGAGGTTGCCATCAACCCTCCAGCTGTGAAGCGAACTCCGCGCAGGTCTCCCGGAAAAAAGATCGATGGCCCGAGTGAGACTCCTGTTTTGGCGAAATATCGACTTGTTTGGCGAGTAGGGGAGAGAAATTTCTAATTGAAAATTTAAAAGACCAGTTATGGAAAAACAGCTGGTCCTGATTATAGCAGGGGTAAGACGGGCATACGACCCAAGACCAGGGCTTGACAACGACGCTTTTGTGCCCCGATATATGGCTGGTTTAATTTTTGTGCCCCAACACATCGCTCTAAACTTAACTTTTTGGCTTATTTCTGCATTTGTACTCAGGGCACGTGCCCCAAATACCCGTCATTTTTTTTTTTAAACAATTCTAGCTATCTATTTTTAAAAAAAGAAACTGGTAACTACGGTGGTTGCTAGATTTTTTAGCGACTACGGAGTTAAGTTTTACGGGCGCATTCAAAAATATTCTAAACATTACGATCTATGGGCAGTCAGGGCCTTATTATCGCATGGGCAAATCGGGACTTTGTCCAGGGCCCCCGGATCAAAAGGGCCCCAACTTCAAATGCTGTCCTAAAATATTCTTTTTTATATCGAACTTTTATGAAAAATAAAACACATTTGATAGATGGGGGCCCCTAAATTCCTCAATGCCCGGGGCCCCTGTTGGTCATAATCGGGTCCTATAGGCAGTCATTCTTTAAAAGGTATTCGGCTATTTCAAACAAAACAAAATTGATATACGGGTCCATGGCGACCAGCGTAACATTTAAGGCTGAAAATAAAAATTTTATGTCCGATTCGTCGAATATAAAATTAAGACAACTTTTTCAGCTTTACACACGCAGTTATGTGTTATAAGATCTTAAAATAAGGACATAGTTATTCAGTACTTTTAATGTTAGTAAACATAAGTTTTAAGCACGATTCAGTAAGTATATAAACGATTGTATCTGCTTCCTCTTCATTTAAAGCAGGGAGGGGCAACCTTTGAAAAATGACGGGCCAAACTTCAGGATGCTAGCGAAGTCGCGGGCCATATAATTGGGATTTATGTGGAATTTTGAATGGTTTATATGAGTTTTATACGGGATTTTGATATGTTCCGCAAACCGCATCAAAATTCGTGGCAGGTCACATCCAACCGGTTGGCCGGAGGTTGCGCCCATATGTGATTTAAAGGATGGCAATAATATTTATAGCTCTTTTACAGGGTCTGCCAAAAGTACATTATTAGTAATATACAGCTAATTTGTGGTTATCTTCAACATCTCACCGAACATAATCAGAAAAAAATCAAAATTTTTTCGATCGAGGAAACACGTTAACAATTTGATAAAAACCTTTTATGCGTGTTATTTTATACAAAGTTTTCATTATTTTACTTGGAACAAAAGTTATTTTAACTCTCATATATTTTCTGAAAAAGCTTTTTTTAAAAACTAAAATATATCATGTAATGTATGGTTATATTTGTTTAATTTTAAATGTTGTATTCATAAATGTTAATTTCGATTTAATTTTTTAATCAACATCTCACCGAACTCATCACATGATCTTTTCGTCGAATTCGGAGAAAGAAGGAATATTTTACCGGAAAGTATTTTATAACCTATACACTTGGCATGATGTATTCGTTCCTGTTTTTCTCTTTCATAACGTTAATTTTTGGTACGTTCTTGTTTGTTTTTGACTTATTTACGGATTACAGGGCCGCTTTCTTTATTATCAGTGTTTTCTGGTAATCTGGAATTCAATGCACGTTTTCATTCAATGCTTAAGAAAACAAGAAGGATAAATCATGCCAGACGCGACAATTACAAAACACTTTCCAACGCAAAGTCTGGCCAAATTTGGCGCGATTTTCGGGATAACCTCAAAAATGCTGCATATTATTATTAATGTAACTTTTCAACATTATGATCCTATAAAAGTCTTTAAAATATTGTTATTTTTTTTTTTTGGGGGGGGGGGGGGAGTAATCCTGATTAACATTTATCCATTCTGTTGTTTGAAAAAACCAAGTATCTCTAAAATAACATATATACAATGACTTTCCATCTGAAGTTCTTTTGGATGCTCTTGTAAAAGAACTACATACACCATTAGGGTGCATAGGAATACCATGCATTAATTTTGCAGTAATCAATGCCTGTTTTACAGCAGTTAGAGCCCTGAAGGCTTAACATTAGTCATAAAAAGTAATTCAATTTTAACTTTAAAAGGTGATTTGCATAAAAATTTTCACAAAATTTAAATTTTTAAAAATACTTTACATTAAGCTGTTTAAGAATGCAAGTAAAAACTTTTATTTCTTTTTAGAATAATTTTCATGACAAAATCATTTTCATGTTCACATAACTAAGGTAATGATGAAAATGTGTTTGTGAGTTCAGTGTTATACACAGTGTGTCTAATTGATGTGTTGTCTACATAATAAAAGTTAATAGAAGAGTTAAAAGCAGGTTTGGGTTTTTGACGTAAAAAACTGGTTTAAACTGTCAAAAACTAGTTTAAACCATCAAAAATTCTCAAAAACTAATCTTTTAAAGAAAGAGAACAAAATGTCAAAGTAAATATGCAGTATATTTTCATTTTGCATGAAACTAAATACATAATTAAAATTAATTATATTAAAAAATATCAATTATGCTAACACACAAGTTGAGCTCATTAATAATAATTAGTTAATATCACTGCCCATAGAGTGTAATGTATTGGAATTTTTTCTCCTATAATAGGACTATAAATGGTACAAATAAATCATTTTCAACAGGGCACATGGTACTGTATATAGTTAGATAAATAATGGTCTGCAGTTTTTTAAACTTTTCAAATTAAGGTACGGCGGCTAAACATTTTCTAAAAGCAAATATTAAGTTTATTTTTTATTTAATCCAAAAACCTAAATTGAAAGTGTTTAAAGCAACAGGCAATAGCATAGTAATTTCAGTCATTTAAATAAAATAAAGATCAGTATACTAAAGCTTCGCATTCAAAATAGAATTAGTAAAATATTTCAGTACTTAAATGTAATGCGTAAAAAAGCACACATTTTATTTTTCTAAATATTGATTGATTAATTAATTACAGATACAAAGAACAAAATATTTTACAATAAAATAATACTTATTTGTTTCTTTTTTTTCCGTGAAGCATTCTATAAAGCATAACTATTTTTTTATTGAAATTGATAGTTTATAATTTTAATATTATATTAGCAAGAATATTGTTTTGACTATATTGAATATATAATTAAATTTCTTTCCACTTTCTTTTCCTTTTTCTAGACAATGTTTTATAAAAAGTATGTAAAAGATGACCATATTTCTTAAAAATTAGTATTAACATTTCACACATATTCATAGCTTATACAATGCATGCAATGTTAAAGACATCAATTAATACTTGTAATACTACAAGTGCAATATTTGAGGTTTTTGACATGACAGTTTAAACCATGGTTAAAACCGCCAAAAACTGTTATGCGTCAAAAACTTGCCAACCCTGGTTAAATGAGCAAACAGAATCCCAAATGAAGAAAATTAGTATTTGCCTGTACTAAAATGGCATCACAAAAGCAATTATTTGTCTGAAACTTTGTTTTGTATTATGTGTAGCTAAAACAATCAGGTAATTATCATTAGTTATTTAATTTTCATCATTAATTACTGCACCAGGACCAATTTATGAAGGAATTCATTGAAAAGTGATATCTCTAGAGACTGGAAATCAATCAACTAATGCAATTAGAGTATTTCTAAGCTCTGACTCTATGCAATGGAAGACTTTGTTGTGGAGTACTAGGAAATGCTTGGTGGACACTAAGAACTGCGTGAAGTGGCACTTAGAAAATGCTGCTTTAAAGCACTGTATTACCAACTGGTTACTCACAACACAAGCCAAGAGGGTGGTTATGGCTTTATTAACCCTTTCTATGATCATGGTAAGAATACTTACTACCTACAGTCTGTTATCAGTGTTACAAGACTTTCTGGACACTTCCCCCTAAACGAGATAGAATTTCCCTCCAAAATTTAAAACTTCCTCCAAATGTTAAAAATTTATATATATATATACAGAAGAGAGCTAGAAATCCACACAGCTTGGGACCAAGGCTTGTGCGGATTTTAGGATTTTGCAGATTTCAGGCTATAAAAGATAAATCCTATTACGTTTCAGACTTAAGAAAAGGAGAATACAATTACAATGAAATAAAAACACAGTCAAAAGTATTTCATTTATATTTTCACTTTAAATACAAAAGCATAGGAGAAAAAAGAAATTACATGAAGACTAGCAAAGTAAATGGTTTCAAAATTTCCTTTCTCTAATTTTGAAAACATGTTCTATGGTGATTTGTTTTAAAATATTTTTTTTCTACTTTGTTTCTTTCTTTCTTTTATTTATTTAATTTTGCAAATTGTATAACTGTTTAAATATGCAGTTTAAACAATAACTGTTTAAACTGCATATTTTCATCAGAATATTTAAACAGAATTATGATTAATTTTTGTTTTGTTATAGAACTTAGCTGTTGTAAAAATTTAGGGTATTCTTTTCTTAACTTTAAACTTTTATGAAATGGATTTTATTATTATTATTACCCAAGTTTTAGATCATCATCAGAATCATATTTATCTGGATTCAAGAAACTTTTCAACAATTTCTTCATTGGTGGAATACTGCGAATTTCATTATTTATATCAGAGAAGGTGTGTGGATTTCGGACATTTGCGGATTTTAGGTTGGTGGATTTCTGGCATTCAACTGAATATATATATATATATATATATATATATATATATATATTTGGTATAATAAATTGAATACCAGTTTTCACCGACTGAGTAATTTTCATTGGTAGGAGAAAGAGATGTGAAGTAGGAAGAACAATATATCGATAAACCTGTATGTCACAGTCAGTGCTGTAGAGTGATTTTACGGGGGGGGGGGGGGGAGGAAACTCGAAATTCATAAGTCGTAGGTACTAGTAATTTTCTGTAACATGATAATACAAAGAAGTACCACTTATACATTTCTCGTTTATTATACGTTTTTCTGAATGGTCCCGGCGAAATCCATTGGATTTTAATGTTAAATAATTTCATTTATACATTTTCCTGAAATCGAAAACTTCACTTATACGCTTTTTTACAGAGATGAAAAACAATAAGAGAAAGAAAAGACAAAGAAAGTGTGTGAAAGTGTGTGAGACAAAGAAAATGTGTGATGCAAGTTTTCTACAACCCTTGACAGGCAGTGGTGTAGCAAGCAAAACTAGCACACAGGGCACGATACTTCTTTGGCGCCTCTTCCTCCTATTTTTTGTCAAATTCTCTTTGTCTTACGGTACGATTTGGCACCCCTCTGCAAGCGGTGCTTGGGCATGATAGACCTTCTTGCACCCCCCTCACTATGCCACTGTTGACAGGTTCTAATTCTGTGAAAGAATACTTAATTTCCAGATTTAATTGATAATCTTAAACAAGCACTTTTAACTACTCTTATGAACAATGAACTTTTCTCTGTGCATTCCCATGCAGCCGAAAATTACAAAATATTTTGTACATGCGGAATGAATATGAATTACTAGCTGTACATTAAATTCAGAATAAAACTCACATAAAGTGTTACTTATAAGTAACATTTTATGTGTGTTTTTATTTATTTTATCATTTAACACCAGTATTTTGAATGTTTTTTTTTTCAGAATAAAACTGTTAGTACTATACACATACTGGTGTATTTTGTTTTCATATAGAAATATAAGATGTCGTATTTTAATTTAATGATTTTTTAGTGTTTTTTATTACGAAAATGTACATATTTTTGAGAGTTTCATTTACACGTTTTTCTCATTTATACGTTTCCCCCCCCTAGTCCCTGAAAACACATAAACAGTACTTCCCTGTATTTTATACTTCATTTATATTTTTATAAATTCAGTTATTATTACATTGGTCATTGATGTTGCATAGGCACATAGATGTCAAAAATTAAAATTCTCCTATGCCCCCCCCCCCAATTTCATTTACCAGGGTGTCCACCAATGTCAAGAGGCAAAAACAGTATCATTAGTAGCCCGACCAACATAAAGAACTTGCCAGTTTAGTAGCCATTTTCTTAATTATAGTTGTAAAAAAAAGTAGCATTTTTGCATGATTTTGTAGTTAAAAAATAATCATACATCCCTTAATTATGTAGGAATGAAAAAAATGAGAAATTAAAGAACTTCATGCATTATATAACAGAGCATATAGATTATTCACTTTATTGTACGATTAAAACAAAATAGATTAGATTGTTTGATGAACGATCAATCGCAACTTTTTAAAGAAAATGGACAAAAACCAAAATCTGATTTTCAAATGAGTCGCCTGAAATAAGCCATAAATAGCCAAAACCTTCAAAATAGTATGAAAATGACGATTTTATTCAAAATAGTATGAAAATGAGGATTTTATTCAAAAAAGTTGCCCAAGTCACTTTATCTTTAAATTAGTAGCAAAAGTCGCATTTTTAGTCACTGGTGGACACCCTGATCTCCCTCTCTAAAAATTCCCCCTAAATCTGGGGGGGGGGGGGGAACCGCAAATTCAGGGTTTCGGAACCGCCCACAAACCCCCCCAAAACCCGAATGGGTTTTTAAAAATAAAACCTAATAAAACCCACACAGAAATGTTTTTTTTGGGGTTTTATTAAAAATTATCAAAATTTTTCCTTTCTTATATTTATATCATTTATTATTTGAAATTAAATACATATAATATTACCAACATGACTTAGTGCATTATATTAGATAAATACATATATATATATATATATATGCCTGTTTAATTTTATTATAATTATTTTTCCAACTTCAACATAAAGAATAATAACCCTTTCAAAAATAATAATACCAGGGGCGTAGCCAGGGGGGGGGGGGGATATCGGGATATATCCCCCCACGAAATTTTTGGTTAGTGATGAAATTCCGTCTATTTATACACATATAAGTTCATATCCCCCCCCCCAAAAAAAAATTTTTCCAGGCGCATATCTTCCCCCCGAAAAATTTTCCTGGCTACGCGCCTGAATAATACCTTGAGGTAATTCTATCTGCAATATTTGTTTTGAAATGAACAGGTGTAAAATGCAGGCAGGGATAACTTAGTAATTTATCTCTTTAATAAATATAAGTTTTCAAATATGAATAAAAATATGTAATTATCAGTATAGTGACCAAAAAAAAAAAAAAAAAAAAAAAACCCTTCCCAGATAAGAGAAGAATGGGATATGTGTCTCGCTTACAGCTTACAAGCACGCATCTCAAGAATGAATTCAGGTTCAGGAAACCATACTGTATTGTATTAGTTGCTGCATTATTTTTAGTAGTGAGAAATATAAAACTAATTCATTATACATTATTTATGTGGGAGTTAATATCAGACATTAATTCTAGATTTTTTTTTAAGTAAAAAGAAATCTATATTTAAAGCAAAACTGAACTATAAAGAAAATTATTAAATAAATAGTAATTCTGCAGTAAGTTGGTCTACAAAGATTTTACTGACTTATATTCTAACTAGAAAATATAACTATGACTTAAAAAACATAAATGTAAAAAAAAAATTAAAAAGTTCATAAATTTAAAAAGTAATTGAAAACAGCCAATCAAAAACAACATATTTTTCTAAGTGAACAGTAATATACTTTTATCTATGGTCATAAAACAAATTAGGAGCCTTTTATAAACATCAGCAGAAAAAGATATTACAGGATTAAAGGTGAAGTTATTTTTATATTTTAATTAATTAATTAATTATTATTTTGTATTGAAAGTTTTCTTTTAGATAAAATAATTCTGATTTGAAATAAAACTATAAAATTTAAATCCAAAAAGTGTTAGACTATAAAAAAATCTTAATAAAACCGTAAAAAACCCCACTTGGGTTGGGTTAAAAAAAAAAAAAATAAAATAAAAAAGGGGGGGGGTTAAAACCCTGCCTCAATCTGGCATCATTGTCTGTTGACTACAGAAATGAGTCAACACAAGTGAATTTCCTGATTTTTGTTCCGTAATAACAGATATAAGTGTTTTTTTTCCATATTTAGATTCAAAATTATATTTGGCTTATGAACTTTGATTCATATTTTTAAAGAAAGCTCACATAATTATTCAAAAAGTGAGCACCAGTATAATTGCATTTAACTATGTACATTTTTGTAATTAATTGTAGGGGCAAGCAGTTGTTAGCTTTCTGACTTTGATTTTGTGAATAATTATTATCCTGCAAAATTTATATACCAGAGTTGCAGAAAATGTTCAAGGCCCAGTATTTCCCCAGAATGCAGTTTTTTTTTTTTTTTTTTAAATCTTGTCCAAAATTTTCTCCAAAACAATAGCATATTTTCATTTCAGTTTAAGCAACTATTGTTACTATACTTAGATTAGACAATTGACACTATTAAAAAAAAAAAAAATCTAATATTTATTGAATGAAAAATAAACTTACATTGACAATGACATTAGTCATCATGATACATTCTTTTGTAATGAAAGAAATGGGCAAGCTGTAAATTGGGGATAAGCATAAGAGGAATTGGCGTCCTCAACAGGCTAGCTTCGTTTGATGAAAACTGCATCTCTACAAAAGCATTGGTGCAACAAAAATGTCTGTGGCAACTCTCCCGCAATTAGTTCATGCGATTGGACATATTCTACATGAGAGATGCACAGCAAATGGCCTGTGAGGCTTGTTTCATGGGTCTGCGAACCCCCATAATAAAATCAGCTTTCATGCACTATCATGCACTGCTTATCTTTTGCATGAACACTTTTATCTTGAATTCTGAAGAAATAAATTAGTAGGATCAAAGTAATCAAAATGTGGGTCTGTTTTTCACAGAAATGAAATTGAGCGTCGTGAGAGAGCAAATTCTTTTAAGCCAGCAAAAAAAACTACAACTGCAATTTATCACTATAAAAATTTAAGATTTTGCTGTGAGCAAAAATTAACTACTCTGTACAAAGGAAGAATCTAGCAGAAAGTCAGAAAAACTGCACTTTTTGTCAACAGAAAAATGTTTATTTATTTTTACAGTCCTTTTTCTCAATAAAAATTGCATTTTTTGATAAATCACTCCTGCCCTTTTAAAAAGAAATGCAAAACTGCATGTTACCAGTATTAAACATAGTAAATATCCACTATAAATACAGATAATGTATAAATTTCTACTCACACGTCTTCTGCATTCTGAAGTTGGTATTTCTTCAGCCAGTGCTTCAGAACTAAATAATGCTTTATCTTGGCTGCCTGTTGCCTCAGCACCTTCACCACCAAGGCATCTTTGGTGCTAGAGAAATGGGGACCATCTGCATTCTCCCACTTACTAACAAAGCAAATTACCGATTCACATCCTGTATAAAAAAAATGGCATCAGTTGATTTCATTGTGTAGTTCAGTACCTATTTTAATCAAGTTGTTGTTTTATAAATGTTTCAAAATGGCATAAAATCTAGAGTATATTACATTTTGTGCAATTTTGAAACATGTATGTGCATGTATGTCATGATGGGATGATCAACATTTGCATGTTGAAAAATATTCATTTTGATAAAAAAAATAAATAGATAAAATTAGTGTGCCTTAAAGTACTTGCAAACTATTATCATTACTGGGGCTTAGAAAATTATTTTAATATAATTTATTTTTTAAAGGCTACTATACTTTAAAAAAATATTCCACTGTAACAAGTATGACATTTTTGCCTGTTTTTTCTTTTTTTAAAGATCTTTTTCACAAGCCCAGGATTAAAAAATGCAATAATACCAATTAATATTCTCTTATTTTAGAACCTTTCATAAAACAATCACATGCACAATATAGTTCTATAAAACATTTTATAATCCATGGAATCCAAAGAAAGTTATTGTTCCAAGGGAAATAAATCCAAAAAAAGTGATTGTCTCAAAGGGCATAAATCCTCAAAGACCAGCATCACCGATCAAGAAGGAAGAAAATCATTTTTTAAGAATACTGGAATCAAAAATTGGTGAAGCAAAGCTGAAAGCATTTCTAGAAAATGTAGAAGAATGGAAGGGTCCTGTAGAGCAAACAGATTTATATTACTTGTGGTTGGAAGCAAAGTCTTTATCTAATTTAAGCTATAACATACATAAATTTTTATATTTAAAAATGTACAATTTAAAAAAACAAAAAATTGATAGTCTTAATTTTTTCAGCCTTTTAATAAGGTTAATGTTGAAACTCCAGAAAAAGAAATGGATATAGATGTTCAAGAGTCAACTGAAGTTTTTATGGACTGTAGAATCCCAACATGTTGGGTCTATAATTGATCAGGTAGCAATCACTGAACATATCAATAAAACTGAAAAAGCAAACAATGACAGTCCCATTGCTGGGCCATCAAAAATTATTCCATCACCATTTAAGAGGTCTCTTTTCTGGCCACAGAGTGAAAATGATAATAGAAAAAAGAGAAAGTATGAGAAACTTCCTGCTGTAGTTACTTCACCACAAATGATTATGTATCATAAGAAGAAAGAAGATGCTAAAAACGCAAAAGCTGCTGAAAAAGAAAAGAGAAAAATAGAAAGAGAAAGGAGGAAAATGGAGAGTGAACAAAAGAAAATCAACTACACAAAAAGAACCAGAAAATGTTCATCAGCGTCTTCAGTTTCATTTAATGATTCTACTGTAAATAAATCAAGAGACTTGGATTGTAGCGAGAGTGATGAAGAAGGGATGCCCATTTTTGATATGTCACAGTTAAAAGAAGGCCAATTTGTTCTTGTGTCTCTGATGGAGGAGGGGGGGGGGGGGAAACACAAAAATATGTGTATTTGTGTATCGTACAAAATATACAAGGAAAGGTTATAAATGTTCAGGGGTTGAAGTCTGCAAAGGTCAAAAAGGATTTCATAATTATCGAAAATGATGTATTCAATATAACCTATAAAGATGTAATATCTATAATGCCTCAACCAGAACTTAAAATTAAAGACCGACAGTTAACATACACCTTTCACAAAAAGTTGGCTGTTAAAGAAAAAATGTAAATGTTATGCAATTAAATTCTAAAATAAAGATTTAATTTATATCAAGTTGCTATATTGTATATTTTGTAGTATACTATGTTATTATTACAATATATAATGATTTTATTCTTTTTTTTCTTTAGCACGTTTAATAAATCTGGGTGACTCACTTTTGGTATGCTCTTATGTAGTGACTAAGTTCCTTAAATAAGGATTTTAATTTATATCAAAGCCATTTTAATTGAATTTTTTATAGTGAACTATCTTATTATTACAGTATATAATGATTTTATTATTTTTTCTTTGGTACAATCAACAAATTTGGGTGGCCCACTTTTGGTATGCCCACTACTGGTACATGAAAAATTTGCTATGCCCACTTTTGGTGCACAGAAGTGATCTAAGTTTTTAATTTATTAAAAAATATATAGCAATTATTTTGCTCTTTCATTAATTATCAATTTTATAAAACCTATAATGTGAATGGCAACTATCATCCATGAGTTGTCACATGTTACAAATAATTGTTTATTAAAAGGTTATAAAATATGATAATATTAAGTGATAATTCATTTTTTAATACTGAGATTATGGAAAAGAATTTTAAATATAAAAGAACAGGAAAAAAATGTCAAACAGAAATCACCCTTTTGAATTAAATCCTGAAAATCTCTAGCACATTGGTGACTGTGTTCAATACCGCCCCCTCTTTTTTGCCAAGCTAAAATGAATTAATTTTAATAAATTTTTGGTTTATCTTTCAGTGTTGGATGAAACCTGCATTAAAAAAAAGATATATATAAAGATAACTTAGAATACAATCACAGTGGCTTCTTGAGATACAAGTGACCCTAACATAAGAATTTTTTGAGGTACAAGCCACTTTTATGTTAATTTTTTGACTCGAAACACAAATTGGAATATGAGCTCAGCTATAAGTGAAAATGCAAAGTTAAAAAAGAAAACTAAGGATCAATTTTGAAGGTTTACAAAGTTTTAACTCATATGATACATCAAAGAAATAGTAAAAAATTCAGAAAAGAAAGAAATAAATTAACTTCTGAGGGGAAAAAATGGCATTTTATTCAAAGAAAATAATTAAAAAAAAAAAAAATCTCACAGTATATACAAAGACATTTGACGATATAAAATCAAAAGAATCATGATGCTTAATTGAATACTTAAAGTTCACTTTAAAAATTTATAAACAGTTTTTACTCTTAAAAGCATTAAAGAAATTTGACATTTCATAATGGAAAGAGATTAATAAAATAAATTTACTTTTGAGGGGAAAGAAGTTGGTGTTTGGTTTAAAGCAAATAATTAGAATTCAAAATTAAGTATATGCCAAATTATCAATAAATTATAGAGGTTTTAAATCTAAAAGAATCTCTCAAGTTTAGTTTGAAAGATCATTACATAGTTGTCGCTCTTAAAATGCTATAATTAACATCTGGAAGAATCATATTGACAGTGTGAGTTAAACAATTACACATATACTTTGAACCAGTGGTGTAGGAAAGGGGGAGGGGAGGCTTAGAGGGCTCAAGCCCTCCCCCATCCCATACCCATGGAGGATGGGAGAAAATTAGCACAGATCAGCACAATATGGTGTCTTTTTTCATTCCAGAATTGATCTAAGTAAACTGAGTCCACCCCCCCCAAAAAAAAAAAAAAAAAAAAAACTTATTGAATTGCTATGCTACTGTGTACATAATTAAAAGAATGAAGTTATTGATTGACAAATATTGTACATTAACAATATAAGTGCAATTCTGAGCCTTTTCTAGTCATTTTGATGCTTTCCTTCTGTTTTTTTGTCAACTAATTTGCATGAATCTAATTTTGATTTTGATTTGGAAATAAAATATTTTTAAGTACCACTGCTGATAAACTGCAGTAGGTGAAAATTCGTATGAAAATTTAAAAGAATGTTAAACTATTTTAGTAAGTTAATTACACTTTAAAATAAAAATTCTGAAAAATGAATCATGTTTTAATATAACAACCAGGCGCGGATCCAAGGGGAGGGCGGTGGGGGCGATCGCCCCTCCTGGGCGAAGTCCAAAAATCTGTTAAAATATATTATGAAAGTATAATGAAAATTATGTAGCCTTTTTCTAAGGGGTGTATTGCGGGTACTACTCCCTGTCCTTTTTAATCATCGCTCATATATAGGTTTTATCAATAAAATAATTAATTACATTAATTGGTATAATTGATTATATTAATTAATTATAAAATGATTTTGCGCATTCTACCCTCCTGTTTCAGGTACAAAATCGCCCTCTCCTTGAGTAATTTCTGGATCCGACCCTGATAACAACAGGGTTGAAATAAATTGCACATAGAGAAAATTTAAATTACTAACAAATGAAGAGACAATTATTTCTAAATAATGGTAATTCATATAACCAAAGCTTGGTGTCACTCTACCAACAAGTTAAATGTTGAGGTAATGATCAAGAAGCTTATACCCTTCCCCCTTTCTTTCCAAAACAAAATATTAACTACGACTAGAGTTTGATAGACAGTTTAAAAAAAAAGTATTTTAAATACACATAAATACCAGAATCTTTAATAATCCATTCATATTCTTGCAGCTGTAAATCTTTTAATAACTTCAGGAATTCAGTTTTATCTTGTTCATTCAGAGTGTCAGTGAATAAAGGCTTTAAAATTAAACAGGACAGCAAACACGCTCCGAATAATAGACTAAAGAAGACTAAAGAGTTACTCTGATCACCAGCCATAGTAAAACTACATTTATTAGGTCGAAAGTTACGTGTTAACTTTTTTTGAAATGCAATCTGTATCGAAAATATATGTTTTTCTTCAATTAGAGATGAAAGAAACTGCCATTGTGCGTTTCGAAACCATCCGTGAGTTCCTCATGTACCTAAAACACACACATTATTTTATATTTTTAAAAATCTCCCATGTAAACATAGACTTAAAAAGAAAACTTCTTTCTTAAAGTTTGTTTTAAACAACTGTGGTTACGCTGCCGACTGACTGGAAACTAAACTCTTAGGATTTTGCTACCGGCCAACGCAGAATCAAAGAAATGAATGATGAAACAAACTGGTTCCAAAGAACTTTGAACTGTATAACCAGCTTTTTGGCCATAATCTCCACTGTTGATATATTGAATTGACGTCACATTGAGTAGGCACACCGTTTTATTGGTACAGCAAGGATTTATCTTATCATGAAGGTTTTAAAGTAATGCTGTAAGACTGCTCTGTTCGTACCAAATGTTTCGCTGTGGCCGCTTATAAATAGATAATACAATTTTTCTAATTTCATGCTTTCATTTTTTCAAGTTTATATTTTAACTTGCTAGTTTAACTTTTTGTTTTTCGCTGTCAAAATAAAAAGTTATAGCAAATGTAAAAATGCAAATCTGTAAAAATGTTTGTTGACGATAAAACATATACGTTTATGGTTTTGTTTTATTTATTTTGTCATCCACCGTTACACAAATTTGGAAAAATGTGCGGTTTATTATGATGAAAAAAATTAGAAATGGCATACATAATGTTTGTTTTTAATCAGAAAGTCGAATTCTTCGCAAGAAGGTTGACCCTCCCTACTTTAAATTAAGTCTTTTTGATTTTCGAAGACTTTATCGGCGAAGGGTAATTTACTTCTTTCGAAAGGTTCCTTGGTTTTCTTTTTCAAGAATGGCGTATTGAAAGCCTGGATCCATAAAAGTGTTTAAGGAGTTAATTTTCGAAAAAAGCTTCGATAACCTATCTACAGTAATTAATTTCGAATACTAGCGTTGTTCGAAAGGTCCAATTCTAATAGGGCTGAGAAACAAACGACTCCTTTAAATTAAAAATATTTATTTAAGGTCTTTAGCTCACTTAACCTTTAATTTTCCCTTATTCGTGACATCTCATATGGAGAGTCGGAACGTTATTACTATTATTGATATGGCATATTTTAACCCTTTGAGGTGCGGTGGTTGCGACGTGAAGCTACCTTATTTCAGCGCTTTCCCGGCTATTCGCAAAAAAAAATGGTTGAATGGTCCCAACTCTGAAAAAATGTAGCCGTTGCATTCGATCCGTTTAACTACCAACAACATGGCGGTCAATTGAATCGCCCATCTGGAGGCACAGGCTTAAGAAGTTTTCTGGCACAGCTGCTTGCACGGTGGCACAGCCACACACAGCCAAAAACTGTGAGAACACAACGCCGGAACCAGTTTTCACCATTGTACGCGTTTTGGGCAGACATCCTGGTATGACCGACACCTAAATCCCGCAGGGTACTGAAACGCCGGCTGAACGTATTTACACGCTTCATCCACAGGACAAAATTAAATATATGTGGAATATTGAATCATCAAAACATTCACTTTGAAACTATAAAATGTAACACTAAATTCACATCATTGCTTACCAGGATAAGACAGCTCACGTCAACAAATACGTCTACTCGAGTCTTTCCTGGAAATTCTCGCCAGCCAGAATATGGATCCTCATCAAAAAGGAAACTTCTGAACAGAGGGAGCTCGGGGACGCGCACATCGGGCACGAGGGGACTTACCGAACCACGGATTTAACGTGCACGTACACAGCATGTGCACAGTGGTCTTCAGTGTTAAACGAACCGGCAACCTTCTGGTTACCAGTGAACTGCCTTAATCATGGTGTTACCATGACCTCAATCCACTTCACTGACCACGGAATTACAATTTAGGAGGTTTCTCAGGTTTGGATAAAGCAATACGTCTCTTGGTAACTGCCAAAATCTGCAAACCTGGTTATTATTGCAGTTAGTTCTGCTTGATAGTCACTGCCACCATCCGACAGATGTGCTTTCCCCCTGTGGATTTTAGTAACACCTCTGAGGTACGCATAAGGCTGCTTCCGTCTTACGATAGGTCTTAAAACCATCTGTCTAGAGCTACAGACCTACAGTTCTTACACGTATTTCTGTATTTGTGACAATTTGCTCTCTTTCGGGCTCTTGGGCTAGATTAGTACTCAGCTTGGAATTGCGGTGGAAATAGGGCTATTGCCTGTGTTCGATGTTGTTTAAAAAGTAGCTCTGATAGTGTTTGGGTACTATTCTGCGTATTCGAACTTTGATAGTCCCTGTTTAAGAAGCTGTTTCTAACGGTGGGATGCCAGCTGTTAGAGATCTTGGTTGTAGAAGGTTCTGTAAGATCTCTTTATTAAGAGTAGGGTTGAAAGAAGCCTGGACTTTGCTACCGAGTTAAGTTTTGCTCTCTAAAGCTCCTGCTGCGTAGCTGATATTGCCAAAGGCACTGCGTTATACCAAATTCTTCTTATTCAAAAGAACCCTAGTGTTTGGTGCCTAATTTTTGGTGCTGATTTCGGATAGCTGGAATAATTGTGTTTGTAGCCGGATTTGGATCGCGTTCATATGGGGGACCCATACCAGGTTTTGGTCGAATGTTAGCCCTAAAAGTTTAAGCGGTGCTCACGTGATGGACACTACGGCCTGAAACATGGATGACTGGTTTCCTTTTTGCGTCCTGTGCTTGAGATGGTGCCACTGGGCGTTCTCAAGCGCACTTTTTGTGTCTAGGAACAAGATTCTTGAATACTCGTTCTGCATGATCTTCTGTAGCACATTCTGGATTTTAACGAGTCTTATCACTAGAACGGATGCTGCGGAAGCCGTATTGCATTTCATATCTACCATTTCATACCTACCTTTTCATTGCATTTCATACATACATACCGGGCTGTTTTTTTATTGATTGATTTTTTTTTCTTTTTTTACATGAATACGTATTTAAATTTTCTTCTGCAGTGGGAGATTAAAAAAAATACTGATGATAACAAAATCGAGGGATATAGTTTGATGTTGCAGTTAGATATCTATCATCTGCTTTCAAAATTTAATTACACCTCTCGACAGCTAAAGTATCAAAGAATCCGTTACTTTGATTGAGGACAGTGACGCATCGATTTCGGTGGATGGAAGAGCTATTACTAGTCTAGGCGTAATAGTCTACAACTGATAAAATAAGTTGCAATAAAACTTTTACATTAAAGAAACTTGAATTTTTATCACCAGAAAATATGTACGATAAGAAAACTGTACTATAAATACTCACTTGTTTGAACTCCTGGTGTGGTCCGTTGTTGGTGAGGTGTGTTTCGGGAATAATAAAATTAACATCAACTGTCGTATGAACTAATAATATCCATCTACCAGCGGTAATGACCACTTTTTTGATTTTAAGGGTATGTTTCGAATTTTTTGCTGTGTCGTAAGGTGCTTGAAAACTTCCGAAATTTTAATCTCATCCCTTCTTTATACCATTGTACAATACGATGCACACGCACGCCCACATATATATAATAGTATACAGAGTAATTCAGAACTCTTGTAAACAGGGACGTATCCAAAGAGCATCCATACCGTTTTCCTTTAATTGATTTTTCAAATCGTCGGTCATTTTGGGCACACTCAGTCAGGCGCATAGCCAGGAAAATTTTTCGGGGGGGGATATATGCACCTGGAAAATTTTTCGGGGGATACATGAACTTATATGTGTATAAATAGATGGAATTTCATCACTAATCCAAAAATTTCGGGGGGGGGGATATATCCCGATATCCCCCCCCGGCTACGCCCCTGTACTCAGTACCTATCCTTAGCACTGATCCCTATGTTGTGAGACATTTTAACAAGAGCAATTCGATTAATACCGAATCGATCATTCATATCCAAACAGCCATTTTGAGAGGAACAGACATTTTGCACTTGTCGTTTCAGAGCTGGCGTGCGTGCTGTTGCTGACGCTCTACGAGGCTTACCTGAGGAAGGAGCTGCATCTCCGGTACAGTGGCACGTTCTTTCGCACCACGAAGTACACGGCGATCTTCTTGTGCGTCTGCAGCTGGTGTGCCGCTTATGTAGCTGTTGGAGTGGTGAAGGAAGAAGGTAACTATTCGTGGAAATCACCACAGTAATATGTACAATGGGCGCGTTCGAGAATTCATCGGTTGTGCACCGGTGTTACCGGTGCACGACCAGAGCGTTCGAAAAGGCGGAGCTCTGGAATTAACCGCGTTCGAAAACGTTTCGGTCATGTAGCGGTTGTCTGCTCAGCGTGACCAGAGCGCAACCAGAATGACCCTGCTAGCGAGGTGGGTTATTCTGGTTATTAGCGTAGTGTTGCCAATGTTTATTTCTGTTTTCTTGGCTTGGAATTGGATGTGGTGAGGATGACCGAAACCGGTTGACAACCGTGACGTCACTTAACCAAAGAATGACCGCAACCGGTAGCACCGGTGCATAACCAACCGGTGAATTCTCGAACGGGCCCAATGTGAAACTTCTCTGGAGCGACCTCCCTCCGCTCCCCGAAAAATCGGTCGTTAACCCTTTATAAGGTCGTGGTAGGAATACTTACCAACTACGGTCTATTAAATACAGAAATGAATTATCATTAGTGAATTTTCTCATTTTTGTCCAGTTATATTGGATGTTATATTTTTTTCATACATCTAGATTCTAAATTATATTTGGCTTATGAACTTTTCTTTCATTCGTAATTTTAAACAAATCTCGAATAATGACTCGAAAATTGAGCATAAGAATCATTGCTTTTAATTATATATATTTTGCGTTTAATTCCGTGTACAAACACGGAAGGTCCCCCCACGGAGGTAGTTTTCCGACTTTGATTTTGTTAATAATTAATGTACTCTCCTTCAAAATTTCTATGTTTGTTTAATACTTGTTTCTCCAATTTTTACGTGGGGTACTGCAGTCAGAGCCTGTTTATCGGCAGGGCAACCGGGGCACTTGCCCTGGGCCCACCAATTTCAAGGGTCCAAAATTTTTGTACTTTTCAACACAGATTGTTATTTATCAATTCATAAAAAACTTTTCACAAAATTTTGATTGTCATTATCTTGAGTCGTAAGCTGATTCTCTGACATTTTACTGTACTAAGGGTCCTCTATAAAAACCCATGAGCATTCGATCAAAATCCGTGAGCCAGTGTTTAAGCCTCTTTTTGTAAATTTTATTATAAGAAAGTCATCAGTTTTAAGATACGTACTGTAAGTTTTTCGATTCTTTTCATTTATATTTTAGAGGAGTTTAGTATAGAAATGTACGTATATGTAGTATGTGTCTAGATATTCATCATTTGTGAAAATAAATTTTATCCATGTATGCAAAAATCATTTAATATTCTTTACTGCAATGCATGCATATATTTAATATCTAAACTTGATATATATTTCTGCAGATAAATATGTGCCCAAAACAACTTAAATGCGGACTATGTAATTTCTCGTAAATGCAAAGGCCCAAAAATTTGTATTTGCCCAGGTCCCAATATCGTGATAATCGGGCCCTGACTACAGTAGAGGGAAAATATATGAATTAATCCTAAAAAATGGGCCAGAAAAATCCCTAGTACTTTTGACTCTCTGCACATAAATTCGCCTTATGAAGGTTTAAGAGAGGTGGCAGCTCAAGGAAGTATGGGCATTGGATAGCCGAGGAAAAAGAAAAGCTTGCAAATATTGTTTGTTTATAATGAAATTGTATACTTATACATACAAACATATTTTCAAATTTTAATAAAATATTTAGAAATTTCGTGTTATTTCATTCATTTTTCACTTTCCGACAGTACACCCTCTAAAATGAATAGTCGAGTAAGAGATAAATTTCCTACGTTGGTTTCGTATATTAAAAATTATTTATCATAGAACATGAATTAGGCTATATATAAATATGACTTTCCATATTCCTGTCAAGTTGTGCGTTTTTCAAAAAATTCAATTATTATTCTCAAATCTAAAATAGGAAATTTATTTTATAATTCTCTTACTCGAATAGCTTTTTGGAGAGCGTATTTATCTCTACTTTATTTCTTACAGCTGAAAAAGGAGCATTTATCCTGATATTCTTCATGGATTCCGAATTAGCCGTAATAAAATATAATTGCTTTAAAATTTGCTTTTTGGGTTTTCTCCCAACCCAAAGCAACTGCCAACTTCCTCTCCGAATTTCTCTTTTCGTGTGACTCAATCACATCAGTGCGCTGCTCCAATATTAAAATCACCCGTTACTTAGACATGTCTCGTCTCATCTACAAGATTTGTACGTGATGTGTGCGTGCACTTGCATCAGCTGTCGATTTGCTGTAGAGCGAGACTGGTTTGGAATGTGGGATTTGTTTACTTTATTTCAGGGATAATGCTAGAAAATTTTCGGATAGGGAAGTGGGGGCGGTCGTTTATAGAGGGTTGTAGGGTCCCTCCCAGAGGAACTTTTAACTGTAAGTGGACAGGGTAAAAAATAGGCCCCTTAAAAAATGGGTCGTAGGAGGAGAGGGTCTCTTAATAGAAATGGTCGCTCATTTATAATTCGTGTGAAGGTCCCGCGTTCGAGTCCCATCGCGTGGCTGTCGATCTAACGGTCTGAAGTTTTGATAGGTTTTCTCCAGATGTAATGTGAATACGCGTTAGAGCCCCTTAGAAAATCCTCCTATCAAGGCACAGCCCATCCTTGGCAGATCACCCTAGTGTAGCGTTGCCATAATAACCCAAACAAAACATTTATAATTCAATATTTCTGACACGTTTTAGAATGAAATGTTCACATTTTGCACATCACTTAATTCGTGTATGATGCACATTTAACTGGCTGGAAATATATATATATATATATATATATATTTATTTTTATACAAGGGCCATACAAAAATTTATATCTATATTATCTATAGGATCTGTCCTTTTCCCTCGAACTTAAACTAGTCGGACCGGCTTATCGTTTAAAGGACTATTATCCGCTTATCGTAATAAATTTTGATTGTATCAAACCGTAATAATGAGTCTGCATGATCCCGGATAACGGAATATTCCGCTTACTAGAATAAATTTTCGTCACAAATTGGCTGTTCCATTAAGTGCATTCGACTGAATAAATATCGATGCTGAGTTTCAATTGGATAACCTGAGTTTCAATTGGTTCAAAACCAATTGGATAGAATACCCGACGCTGAAAAAGTGCAGCCGTTGCCATGGATCCATTGAATCACCAACAACATGGCGGCCCATCAAATAGCCTATCTGGCACCACAGAGCCAAAGAAGTATGATGCTGTACTTAGTTGGGGCGATTTAAATTACTATCGAAGGTTTACTTTTAGAAGCGAAAAAAGTACTTTGGGAGAGCGTTGTGAAGTCGCACAAATAATCCAGGTAAACGTCACTCTGCGAAACAATTATAAGCTAGACATTTGCAGAAGAATAAAACTGTTATTTAATGTCTTAGAAACGATTACAGGATGATGGTGGCTGGGAGACCGTTACTTATGATGGTCAATAAGGTCTGATTAATCGGAAGTCAAATCGGGGCCATCGTGATTCTACCGGGCCAGCTTGTGCACTCCGAAAGAGGCCTACGGACGTTTCCTAATTGGTTAGATTCGGCGGTCAGATGACGTATCTAAGTGCTGGAACCAATAAGTGAGCATTCGTAGGCCTCTTTGGATGACTCATCGGAGTGCACAAGCAGGCCCGGTAGAATCACGATGGCCCCAGTCAAATTCAATCGAAGAATGATCAGGAGGTTGGCGAGAAAGTTAAACTTGGCATATTAAAAGAACTCCCAAACAAGATCCAATAATACATTCATTATTAAAGACGCCGAAAAACCGCAGAATATTCCTAGTCAACAGAGAGAATGGGAAGACATAACAAAGCGCTGGGCACCAAATTATTGAAGATAAAGACAGCCAAATTACACAGTAAACCCGTGTGATAGAAAATTAGTTCAGCAGAATTTTAACTGATGTGAGAGCATGTCCATATTTGGTAATGAAAGAAATAAAGTGATGTACGCGTAAAGGAAGACGTTAAGCATAGATGTATATTAATAAAACGTAAATGTTCTGCACGAGAAAAAGATGTTTCCTAACAGCTAGGAAAGCTTAAGAAATGTAACGGACTTATTATTGCCATAGAGCAATGGGTGAAAAAATAATTTAAGCACGAAATCCGGAGAGATAAGCAGTTAACTGAAGCTGAACACGGGGAAAAGGCGTAATACAAAATTTTGAAAGCCGGAGTAGATAAAAAAAGAAAAGAGAATTTAAAGTTAATATGCTCGATTTAAAATTTATCAAATTTAAGAAAGTAAAAATAAATTAAAATTATTATAAAATATATGATCTTCATTACAAGAAGTTTTTTGACACAGGTGGCTGCGCAGCTGCACCGCAGATGGACTATTCGATCCACCGTTCTGTTGTTGGTAGTTAAATGAATGGATGGCAACGGTTGCACTTTTTAAGCTTTGGGCAGTCTATCCAGAGGGTCTTCTATATTGATGTGAAAATGTTTGCGCTTCAAATGATTAAGTTTGTATAAATATCGATGCTGACTTTCAAGATTTAAAAAAAAAAAAGTATTTGCGATCGAAAGTAGAAGAATCTCAGTTGAATAAATTTCTTTGCTTTTGAAAGATTATTGAAATTCATCCCGAAAACTTTCCTGCTCGTTTATTTTTTGTGAGATCGATACAGGTGGTTCGAAAGTTCATAAAGGAGGAATAAGAAATCTCGAAAAAAAGTTTTTCTTCCTAAATAATTCTCTATGCGACAAAAGATTAAAGTTTGAAAGTTCGAGTGTACGTTATTCCTCTAAAATGCCAAGACTTAATTTACTGAATGCAGCGCTCTAAACTTTCAGTGTTTTCTTAGCATTAACATATTTGCCTTCATTTCATTAGACTTTTGAAGTATTGATTATTCTTCCCAGATAATGATAATCAATCAACTTCCCTCACGCTCCGAATATTCCAGAGCTCTCTCGAGAGAAACTTTCTTCTACATGTAGAGAATTCCAAGGGAGAAAAAAATTACTGATAGGATAACTTTTCCTGCTATAATTAAATAATATAACCTTTGGATGGTTGTAAAATATTTATTCGGGGAAAAAAAATAGATAAAGCATATGGGGCTTAATAGTCAGAGTTTCAGTGTATGAATATGCGACTTATGATTAAAGTAAGTCTTTTTTGCCTTTTTATTTATATAACAGAATTCTTTCACCCCCCTCCCCCCTTAACTCTGCCATTCAGGCATAGGCACAGACCAGTGCAGTGGCGCATCCAGATTTTTTTTTTTTTTTGTGTAGCGAGCTAATTTTGAAAAAAATCTTATTTGAACCAAAAATGTACCATAAAGCAAAATGTTACTCTAAAGCAGTGGTGCACAACCTTCTTCTGATTCCGAACCAATTCCGAAGAAAATTGATGAACCCCTTGTATAATCGTTGTGTAGACGTATATTGTTTCCGTGAACTCCTCTATACACCCCACGAAACATTAGGGGTACGCTAACTACCCGTTGGGAACCAGCGCAATGCAATTTTTTGGGGGGAGGACTAATTTATGAAAAATTGCTCATTTTACCAATCCAAAGTATATAACAAAGCAGAATGTCACTCTTTAGTAATGACTTTTTTTTGTGTTGGGGGCTGAAGGCCTCTAGTGCCTATCCTGGAGCTCTATTCTCCCCCAGTTGTTAAAATTCCTCGGTGTTTAACTCTGCCCCGCCTGGAGGTCACACGGGGCCATCGTGATTCTACCGGGCCTGCTTGTGCACTCCGATGAGTCATCCAAAGAGGCCTATGGATGCTCACTTTTTGGATCCAATACTTAGATACGTCATCTAACGGCCGAATCTGACCAATGAGGAAATGACCGTAGGCCTCTTTCGGAGTGCAAAAGCAGGCCCGCTAGAACCATGATGGCCCCGGGTCACTTGAGGTAGAGCCTTACGGAGGAGCGTCAAGTGGTTCTTGAGATAGGCTAAACTACTTCCCCCGATGACCTCCGAAGTTGTTAGCGCGGTCGGTAACGAAGTACTTGGTTCTGCCCAGTCGACAGCTAACCATGGACTGGTTTGGGAACAACCGTGGCAGAATATATTTCCTGCATCCGCAACTGGCTAATACTAAGGCCGGATGTGCTGGCCATTCTCGGTGTTATCATATAGTTGGCCCGACGTTGCCCCCTGCGAAAGGATGAACACTGGAACAACCAAGCCCAAACCGGGAATCTAGCCCAGACACATGTGTGGAATTCTGTCTCGGTGGTTCACGAAACGTAGGTGGCTAGCTGACAACTGGCCAAAACCATTTTTTTTGTTTACAGGCTGCTCTAACAACTCCGGAGGAAAACGTGAGGTATTTTAGCCAATCACAAGAACCCTTTGACGTTCCACCTTAAAACGCCACCTCAAGCCCCAAGCACCCAACGCTTGCCCCGCCTCAAGTGACTTCAAGGCGGGGCAGAGAGTTATATGACGGTGACATTTTAACGACGAGGGGAGAATTCAGCTCCATGATCGCAGAGAGCGGTCGGGGTAACCACCATACAGTCGGAGGAGGCGAATTCCTTGAAACTGCATAATTTTTTTTGAGTGTCATTGGTTCATTGTAAAGTTATTTTGAAGGAACCATCGGATGAGACTTGAATATTTCCTTCGAGTTGGAATTAACAAACGTCAACTGAATGTCAATACAACATTCCCTCTGATGGGTGGAGAGCAATCTTTTAAAAAGTTTAAAAAATAAACGCTAATTTAATTTTGTTTAAAAAACGAAGATGGATACAATGAAAAAGTTTACAAGTGTTGGTATTCTATTTGTGGTATAGGGTGTAAGAGATAGCAGATTGATAAGGCTTGAATTCAATATTAGGTATTTTAATTATGTCCACAAACAAATACACATATTACGAGAACGTGAGAATACAACTGTTCCTATTAGAACATATAGAGTTGGGAATAACGTTTAGAAGGTTGCTAATACAAAACTATTAAATAATTACACATTACACAAATCACCACTTAAACTATATTTATTTTAAAACTTCTACGAATTTACGTTACATATTGAAAACGATAAAGAATTAAGCATGTCACATTTGGTCGCTGGAGCTAAGCCATCATCATGCACACCGACTGCGAGTCGAATCGTAATTCTCTCTTCACTTCAGCGCGAGCCAGGTGCAAAAGTATTTTCCTGCACAGTTGACAGTTATCGCCTTCCGCGCCGTAACGCGCTAGTTTCCGGATGCAGGAGATTACTGCGGCGATGTCAGACCCCAACAAACGTAAACATGTTGGCGTCCTGTAGCTTCTGGTTCGTGGATGGTTCGTAAGTTCGGGTGCTGCCATCTACATTATATTGTGAGAAGCAGACACCGTATACAGTAGAAAAATATCTATTAGCAGTTCAAAGAAAATATAATAGCGAGTTGAGAGGTATACTTTCCGAACACTTCCTACACGACCACCAAAACTTATAGTTGTTCTAATTGATTATTCCATGTTTGGCTCGAAATATTGCGCTGTTACTTTAGCTGAAAGTTTTAAGTGTGTAGGTTAAAAAAAATACATGTCAAATGTAGAGGAGAGGAGGGTATTATTATGGAATGCCATTTACATTTCTAAATATAACTTTACTGGTTTTTGAATAAAATCCCCAAAATCATCATATATACATACAATTGTAATGAAAAGTAAAAAAAAAAAAAAAACCACCATTTATTTTACAGAAAAAACACTCAAAATTCTGGTGTTAAAAGATAAAAAATAAATGCATAAATAAATAAAAACTTTGTGTAAAAAACACGCATAAAATGATACTTATAACAAGGTACGACCATTTCGACTGAAAATTTATTCAGTCTTCGTCAGTCATATCCAGACTAAGGGATAGCGAAGGGACGAAGGTATTTTCACTTTTACGAAAGCATTCATGGATTACGAAGTCTATAGCCTTCTTAATCTCTGAAAACGGGATTGACCGACAAACAGATGTTTGAGTGGACAAGACACCGAACATGGTAGATGGCTGAAGCGTGAAGGTCTCGGATTCAGGCCTGTGGCGCGGCTGTCGATTTAACGGTCTGAAGTTTTGAGCGGTTTTCTCCAGATGTAACGTGAATACGAGTTAGAACTTCTAAACGTCCTCCAACCTAGGACCCACACCCCTTTTGGCATATACCTCTAGTGTAGGCTTGCCATAGCGCACTGCAAACAAACAAACAAACAAAAGAAAGTAATTCCTACAATAAGCTAATTTAGTAACAAATATAGCATCAACAGCCACAAATTTAGCGAAAAGTAAATCTCAAATTTAATGTCAAACTTGACAACTTGGCGAAATTTGGCACGAAAAGTCAGTTTTTCGGAACTGAACGCGACATGGCTACAGCTCCTTTATTTTGCGAAAAGTTGCTCGTGTGAAAAAAAAAGAGGAATAACAATAATGATGACTAGTGAATTAGGTGGGTATGATTCAAATAAGCTACTAGCGACCCCATTGTGTATTCCCCCCCCCCCCCCCCCCCCAGGTATAATCTAATAGAACAGTGGTTTTAAATAATAACCACAATAACAGCTGGTAATAGATAGCCCAACTGTATTTTCAAATTTATACAGGAAAAATTTAATTACCTGATACAAAAGTGAAAATATTCAGGTTATTGTTCCCTTATCCTGCTCTGCAAATAGTCGACCACTATAACCGGATTCCATAATCGCTTTCCTGCGGGGAGTTTGTAAACGGGAGCCCATGCAAGCAAACAAAAGGAAGGAAATGAACGAGTTTTAAACGTAAGGGGTTTGAAACTAATTGAATTATTAGACACGGAGACGGCGCGTGCACTTTTAAGATAATTAAATAACGGGAGGCAGAGAGAAAATTTAAGGAGCCCATTCCTCCGATGGACGTGATCCAAAACTTCAAATTTCTGCCAACGAACCTTAGTTTATTCGTTTACGGCTTTAAAGCATGGCGCGTTTTATTTTCTTAGGCGTTTTCCCCCTATCGAAATGAATCCAATTTTATAATTGCGTGTAACTTAATTCATTGAGTACGCTATATCTTTTAGAAAAATAAGTGTTTTGTTTAATACATAATCACCTGAACTTTGCCGTGAACATTAATTGCATGACACACGCCAGAAGATAAAAGAAAACGACTTATCAAGTTTATTTAAGAATGGCTCGTTATAATAAGGGGGGGCGGGGGCTGTTCATTTTTCATTATTAGCGCTACAGTGCCATATCGTCCAACCTGGTATTTTCTGTTGATACAATTTGTGAACGTGATTTGAGTCGACACGTTTTCGTTGAATTTTTCAGTAGGGTTGCCAGATAGGTGGGGAGGGAGGGTTGCGGGAAGAAAATGTTGAAAGTCTCCAAGGTTTGCAATTTTTAATGATTTATCGCCAAGTCTGTCGCAAAAATGTCCTCCAAACAGAACCAAGCTTGGCGATACTTTCCATATTTGACTTTAAACTGGCAAACTCTACAATTTGTTACAAAGAGGCGTAGTTAGCTTGTGCCTGGCCAAGATTGTAAAGCAGTTTTAGTAGGCGATTTTATAGATTTCAAGATAGAGAGAAGAAGTATCTCATTGAACGAGGAAGACAAATGCGGTACACTTATGGATTATAACACACTTTCCAAACAGTATTTATAATGATGAAGTATAGTTAAAATATGCCTAAGGAAGACTGTAAAACAGTTTTGGTAGGCGATTTTTTTATAGATTTAAATTCTGAAAATTGTTTTATGGAACGATGAAGACAAACACGAGACTCTCATAGATTATGATGCACATTCCAAACAGTATTTATAAGTGTGAAGTATAGTTAGAATAGCCTTAGAGAAGACTGTAAAGCAGTTTTAGTAGGCGATTTTAATGTACAAGGTGGCCATAATTGAACAGTTCAATAGTTCAATGAGTAAAGAGAAAAAATCATTAAATGATAAGTAAAAAAAACAAACAAAACAATTAAATTTAAATAAATATTGTTTTCTTATTAGAGTCGGTCTCTTTTCAAAAATCTGAAAAATAATTTTGATCCCATGTGTTACTGTCGCTTTCAAAATATCAAGTAATAATGTGAAAACTGAACTTTTGGGTACTCAATGTTAGATTCCACTACCATGCGCATTGCCATCTACAGCTTCCTAGTAGATAAGCTGAGTACTGAGAGAGTTTCCTGCTTCTTGCTCGTTTTTTACCGTACAACCCATAAAACTTTTATTACAGTAAAGCACCGTTCATACGTCTTTCAAAGGAACCTGTCTAAGATGTATAAATGAAAAGAAGTATGAATAAAACATCAGTAAACAACTTTGATTATCGCACGTTTGACGCTGCTAATGCAAACTTATGGAAATATACTATATTTTTTACAATACGCGAACCGGCTTTAAAATAATCTGCATTTTAATTATTTTTCATTTTCAAGATATTAGTTATTCTGTTTTGGAAAAACGAATAATCGCTCATTCTAAACTCCTGTTGTCTAAGCGAACGTACTATTTGAAAATTGTCAACTTTGTGTAACACATTTTGAGTTACTTATTTCATATAGTTTTTATTTTGGCGTAAAATGGGCGTAATTCTAACTCATGTTTGTCAATTTCACGCGATTCTAGATACTTGGAAACGCTTTGTTGCAAAGGAATGAATGATTTTATGCCAAATCTGACAACCATTCGGCTTATTTTTTCAGTTTTTTATTAATATCTTCTAAAATAATTCGATTTTCGAAATTTAAATCAGCTTAGCAGGTTCCTCGGAATTTTTCGAATCTGTGGGCACCTTAGTCGAAACTCAAATCCCTACGGTTTAGGAGGAGTTAGGTCAACAAGCTTTGACAGCGCCAGCGGCCTTTACTTTTTTTTAGAATAGAGAGACTAGCAAATTAATTCATAATGGTTTTTGCTTTTTTTATGTTTCTATTGTTCGTGGCACAGCTACATAACAATAATACAAACCTTTAGTGGCAATCGATGCTTATGTTACAACTGTTAAAGTAATGCAGACATATCGGCACCAAAAATGCTTTCTTACTTTGTTTTCCAGAGTCAAAAATGTTGTATTGATCAAAAGGTACAAACCAATTGTATCTTTTGATGTCCAATAAAACACATGTTGGGCAAGAAAAAAAATGCACAAGGGATTAGGGTCGACTTCCAGATGTTCTTCTGAGTTGTCATTCCGGCAGCGAGTAATGGAAATAGGGCTGAGTAAATCTCTTTAATTTATCGTCCAGACTGAGATTGCCGGTGATTTATTATTTTGTGCAATTATCATGGGAACCATTTCCGATAGCTCCAGACGTGACAGAAATGAAACATCACACACACCAAAATATTCTTTCTCTATCCTTAAATAAATAAATAAATATATATATAATTATTTCTGTTGATGTATTTCATTTGAACGTTAGATGGTCGACGATAGAAAATACTAGCATTTTAACACACACCGTCAAATTTGAAATTCGTTTAGGGTGATTCCACGGTAGCTCATGCTACATTAAAAAAAAATATTTTTAAACTAGCGTAATAATAAAAATGCATTTATTTTCTTTCAATGAAATTCATGCTGATTACAAATTGTTTTCTTTTTTTTTCCCAATAAATCATTAGAAATCTTATAACTAATTTTTTGAATTACATGATCTTTTGAAATATTAATTATAATTGCTTGGTAACTCATGCTACCAAAAAAAAAAAAAAAAAAAAAGACACTGACCTGCCCTTGCTTCAGAGCGGTATTTTTGCTATATTTCTACTTCCTAAGTGCTATAATCTTTATGAGAATTCGTATGTACCTTTATCATCACAAAACATCATTTAGTTTTGAATATAAAATTGGTTATTGAATTAAAATATACCAAGTGCATAGTAACTCATGCTACACAACTGGGTAACTCATTTTACAAGGTAGATGTCTGACTTTGAAGTGTTGCCATTCTGATAAAAAGGAACTCTTGCACAAAAAAAAAAAAAAAAAAAACTGTTGCAAACACAGATAAAACACAATTTGGAATAGTTTCTCACGCAATTTATAAAAAAAATAATTTTTTTTTAATGGTCATGTCCTTGTCATATGGAGTTCCTGTCTCTCTTCCTGTCTCTCATGAACTCTCATTACGAAATGAAAGCACATATCTTTTCAAATTGATAAATTGCACAAATGATAGCAATGCTCCAGTACATCATACAAGCCCTGCAGCAGGATGTACAGGAGGCTCAAGTTAATTATCCCGACCACAAGAAATTTAAAGTACTTGGTGATTCAGCCATTAGGGTACTCGAATGCGGTTTTCAATTGATTTCCTTTTTACTTCACTTAAAAAAAAAAACCTGAACATTTTTATATTTTAAATACACACTAAAGTGCTGGGCAGTAAAATCTTGATAATTCGAGGTGGACGGTACCAGGCTTGCATTGAACTATCGAAAATTCATGACGATGATCAAAATCATAAAATTGAATAAACAAATTAAATGGAAACGAAGCAGTTTTTGTAATTTGAGCGCATGTTTGTATGAAAGATGTACTTACATATTATTACATGACTGATGATTAGAACAGGTTAGTTATATCGGGAAAATAATAGACAGTTGTTTTTTGTATTAAGAGGCATTGCAAGAGCAAATCAAGCAAAAAAAGAAAAAAGTTTCCATAACCATCTCAGAATTACATTATTTTTTTCTTGTGTTGGCTTACTCAAGGAAAGAAAAAATCTGAAATATTTTTGATTTTCCTCTTTTAGTTTTGGAATTATGGAGGGTTAAAGTACCACTAGAGGAGTGACGTAGAAATAATTTAGGGCCATTTTGCCATTTTTTTAAAATCTCGACTGTGACTGGCTCTGAGGTGCTTCACAGAACTTTTCCTTTTATTTTATAATATGCCTTGAGTATTAACATCTCAACTTGAAAATTCATTCGAAAATAATCAGAGCCCCCAAATAAGGGCCCCCAAATCTCCCAATGTACGGAAAAACAATGTACGGAAATGTCTGTGAGGGCATCTATAGAAATGAATTTTGTGGTGCGAAAAAATTCTTTCGCGTGTTTTGTATGTGTTGGTCATTATTTGGGGACTAAACTGAGTTTTTTCAATAACTCAGATGTATGAGAAACTCGAATTATCGAGACTCTGCGTATCATAATCCATGTGTTGTCCTTATTTTTCTTCACTATTCCTTTCAGTTGGAAAGTGTATCATCATGAATGAGTGTGCCGTATTTTTCTTCCTTGTTCCACAAACACTTCATTGGGTGTCCCGCAGTGGCCTAGTGGCCGAGCTTCATTCGTATGAGAACATGGAAAGTGGAGCAGTACCCGTGCTTGGCCAGTGCTTGGGAGGGTGAACGTCTCTCCCGACCGAGTCTGCGCTAGGATCGTGTACCCTGAAGGGAACTGCTGTACGTCAAATCTGCCGTGGCTCCAATGTCCTCCATCCCATGTTCAAACGGTTGTGCCAATCCAAATGCTGGGTCTATCATCTGGAATGGGCTCAAAATTTGGTGACTATTCATAAGAGGGCCTACTAGGCGCCTTCACAATGAAATGAAGAACATCTCCGACTCTCCTGGCGGTCAAGTCTACAAGTAGGCCGCAGACCTGACCATTAGAAAGAAAGACATACGCAGATAAATTGTATTGGAAAGTATCATTTCTTTTGAATTTGGCCTGATTTATCTTTCTTGTTAATGACTCTTTTGAAATTGGACTACATGAAATATCAATCTGTAAATGGTATATCACCATTATGCATCTAATTAATGATATTACATCATTTATTAATTCATATTCATCTGCTCAGTATTTATGCAGAGGCTACTTAGCTTCTCTTCTTTTTTTAAACAAAATGTTTTTGAAATAAATGGTTGCAATTAATTACATATTTTTTTCGGTTACTCAAAGAGTAAATTTAAATGAAAAGGAATTACTTTTTTCATAAACATGGATGCTAAAATCCATTTCTCACATCCATCCCATGACAAATGCTTTTTTCGCCTGTGTTCCATAAGTAAGCAAGAACGAATCTCAATAACCCGTTCTTTTATTCAATGGATCGCGTGTTTCGTTGTAATTTATCGTCTAAAGTGTCATTTGTCACACTTGTTTGTAAAAAATATTATTATACTGAGAACCGATTATAATATGAATGCGAAATGGAATGGATTGCGAGACAAATGTAGTACAGAAAAAATGATCCTGATAAAGAATGGTTATGTCGTTACAGAAATATTTAATTTGATACCTTAAAAAAATATCGCTTTTACCGTTTTTTCAATGTTTACAAATTTATAACAACGAAGAGTGTTTCACGCAGATATTCACAAATTTCGTACTACATCCTTTCAATTATTTGTTTTGAACCTGTAAAACTCTTTTCAACTATCTTTTTGCACACATATTTATTTTCAATAATAATATTAATAAATTCAGGATTCATCTGTCAATTAAAAACCTTAGAAAAGAAAATTTATTAGAAAAAAAAATGTCGTAATCGTATGAACGAACTTTGTTTTTTGGAACTTTAACGATTCAAGCATGCATAAACAAAGGTAATACTTTTCCCCCCTCTTTAATAAAATTAAAATCCGGGATTATTCTCACTTCAAGTAAAATTTAGAAGCCTGTTCTTTAAAAGCTCTTAAAAAATGCAAAGAAAAACAGTAGAAAACAATTTTTGAAGGATGATTTCAATAATGGTTCTTTAATGCGAATAAAGGGATGGAACATAAAATGAAATGATTAAATAGATACTGGCCATACCATTTTTAGCCACGAAATAGATGTTTATCCTTTTACCTTCAAGCATCATGCATTCATGAACTGTGATGAGAGAAGTTTTTATTCCACTTATTCCATCATCATCATCATCATTCCTCTACTTCAGGGGTCGACCCTAAGTCCGCAATTTTCGAGGACAATCCCCAATTTCTGTGTTCTTTTGCGACTTGTCCTCGAAAAGTAAAGAAGCAATTGAGGACAATTTTAACTTATTACATTCTTTTTTAGTTAGATTAGTGTTAATTATTTCATTAATTATAAAATGTCTCGAATTTCGTTTCAGAATCGGGGACTTGTCCTCAATTCTACGTTCGAATATATGGTCACCTTAGACTAATACCCTGTTCCGGCTCCATTGGTCAATCCATCGGATTACATATCTTCCGCTGTTTGGGTACCCTCTAGGTTAGTATTCTGATGATAGTTTTCATGGCAGTCGGTCTTTGCCCATGCGCTGTACGTGATCTTTCCATGAATGTTGATATTCTATTATTTTATAATTTCTGTTACACATATTTAAATCGGATCGCATGAAATCGTTAGTTAGAGGGTCCACTTTTGTGCATCCTTTTACAGCTCTTAAAAAATTTCATTTCAGAAACCTATATGTTGGATCGTTCACTGATGTCAAAGTCTCTGATCCTATAACAGCGCTGGTGTCGCCATTACCTTATAGAATTTAAGTTGTGTTTCTTCATGGTCACCTGCGTTTTGTTTTTTAAAATTCTTCTTTAAGGATCTACAAATATGTTGAAACTAGAAGAAAAAGCCCGTTATGGAAGCAATTACAACGGGCGCAAGAAAAAAACATTTCATGAAAATACGTCTACACTCAATCTATTTCATCTTCGTCCCCCTAAAATAAATAACTTCATATTCAATTTTTATTATTGACCCAAAACGAATTTCATGCTCTTCTGGAAACGCGCAGACACTTTTCGCATTCGAACGATTTCGTTTTGTGTATTCAGCTCCTCTTATATTAATGCTTCAGCAGACGATTATTTTAATGAAAAAAAAATTAAACACTAGGTGCGTTCAGACTGCCGCATTTGGGTAAATCTCGAGTAAATCCGAGTGAAACATGAGCTACTCGGGGAGATTAACATCGTGGGCAGTTAATAGTAGAAAAAAAACATGGCGGCACGTATTTACTACCCAGCGGAGCCAATGGGAGACAACGAAAGCAACACCTTAAAGGTCGCGTGATCTATCTTCCCAACTTCCCAAGGAAAATCTTTGGGGAGTTGGGAAAAACTTGAGCAATACGTCTTAGCAGCGTGGACGCTTTGTTTATCTCCTCGAAGAACTCAAATCGGGCATCGTGAACGGCTTGGATTTTCCCCGAGTTACTCAGAAGTGGCAGTATAACGAAGTTAATTGCTTACAGTATTTTAAATTATTAAAACTGCGTTGTAACGGTTAAGAAAATCCAGGTTCGATGCACTTAGTTGTAATATAATAAAAAGACATTTAATACTTAAACTATTTTATTTAAAAGATACTATTGAAACATAAACTTATTACAACGGGTGGTGATGGTGGTAGTGGCTCAGCGAATTAAAAATAAGTCCCATATGGACAGTGAAATTAAGATGGAAGGATTTAAGAATTACGCCAGCACAGAATTACATATTGGCGAGAACAAACACTTGGCTAAGATAAATAACGCCACCTCCAGAACAACTCTAATACTTAATCCAATAAAAATAAAATGACGTAATCGCACTTAAAATTAAGAGACTGAAGATTCTATATTCAACGGATGTTATTCATTTATTTATTATCTTTTCTGTTTGCGTGTGAACTGTATTACACGAAACGCAGTCCCTGATTTTCGCACGGGCTGTTGCCCTAGGTACACATGCAGAAATATTTCAAAAAAGTCAATTTAAAGCTTTATGTATAGGGGAACAAAAATTTGAAAAGTGCCCTGGCCACAAAAATGTTACAGGTAAGCCCTGCTGAAACGGATTAACGGATTTGAATAATTTCACCGGCATTCGATTCGTGTAAAGTCTGAAGGTGGTCTCCCGGGCCGAACTACCCAGGACAAAATATCGGAGAGGGTCCAAACAGTGGAAAAGACAAAATTTTACACAAACTCAAAAGATTTCCAATACATTACCCTCTCTATGGGCCGTAATTCTTTATAGTGTATTTAAGAGATATTCGGTTATTTCAAATGAAACAAAATGGATACATGTTATTAAGGACTACAAGATAAAGCCCTCCATCGAAAATAGTGCCTGTATCGCTAATACTTCTTCTACAGGAGCACTCAAAATAATTCCAATGCATTACATTCAATGGCAGCTTAGAGACAGGCATCTATTTAAAGCACAATAGTATCCTATTATATAGAATTAGTTAATGATCCAACGACGATTGCCTGCTCCTTAGAAAGTTGCGCAAAAAGTCGCCAATATTGGCGACTTTTGAGATAAATCCTTAAACAGGGAGCGACATTTTTTTTTTCGAAAAATGAACTCCAGCTTAGCGATTTTTTCATTATTTGGTGGGAAATAAAAAATATACCTAATGTGAAATTAAGCTATGACGATTTTAATGGGAATTTTGAAAATTCTTTACTCGCGCTGGAATCAACTGGTTTTGTGTATTGTGTTAGTGTATAAGTGTATGATTTCGATTTTTTTTCCATTCTTCTGTGCACAGGTCCGTGAAATAACTGCATAAATATACATCCATTAATGCGAAAATTATGTATGTTTTTTCTATATACAGTACCATGTACCATATTGAAAATGATGTATGTAGCATTTATAGTTCTTTTACAGGAGTCAAAAGAAAAAAAAATCCAATATATCACGCTCTATGGTTATAGTCATTCTTAAAAGCGCATTTTAGAGATACTTGGTTTTTTTCCGCGAAAGCAAAGTTGACTTATATGTCAAGGCTCATACAATAATGTTATCTATTGAAGATAGTATCCGCGTAATAAATAGTTCTTCTAGAGAGAGACTGAAAAGAATTCCAATACTTTACGATCTGTAGCAGTTGAGAGACATTAATTATTTCAAGCGCAGCACAATAGGTATAATAATGGTTATAACAATATCTCTAAAATCTCGCCCGATTTAAGGTCAATAAATCGCCAAATTTGACTCAAACAATACTGTCATGCTGGAAAGTGTTCTTTAATCGATGTGCGTGGCATGATTTATCTTTCTTTTTCAGATGTGACATGGCCCTGATACTCACTTTCCGGCTCTCGTTTCAGCGTTACGTGTTCTTCGGTATCTCGATAGTATGTCCCAGTATCCTTTTTCTTAACTTAAGGGTTACATCTTTCCTGCCATCAAAGAATAGGCCGAGTAATGGAAGTGCCGCAAAATCATTTCTTTTTCTCTCGCTAGTGTTCTTTTTCTCTCTTCTAGCTTTGCTCCTATCAACTAAGTTACTCACTTCGTCAGATCTGACAATTCCAATGTCTTCTAGCGCAGCAGATGCAAGCGAAGCGGTCACTCTGTCCGGAATCCTCGTATCCGTCCACTGTTATTGCAAACGTTGAGAATTGGAGCGTCATCTGTTTATTCTTTGTTGAAGTTGAAGGCTGAGGCGCAAAATCAGTAACAGCATCAGTAACAGGACTCATTCCCTTCGTCATGCGATATTGAAACCACATCATCATCATGGTGTGCAATAGCAGCAGATTGAGCTTTATTACAAGTGACGTGCAAAATTCTCTTTTGCCTTTCTCTTTCTTTCCTCTCTAATGCTCATGTAGTTTGAAAATTCAGGGATCCAATTACCATTTTTCTAACAGTACTTTGATTGTGCAAAAATGTCTTTTCTTCAATAGGAATTTTGCGGTCTTTCTCGCAATTGCATCTGGACGCTAACTCACACTTGCAAGCCGAAATATCAAACAATTTTGATTCTGCGTCTTCTCTGAAGTTTGAAAACCTTTTTCGGTGTCTTTTCTCTTTGGCACGTTCAACAACTTCATGTATTTATCATGATCGATCCTTGTAAGATTAACAATGCTTTGATGGGATATTACCGGAATGGAGGCTTCCTTCCAGATGTTTTCCATTTTCAACGCAACAATTTCGATTGTTAATTTAAATGGAAGATCCGTTTTAGTGACTTTCTTTGCACACGTTTGGCAACACCTTATAACATCAGCATACGTGGGTACAACGTTCATATTTAAGTCTGACGGTTGTCCGAACACTGGACAAGGGTATATGCTTGTGTAAATCGGTTCTGTGAAATCAATGATTTGGAAGAGTAAATACCAGAATCTATCACAGCTCGTCACCTTTTGGCAAGCCACTGGTAACATACGATAGCCAGCTTGAGAGCAAAAGAGAAAAAAAAAAACACAGACGAAAAAAATACAGGTGCAGCATATTCTATAGCACATAAACTCAGCTCACAGCCGGGAATTATAGTGTTGATAGGGAAACTAAACCACAAATCTTTACGCAAGGAAATGATTTCTTTCTTTTTAGCTTCAGGAACAATTTAAAGAAACAGTTCAATCCATTTTAAAGGAAGTAAATCCGAAAACATCAAGTTCATATAGAAAAAAATGTATGTTGTGCCTGAAATGACGTAAAAATTGGGTATTCTTAATTTCTGATCATTGCCATTTTGACAAAGCATAGAAAGTTAAGTAATTTGATATGTTACAAATTATTGTAACTCTGCAAAGAATGTAATGATCAACGAAAACCCACCAGGAACCCACAATAGGCAATCGTGATGAAACACAGATGGTGCTGACGCGGCTTGCTTTCCAAAACGAGCTGTGCGACTTGGTTAACAAACCGGACGTCACCACGCTTGCCAAATGCAAGGGACTAACATTCTTCCGGTCCCTCAATGAGGAAACTATTCGGAAGTACGAAGAAAGACACAGCGTTCTCTTTCACAACCTCCACGGAAGTCACGCAGCATACGAATAAACGTAAGATCTCTACCGACGAAAGTGACATGCCTGATAAACTACAATGTTTTACGGCGACAACTACCCTTCAGTGCCTAGTCACATGCCTACCCCAGGGGCTGGGAGCTCCGCCACAGAAGCCATCAACGAACGGATGGATGAAACCGAGTCAGGAGGATCACAACCTCAGCTAAACTATGCTGCTGCCGTTGGACAAAATGGCAACAAACCTGCTAAATACACCATTTACGCAGAATTAAAACAGAACTATGCTCAGCAACTCAAAGAAATGTCTGAAGTAGTTGGTCACGAGATCAGGTCCACCCTCACGGGGGACAAACACAAGATTATCATCCCTGATGATAAATTCAGAATGGTTCAGGCTTATTTAAACCAGAACAAAATAGGATTCCAGACCATGTACCCTAAGGCGCAACGACCAAGAAAATATGTGATTAAGGGAATCCCCTCTACCATGCCGACTGCGCAGATTGAACAATTTCTCCGGGAGAAAGAACTTGATCCCATTCAGGTCAACTTCCTATACTTTAAAAAACTTCAAAGACACTGGGCTATCGCTCTTGTGGCGCTTAGACCCACCCTCAATTTGAAAGAAATGCATCCTATCACCAACTATGGTCATTTAAATGTCTCAGTTGAGAACTACAAGGACCAAAAGCGTGTTAAACAATGTCATAACTGTCTGGCTTATGGACACCACTCTGCCACCTGCACGCTGACGCCCAAGTGCTTCAAGTGTGCCGGCCGGCATACCTTCACGTCCTGCCCTAATAAGGACAAAAAACAAGATGCCACTTGTGCTAACTGCAACGGCAACCACGTTGCCACTTACAGAGGCTGCCCTCGCAACCCAAGTAATAGAAACAAGAACAAAAACAACCCTTCTAAAGCAGCAATGAACAAACCTGCACCACCATCAATAACCCGACAGGTTCAGGATAACTTCACCAACCTGATCCCCCCTGACTCAGTGAGGATTCCAGACCAGGCTGATGAACACAACGAAACTGAGGACCAGAAAAAGGAGAAGGAAATTATCCCTCCTCCCAAACCTGCAAGACCTAACCAAAAAACCCGAAAACAAAAGTCCAAACAAACAAAGGCGGCCGCAACCAAGCCCCCTGGGCTAAACCCGCCAGCTCCCACCAAACCGGCTACCCAGATCAACGCCAGCACCAACCACAAGGGTAAACACTCTGCGACCGACACTTCAAACAACGAACAACAGGAATCTGTTACCACCGTGCTTGAACTGTTCGACACCATGAAGGAGCTCTCAGCCCTAACCAACATTTCCAAAATGATCGGCTTCTTGAAAGAAGTCACTGCCAAGATGAGACTGCACTCCAAACCAGTCGACCAAGCATTCCAAATGCTACAAGTTTATAACAGTTATTTCAACACCGATCATGGAGAGTAAAAACAATCTGAAAATCTTCTCCTGGAACGCAAATGGCCTTCACTGGAGGTTTCCCGAATTTCGGGACTTTCTCGCCAAGGGGGACTTTGATATTGCATGCGTGCAAGAAACAATGTTCCGGATGAACAAACCCTACTGGGTAACTAACTACACTCTATACAGATACGACCGTGACTGCACTGGTACTCGTCGGAGTGGTGGTGTCGCGATCTATATCCAGACAAATATACCCCACGCCCTGGTGGATAACCTGATCATGGACAAACTCGAAACTGTATTCATCACTATAAGCACAAATCATGGAAAGCTGCTAATCTCCTCTGCTTATGTCCGGCATTTCTCTCGTTGCAATTGCCTCCACAACGGGCTTCCAGTTTTAGAGATATTCTATGAAATGAAACAAAATTGATATATGTTATTAAGGATTACAAGATAAAGCTTTCCATCGAAAACAGTATTTGTACAGTTAATAGTTTTTCTACAGAAGCACTCAAAATAATTTCAATACAATACGGTCAGCAGCCAGAGGGGGGATGAAGGGACTGCAGCCCCCACCCCCCCAAATGGGACACTTTACTTAGCTTAAAATTAGAAATTTAGGTTAAAAGTGAACTTTAGCTTACAATTTGATACCCAGCCCCCCCCCCCCCTCCGAAATAAAATCCTGGCTACGCTACTGTCAGCAGCAGTTTAGAGACAGGCGTCTATTTAAAGCATCCTACAATATGACTAGCTTATAATCCGACGACGATCGTGTGCCTCCGCCAAAAGCCGCGAATGCTGGCGACTTTTGCGATAAATTGCCAAATATGGTGCGAAAAAAAACTGCTTACTTGAAAATGAAACTATTGTTCCTCAAATTTGCTGGCAAACTATTGCCAATCGTATCGAGAGGGGTACTTAAGTATTATCCCGGAGATCATTAACGCCAAACTAATTTTTCTTCAAATTTGTTGGCAAACTGTCGAAAATAATATTCCGAACCATCAATAATTTCATGTGTCCGGCATTTATCTTGGCGAAAAATTGCTCGTCTTGGTGGACCGCCAGGGTTATTAGTAAGTACCTCGAAAAATATCCAATCTGATTATATTAAGCTATGACGATTTCATTGGGAATTTTGAAATTTCGTTACTCGCGCTGCAATTGATCGATTTAGTGTATTGTGTTTTGTTAAGGAATGGCTAAGGGCCATCTGCCTAGGTGTGGGAGGGTGTTGTGTCGGTCGGAGGAATTTTTCCGAACGACGAAAATCCTTTAATGCGTTTACATTAATTTTATTTCTATGTAAGCATGCAAAAAAGGGAAAGAGGTGAGATAGATGGAAGTATAATTTAAAAGAGCGTAAAAAATATATATGCAAACCTCCATCAAAAAAAAAAAAAAAAAAAAAAAGAAAAAATAGATTTTAAGAATTTTGCACTTTGTTCTCGTTTAAAGTTTAAAAAAAATGTGTATTGGCGTGTATAAAAATAAGTTTAAAAAATTGCCATATTAAATTTCGCTTCCCTGCAATTTCAGACATTAGAAAACAAAAATCATTGTGGAATTGTTATTTTAAAAACTAGCTGACCCGGCAAACTTTGTTTTGCCATATAAATTATTCCTGGGATTATTTTAGTAGAAAGAAATGACTGACATATTGTAAGTTTGTGAGGATGTGGTATATGAGTGGAAGAGGTACGGAGCTCTGTGAACGATGCTGGAATATAAAAATAACACAATACCAAACATTTGTATTTTTAATTCATTGTAATGTATTCTTTAAATTTATATATATCGCTAATTACAATAATTTTACAAAAAATAAATAAAATCAATCTCTTAACGGAATAGAGTGTACAATATTTTTTGTTACCCCACCTTTAGCTAACACAAACAAACTGGATGGTTTGCCCACTCGAGAGCATGCCATGTATAATTGTCCGTGTGAAAAACATGGTGTGCTCAAATCTAAGCCACAAACAGACATAGTTTGGCCTTGAGACTTATTGATAGTCATTGCAAATGCCAATCTTATTGGAAATTGAAGACGTTTAAATTGAATTGGCACATCCGTGGGTATAATAGGGATCCGTGGGAGTAATATATTTTCACCTCGAAATTTGCCATTTAAAATGACGGCTTCGACAACATTTTTCATTAGTTTTTTAATAACTAATCGCGTGCCGTTACACAGCCGTGGTGGGTTCAAATTACTAAGCAAAATAACCGGAGATCCAACCTTCACTTGTAAGTTATGCGGCGGCATGCCTGGTAAATCTAATGAGTTTAAAAACTCTGCTGGATAATTCACACCTTCGGTGGCATCGCAAACTGTATCAATAGATTTGTATGACACTAACTCCCCTGGCAATAAATGTTGTATTTTAAGATACAGTTCGTTGACGTCTACATTTTTTGCTGCTAAAATTGCTCTTTCTGCCAGCCACTCATGATTAATATATTGTGTATGTACATCGGGAAATATCTGGTCAATGAGAGCATCTTGCGAATTAGTAATTGTGCAGAAATCGGCCGGTAATTGTATGCATCCAGTTTCATCTACAGTAACTTTTCCACCGCCGATATTTAACAGCTGTTTTGAGAATGCCTCAGCGGATAGATCTCGAAGTATTTGAACGCGCATATTTACTTTCAGTTGTAATTTTTCAACATTACGCCACAGTGGCGATGATTTTAAGCAGGCGTTGATTTCATCAGCATACGTTGAACGTGGGATGACGGGAAGTGTTTGTCTAAAATCTCCTGAAAGGAGTACCAGAGTGCCGCCAAATAGTTTGTCCTTGCTTTTAAGATCTTTTATTGCCCTGTTCAACGCCTCAAGCGAATGTTTGTGTGCCATAGTGCATTCATCCCAGATAATAATTTTACACTGTTTCAGCACAGTGGCCATGGGCGATTGTTTTTTTATGTTGCACACTGCATCTGGGTTATTTTGAATATTTAGTGGTAGCTTAAATACTGAATGAGCTGTTCTGCCTCCATCCAATAAAGTTGCCGCAATACCAGACGATGCAACGGCCAATGCGATGCCATTATTCGATCGTATTTCGGCTAGGATTAGCGAAATAAGGAATGTTTTGCCAGTTCCACCTGGTGCATCCAAAAAAAAGAATCCACCTTGCCCTGCCGAAACTGCGAGCATAATGCGATCGTAAATGCTTCTTCGTTCCTCATTCATTAGTGGGCTATTGCGAGTAAGAATCGCTGCCATTTCTGCAGTATTGTATTGTAGTTCTCGATTCATTTCATTATTTATTAAATCAGATACACTACGATTTGGCGAACGCATGCCGAAAAGACTGAGTGGTAAGTTGGCAATGATAATGCACAGATCATCAATAGCAATCAATGCTTCATTGTACATAGCATCGCTGAATGGTATTGTTAAATCGTTGCACCGTGTACGATGTTCATGCAAAATATCATCCCTCATTGAATCTTTATGACTATCCCACAATGTCTCTGCTCGGGCCGGGAAACATGCAGCCAACACTATAGCGAACAGTAGACGAATTTATTTTGCCGTACAGTTCAATGCTGCTTCAGCAAGCATACATTCCCACTGGTTGTCATCTTCCAGCAAGTCTAGTGCAAGGCATGCTTCTTTATACGTTGAATATTTTTGTCCATTCACTTTACGTATATCTTGAAATGACAATGGGCCGGTAACATTAACCAACAATAGTCGAAGATAAAAGCACTCAGTCTGCTTTGGATTTACTGCAAATACTCGTCCCAAGGTGTTTGATTTATATAAACCGGGACATGCATCAATCGGTGTACCTTGCTTGCGAGGCATCCATTTTTTTTGTTTGAGCCCATGTGAAAAAACTTGGTACTTCTGAATAGAGTAATGTCCGTGCAAAGGCACCAAAAGCATCCGCACAATTACACAATTCAAAAAATTCGGTGAGTGTAGTTTTTGGTGCATTTATACCATGATCAATCGCTGTCTCGTTCGTAAAATATACGCGCTGGCCGTTCTCAAGATGGACGGCTAAATGAATAACTGCTGAATGCCGTTCATGAATTGGGAAACCAAAGATACGCCAAACAGCTTCATTGGAGCTGATGTATCGGCCCGTTTGATAGAGAGTTATTTCATCATTTTTATTCACTGGAGGAGCATTGTTATTGGTATTTTCAACTCGAAATACAGCCATATCACTGCCTTTATGTACATACTTACAAATGTACTTGATGCTCTTCACGGAACTGCAGAACTCAACGTTAATATGAGCGTCGTATGTTTTGCTCAATAGAGGCGAATATGGCACCACCCAACGATTTCCAATGTCAATATCTATGTTGTTGATATTTTTAGTAATTGATTGTCCGCCATTATCGGGACTCCTTCGACGATATATTGGATATCCGTCAACATTTGTGATCGTATCGTTAGTGAACTTTTTAGGGAAACTTTTGGTGCATTTTCCATCTGCCATGCAAGGCGATGAACGATTCAGGTCACCGCATGGGCCATGAATCATGTTTGCTGTAACAATATCAAACAGCAATTGATCAGTAGACGGATCTGGAATTTCCGCAGAAATTATACTATCGATTTCTTCAGGACGGATTTTGTCGATTAACCAAACCAAAATGTGTGCATGAGGTAATCCCCTCTTTTGCCACTCAACCGAATACATCCAGCAACGTGTGGGACCGAATACATGTAATTTTGTAATGAAACTTATTAAAGACTTTAATTTTTGTCTGAACACACGTGCTGTAATGTCTTGACGATGTATTGCATTTAGTCCAGGCAATAACAAAGATGTGATCTCCGAACATTTTGGATTACACGTGAACGTAATAAATAAACATGGTCGTCCATATTCGCGCACGAAAGTCAGAGCATCCTGTATGTATTCTTGCATATGACGTGGACTGCCTGTACACGAAGATGGTAGAATGACAGAGCTACCAATTTCGGCGGCATCGGCGTTGTTGGCAATAGCATCTCGCAAGTGAATGTATTCTTCCGCACGCAGCTTTTGCTGATTATATCGCAAGTACCGTAATCGTTCGCTCTCTATCTTCACGTACATGTCGACCATGAATTGATGACAAAGCTCACGACATCGTAGAATGACGTTATCCTGACCGGGTCTAATCATCAACCGATAAGCATAAAAATCCTTCGAACTAACGTTCTTGCTTGTTTCGGCTCCTGTAATGATATATATGAATAAAAACAAATACTAATTAATAATTAACAATAGTTAAGTTTAATGAATTACGATTGATAAATTAAGTTTTTGGTAAATGAGTAATGATCAAGTTCATAATGAATATAGTACCTGTTGTGGGATCCCGTTGTTTAATATTTATGCAATACCCGTCTTGTCCCTTCCAGAATATTAGTGGATATTGGAGAGCGCCATATGAACGGTGTGTATCAGCAATGAACTGGAGATTATTACTTCTTCTACGAATCACAATTTCTCGTGTAGCTGTACAATCGCCAACCATGATTCCAGCAACGTCCTCAACAATAGGTGCGTTAAATCTACGAATATGCTCTCCAGCAGGTGTTTTATCAGGATTGATGACAATAGCATGATTATCACTTTGTAATTTGTGCATGTGTGATTTGAATAATTTCAAAAATTCATTGTGTTCATTTAATAGAGCATCCAGCTCGCTGACGATACGTCTTGCAAAAACTGAATTAAGGTTATTGTAGCCGCAACGTGCATCCTCACCACCCATAAAGTAAATTTGTAAAAATTTATGTGGTTCGTTTGGCATTGGCAGCAATGAACCCACTTTCTGATAAATTTGGCCTTTGATTTTAAATGTTGAATTGAATTGTTGACCATTTACAGCGCTATTTTTAACTATTTCTGTTGCTCCGAACGAAGTCATTTGGAAACATGAATTGAATGTTCGAATTGACTTTAGGAACAGGTTGGAATCTAGATCAGTGCCGATAAGTAAACCGTTCAATGGCTCAGGTGGTGTTTGAATTATAGGCAGCTGCACCTTTCCGGACGCGCAACACATTCCGGCTGGCTCATTTTTAAATTTAAGAGCATTACAATGCGGACATTCCTTATCCATAGCACCAATTACTACTTTTGAATGAGCATAATATTGAACATCGGGTTGATACTGGAACGCTAGACGCAGGAATGAAACAGATGTAAATGATCGATGTACCTGTTTGCGGTGTTGTTCATTTGCTCTGAGTCTGCTAACTATAAAATAGCGTGCTTGTCTTTGTTCTAATCTTCTTTGTTCATTTCGTTCAGATCGTGCATCTTCTGATTCTGCTTGATGCAATTGAGCCATGCGCACACGTACATTAGTATTATCTTGCTGCTGCTGTTCTTTTGTCCTTTGGGCTCTTATATTTCGCTTGCCTGCAGTTATAGGTGTTTTCCTGCCCAAAGAAACCTCTTTGCGTATTTTTGGCATTGTTCACGGTTTAAAACACACATAAATAGAACAAATTGAATTATTTTATGATGAAAAACAGTAATAACGTATTAATATTTATTTTTTGATAGTATTTATACGTATGTATTATATTAAGTGTACATCGTGTATATTTTCTATTATTATTTTACGTACCTTTTACAATTTTTTTCTTTTGAAATGATTCTTACAAAATTTTGCACACGCTCATAATAAAAATAATTTATACGTGTAACCATGGAGCTAGAGAGTATAAGGAAGGAAGAACTAATACTGTAAGAAGTAACCCTATTTTTCTCTTCCTTTTATTCTCCAATAATCTCCACCAATTCGCCGAGCGCGCCATCTATCCGCCTGGTATACTTTTGTAGACTCTAGAAAAAAAATCTTTGTTGCAACTAATTTACGCAGATTGCGAGTGGCAACAACGATGAATAAAATAATAATATGATTTTTAGAACAACAATGTTTAGGAAGTTTAATCTGCTTTAGTAAGGAAATAAATACTTTTAAAATACCGCAAGTTGAAAGTTATTTTAACATTAAATAATATTTTATGAGACAGCAACCGCTACACTTTAATTTCATAGTCTCTCTCTTGCGGAGGTAGCGCCGTTTAGGAGCTATCGTGTTCACACACACACACACACACACACACACACATCTCGTACAAAGAGCATAAATGAATTCAGAAGACCTCAAAACGTGTAAATACACCAAAATCTCGAAGTTGAATTTTTTCATGATTACAATACTTTCCTTACATGGTACATGTTCGGAAAGTAAAAAGGGTGAAAATCTGAAACACTTTCAGGTTTTAAATACGTACTATGGTGCTACATATTAAAATCGTATCATAATTTATACGTCGTCCCTATTTTTCTTACTTATTCCATTAAGTTGCAAAAGTGTATCGTTATTCATGACTGTGCTGTATTTTTCTTTCTTGTTTCATAAAACCCATCTTTGGAATCGAAATCTATCTTAAAATTGCCTACTAAGACTATTTTACAATCTACGCCAAGTATATTACAACTATACTTTTATCTTGTTTCTCGTTTTACATCTTGTTTCGAATGTGCATAATAATCCATGAGTGTACCGGTTTGTCTTTCTTGGGTTGATTCCCATTTTAAAGCCTCGACTCTCGCCAAGGTTTGCCATCATTAAACATATGCAGTTACCCTGACGATTTTTTGCTTTTATGTGGCAATCGTAATTTAGAATTAAAATGGCGATTTGGAACAACATGTAAGTACAGCATGCCGTTACAATTTTATTTATTTTGGATTGCCAATTAATGAAGTTTTAATAATTAAGGGTCTTCAACTTCCTTAACTGGTGCGTTTATCGCTAGTTTTTTTACTTTAGTTGTCATCTAATTCTTTTGGGCGCGTTGAAACGGTACTTACGTATTAACTCGGCGGTCACTACCTCCAAACTACTTTTTCATAGATTTTAAATACATTGCCAATCGTATTCCAAAACATCAACAATTTCATGTGCCCGGCATTTATGTTGGTGAAAAAATTGCTTGTCTTGGCGGACCGCCTGGAAAATACGTATGTACCGTTGAAACTTGTGCATAACTCCCAGAGACCCATGACTGCAAAGCTCGCCAAAGTACGGGAATTTTTTTAGGTTGGCGAGAGTGGGGGCGCTAAAATAGGAATCAACTCTTTCTTGTACCATAAAACACATCTTTGGAATCGAAATTATCTTAAAATCGCCTACTGAAAATGTTTTACAATCTTCGCCAGGCATATTCTTCCTGTAGGCATATTCCAACTATACCGCAAAGACATTTTAAATGCTGTTTGGAATGGGCATCCTAATCCATGTGTGTACCGTGTTTTCCTTTCTTGTTCCACAGAGAACTTCTTCGGAATAGAAATCTATATTAAAATCGCCTAATAAAACTCTTTTACAATATACGCTAGGCGTTTTCTAACTATACGCGAAATATATTTATAATAAATTGTCGCGTTTTGGCACCATATTTAGCGATCAATTATCAAAAATTGCAAACCTTGTGCGACTTTCAACATTTTATTAACTTCTCCCCCCCCCCTCTCCACATTATCTGGCAAACACATTTGAAAAGTGATTCGACACGCTAATGTCTAAACAGAAATCCTGATTGAAATGAATAGCACTCGGGGGCTAAACATTTTGGGGTGGACCGCCCTTATGACTTAGGGGTATGAGACATAGTTAAAAACCTATTCTATGACCTAACGAATATACATAGAAAATTTCATTAAAATTGGTCGAGTGGTTTCGGAGGAGTTAGGTGACTAACACTGGGACAGGAGAATTTTATATATTAGATAAGTACAGCGTCGTCGTTAAGTGACATCATGAAAGGCGCAGACTGAACCAAACAATCAGGAGGCTTAAAACTCCGCCATGTCTCCAGCGAAGTATGGTTTGCTTATATCACAGGAGTGGGGACCATTTATCTGCAACATGGGTCAATCTCTAAGAATTGGCATTAAAGGGCGAAGCTGAAAAACTGATAATCCTGAACGCTAGTCGTAACGAGTCAATGCCTCGAAAACGGGTCTGGCCGATATTGAAACTTCTAAGCCAAGTAGAGGAAATTTTCCTTAATATTGTAGTTTTTGCGAGGAGTAAAATATCGTAATCTAGACTCTGCATATGTAATTAAATCACTCCTGCAAAACTAAATATCACACACGTTCGCCGATAAAATCTCAAGAGCAGGCCCGAGTATGGCAGCATGGGCCCTGGAAGTTCAGATATTTCGGGATCCACTCTAGAAAATGCAGAGATAAATTTAAAAAGTCTAAAATTTATGCCTTTTAATGAGTGGGAAAAAAGGTTGGAGAACTTAAGTCTGAAAAGAAAAAAAAAGATTGTTGGTTAGGAGAGGGAGATCATGAAAAGCAAAGATAATTCATATTCATTAGCTCACCGTTACTTACCTTATTTTTCAGTCAATCACCTTCAATACATATCATTCATTCCATGTAAAGTTTAACACAAGCTCGTTCGCTTGATTTTACGCAAGTATAATGAATTGACTCACTTTCATCCAATTCGTCCCATATCTAAGAAAAGTTACAAAATTCTCCGGCAGTATTGTAACGTATCCAGATGCTGACATGACGTCATTCATTCATGAAGTCTGAATACAGTCAAACGTACTCGAGCGATTCATTTTTACAAATATTAAGCGTAAATTGTGAAGTGTAAGGGAAATAAAGCATTCAGTAAACAATTTAAAACTTCATGGATTAGGGATAGACGCGAGACGAAAAATAGGAGTCTCGCAAAACAGCTTAAAATCTTGGTCTCGTCTCGCAAAAAAGCTGTCGATCTCAGTCTCGTCTTGCATCCATCCCTATTCATGATTTATAAAATAGTTAAAAATTCGCCCCCCAACTCTCTATGGATATTTAATTCCATCTGTTAGAGTAAAGAGGCATTTTAAAAGAAAAATTTGGAGGCCTCGGGCAAATGCCTCAATTGCCCATGCGGTAAAAAAAGCCCTGGTCAAGAGGAAAGGAAATTTTAACTGGTAGCAATACCAACCCATAAGAGAAAATCCTGCGAAAAGAAATCATTCCGGTAGTTCCAATAAGCAGAGTCAGTCTGTCATTGTCTACAAACTTTAAAAATCTTCGTAAAATTTATTAATCACGAGTCTTTTCAGATGCTTTTAAAGGCTGCTTGTTCCATAAAATGGACCCTATAACACTAGTTTCAAAATCTGTCCAAGAAGGAGATGAAATAAAGCAATGATTTTTGTGGATGCATCCTAGTTTAAATTTCAGTATTTTATACAGTAGAGCAAGAAAATAGTGACAACGTGTATTCGATTCAAACAGACTTTATTACAGCAGAATGAAGTAAAACAGTACATGTTCTCTAATATGCATAACATTAAGACTTTCAAGCAATACAAGAAGTTTCTAATAAAATTTTTCATACAAGTAGAAAATACAAATTTTCATACAAGTATTTTGTAGAAAATAGTTTCTTGAACTCTACATTTTCTACAAAAAGGCAGCCATGTTTCATAGAAACAAAAGCTAACTGAAGACTCCATTCTGTTATTTTAAGGTTTATATAGATTTAAATACCAAACTTCCAATATAAGATTGCATTGTATGCTGATCTAGGGCCACCCAGCTAGGGAGGGATACCTTGTACGGAGGATTCTAACGAGTATCATGTTGCATTTGGAGAAAACCGCCCCACCTCCAGCTAGAGAGGCTCGATCTCTGAACTATTACACTTGAGCCGTCTGCCATGTTCAGTATCCACCAAGCCATGGTGACCCCAATATTAGATTGTCAAATTCCTTTTGAAGGTATGTTGCTAAAATACTTTTTCATGGCTAGGAGGGAGGCACATTCACAATGCGAAGATCGAAACAATTTAATTTGAAAAATATTGGTGTATTCATTCAGACTTTAAAAAATGTTACAAAAGTGTCTGGTTACATTAAAATTTTTAGAGTATAATCACCGATTTCATAAACAGTATAATTTTACAGTTATGATGGTAATCTAAAAAATTAATACATTCAAATGGCAATTTTGAAAAATTAAATTTCGAATTTAAATATCCGGACGGTAGTTTACTTTCTTGTTCAGACTACACAGGGAAATTGAGAATAATCATTCAATGCTAAATTACAATCTATGGATTAAAGTACCATCATGATAAATCTTCCAAGTAATTGATTTCAGAACAGATTTAAAACTGAAAACCCAGCAAAATTCAGCATTCAATTTAAAACAATGAACAAGAATTTCAGAGTTTATGTCAAAGAGAACATCCTAACATAGTAATTGCTTTTAAGTACAATATACTCTATTTATAATCTATACAATATCTTCGGTTTTGCATCCATATTAATAATTTTACAAAATTCTCAAACTGAAATACCCATTCCTGATTTTCAAAACAGTCGAACTGGATACATAGCCAAAGTTTATAAAAAGACTAACTTTGAATGAAATTCTGAAAGAGCTTTTAGTTCAAACTTTGTTTTGTGAACTATTATAAAGCAATTATGATAAACTAATCAGCAAACAGAACAAACAGTTTGACAGAAATCTGATTCAACTTAAACCTTATTTTGCTAAAGTTTTTACAGAACGAAACGCAACATTAAAGTAAGATTCACGCTTTAATTCAATATTAAATATCTTGAGGACGACCCAAGGCCAAATACTCCTCGTTGAATCTTACCTTCTAACAATATCAGTTTATTCTGAAAAGTTCATGAAGGAAGAAAGCACATGAACAATATTTCCATAAAAATGCATTTCACTTTGGATAACATTGCAAAAACAAAAAATGTTGACAATACTCGACAAAAAACTTGGGCTATCTATTTTTGAAAATAACTAATTCTCGTATTACTTATATATTTGTGCTACACGCCTCTTCTACGTAAAAGAAAACGCAGTATTCTAAAGTATTCCAGAAAATATTTATTACAGCAGCAGCATTAGGTACAAATTTAAGTCTTTGACAGGGACTAATTCATAGCAAATGACTAATCTAAACACAAGCAAAGATATGTGCATGCAGTATCAATCGTATTTTTCAGGGGCTAGAAACTTCAAGCATAAAGATTTGTACACCAAGTTTTCGATTGTAGAAAAAAAATTCTAGTAACTTTAAAAAATCTTAAAACAAAATTTCATTTAACAAAATCTTATTTCAAGATTTGTTGCTTAGTAACTAAGATCAGAAAGAACTATAATAAAAAGGCAGTATTTGAAAAACTAGATAATTCACATATTTTACACCCATGAACTTTTGCATAAATTAACACCTTATATTAAAAAAAATCTCTAGAAAAGCAAAGAACAGAAGAAATAAGTTAAGCTGGTTAAGGTTGTTTTATGATTCTATATCACAGAATCTTATGATATGCATGAATTTAGGTACCCGAGCAATAGTTTACTTTCTTGTCAGACTACACAGGGGTTCTCGTAGCATTAGGTACAAATTTAATCAATTCATTTTGCAGAAGTATATGACAGTGCAAATTATGCATTTATAACATTAACCATCACTGTATTTCAAGTTGTTTGTAGCAACCACTCTCTAGCTATAATGAAAAAAATTTAAGCACCTCTCTATTAAAACTTGCTCTATAATAGTTACTTTTAAATAGACTTAACCAAGTATTTAGTTAGTGCTGTAAAACTATTATGAAGTATGCTACAAGATCCAGGAAGTTTGGTTTAACAATTTCAAACTTGATTAAATAATTTCTTTGACTAAAAATTAAAGTTGTAAAAAAAAAAAAAAAAAAAAAAAAATCCTGATTATATTCTAGAAAAACTATATGCACAAATTAGGACTTCCATCCCGTACAACAGTATAGGCAAGTTTTTGTCCTCGACTGTAGACGCCGTTTGCAAAGATTTCGCAGATGATGCTCTTCATGAAGCAAAGCTGGTATGGACACGCATCAGTAGAGTAGAATACTTAAGAAAATGCTCATAATTCATGTGCAAAACTTAATTTTTCATTTGACAAAACAATTTGTTTTGACAAAGTATGAACCACGCATGTCGTATCGGTACTGTTCCGATAATCACAAAAACATTACTTCAATATTCCTTAATTACAAAGGGGAGAAGGAAGGGAAGATCACATTGACTCATTTGCCAAGAACGAGCCCCTTTGAGTTATCTCGATAATTTATAGCAAGTAGTTCTACACAGAAAAATCCGTTGTCTCACGATTGTTAAATCGTGAAAAAGTACTTTTTATATTCATTAATTGAAAATAGAACCTAACACTAACGGGCTTACTTCACGTTCCTCACTTTGAACGTACAGAACTTTTGGATAATGACATCAGTTATCCTGTAAAGTTAAGATTAAATCCTGTAAAGTTAAGGTTAAAGTCATTTTAAGGTAATTTTTAATGAGGGTTACAGGATTATAGCATGGGTTAATGCCCATTTCAAATCTCAATTATCTTTGTGTAAAATTATAATTTTGAGCAACTTTTGGGAACAATTATTTATAACAATTCTACGCTATTAATTCAACGCTTTTGAATTAAAAAGTTAAACTCCTTATATAAATCATTTGAACAAAAAGTACTTATACCGAGTACTACTAGGAACTGCAGTAGATGGACTTTGATTACGATGAAGTTCATATTTAACAACATTTAACCAAGCCAAATTCCTTACTCAAAATGATGGAGCACTCATTCCTAGTTCTAATACATTACAATCTAGTTTTAAAGTATTACAGATCGACACATACTAATCCTCTGAATTGTCATAATCGAAGAGTGGCAATTCGAAGAGTTTTCAAAACGTTCGTAGTAACGAACTTTAACCACACTAGCTTAGAAGCTTAAGATTTTTTTAAATACGCGTAGCTGATCACCCATGTTCTAAATATAGCCATATATAGTTAAATGTTGCCTCCCCCTACCCCCCATAACAATAGTTAAGCTCTATCACTGTCGCAAAAACGTTGACATGCTACAAGAGATCTACGTTTAGAAAACGATTACTCATAACCGAACTAGTTAAAGCATTTCCCCTGTTTTTTTTTCTAGTTAAACTTTAAATTATCATAAATTTGCTGGTATTCAAAATTTGATTTTATAATCATTTTGATTTTGAAATAAAAATTAAGTTTTGAATAAGCTTAAAATTATCCGATGCTTTATTATAATGAAATATATATCAAAGGATGGAACCTGTACAAATATTTTTATAGGGCCCAATACAGGCCCCATGCTTTGTAAATATTTCATTATATTAATTTCTACTTTTTGCTATTAACATGCACCAGAAAGTTAAAACTAAATCCTAGTTCCCGTAAAAATATAAACGCGTTAGAAATCCATAATTTTGTCCATCCCTCCGGAATTCCCGTCCTGTGTTAGTGACACCAACTTTTACGGTTTTCTAATTAAAGTCCTGTTATTTTCTGTATAATTTTATTGTAATAGTGCCCGTTACAATATTTAAAAGTTTTAGGTAATGATTAAGTTAAGAAGATTGCCTCTGAACTCATTTGTTACAAAACCGATCTCATTTGGACATTAACTGCTGCAAAACAAACCGATTTATAGGTAATTGAACCCACCATTGAACATTTACTACCATTAGATTGTAATGTATCAGAACTATGCGTATACTCACGCACAATTTTAATTAAACTTCGCGGACAATTTTTTACTGAAACTTCACGGCCATCGTAGTCCATTTATTTCAGTTTCAGCTCCGTCGCGTAGAGTTGATTTATTCAAATTTTCCTACTTTAAAATTTCTGCATTTGAAAAAGGCAACCGATAGATACTAAATATAGTCTCAAGATATTCTGCAGGCCTAAAATAATGCTTTTACATAGAATTCCAGCATATTTTTAAGATTTGTAGAAGTTGAGCCGAGTTTTTTCATTTTAACTTCTCATAACGAAGTGCAGCAACGAATCTGCAAATTTTGAACAACAGGCGGATAAAAATAAATTGCAACCACTACTAACATTTTTGGGGGCAAGTACGAATGACAGTTTGTAAAAAGTCACAACTTTCCATCTTCTCCCTCTCGAAAAAATCTTGCTTCGATTCAGTTCCACACTTACAAAGTTTGTACAGCAAACTTTGACTTAATTAGTATTTGTAATAGGTTTCAAAATTTACCCTTCCACCATATCGGAACTTTTATTTCCCTTTGTTAGAATTGAGGAAATTGAGAAATTTCTACTTCGAGTTACGTGAAATGACTTCGGCACATGGCAGGCTTTTTGAAGTAATTTTATCAGATTTTGCGAAAAGAATTCTAAAGTCAAATAAAGCAAAATTTCATTTGAAGATTTCAATGGTGCTGGGAAATCCAGTTTTAAATGTAAATTCTAGAACGTTTAACGTTCAGTTTTCCACTTCATGAAAACAATTAAGGTGAAGTTTTAATTCCAAGATAATTTGTTAAAGTAATAAAGCTCAGACTAATTTTAGATTTATTAAATTTGTGATTAAATTCAAATAAGTAAATGTTTATTGAAGAGCGGCAAGAATGTACTGGGAAGGTGATGGGTAGAGAGTGGTTACTTTTATTGGAGCAGTTAAATCTTCACAGAATATTCAAAAATTAAAAAAATTTAAAAACTAGCATGACAACATAATGCGCATTATTAGAAGATTTACTAAAGCATACAAAATTATTTCAAACCATTCTTGATGGAATTTGAAAACCTTTGACAAGTATATTTCATTAGATTCCAAGAAAAGATTATACTTTGCAAAAACATTTATATGCAAAGTTGCAATCAAAAGCTGTGAAGTGGTATTTTCTTACAAAGTCCTTTTTCAGCTATAGAATAGACTTATCCTTTAACATTATTATATCAATGCCCCTTAGTTTAACCTCCAGCAAAACTGCACTTCAGCCTACTTAAATTCATCTTGTTTTTAATTTAATTTTCACGATTCACTCTGAAATAACCAATTTTAGAAAATACAAAAACGTTTCAAATGTTTCCGTAGTTTTAGTATTTAAAACTTTTGGTAACAAAGTTTTAAAAATTCAAATCCAACAGAATAGGATCTTTAAGATTACTGCTAATTAACATTAGCCAAGCCTCCCAATTTTCAGTACTAGGAATTAAGGGCTTTGACCTTTTTAACAATGAATATTTCCTCAAAGCTGGAAATTTCGTCTTAGTAGAGATAATTTTCGTATAGTATTTTGATTAAAAGTGTTAAGTATTCCTAGCTTGTTTTACAAAAACGGCCGCAAAACGTTTAACTTTAAACTGCTGAACTCATCTTTCCTCTTAATTATGTCTACTTTTGAACAAAACTGATGCAACTAATGTAATTCGGAGCATTCAATGCTAACAGTAATTTTTTAGCCTTAACCTGCAATAGCATTCAGGTGACCAAATTCGGAAAACCTTAAAATGGATGAGTTACCTCAACTTTCCACATATCGCAATATGAATGCATCTAAAACTTGCTGTCAGCTTACACCCTTTAAATTTCAAAATTTGCAAGTGGCATGCATTTAAACCATCTAGTTTAACACTCATTTAGCCTTCATTTTATTAAAAAATTGTAATAGAACTGAGAAAGTTAATGTATGCTCATTTTAGAATTTTGTCCGAGCAATTGCCTCAAATGCTAAGGCTAGGCCTTGGAGTGCGAAGATAATTTTGAGAGGGTCCAGCCGTCTTTAGATTTGTTACTTTGAACACTAAAAATCATGCCGAATTTAAAATCGCCTGCGGATGAGATTCTGCTTCAGAGGAAAATTGTTAGCGTAGAACAAGAGTGAAACAAAAAGAAACAAGACTGAAAACAAACTCAATGACAGGACAGAAAAATAGATTTGTCGCAGAACACCCTTCAGCAAGCTCCATTTCATATTCTGCAGTAGCACGAAACGTTCATTTCTGCACGCAGTTTTCGATTTTAACGTTTCTGGATTGCTACTCAACGCCATCCTCCGACTTATGGTACTAAAAGTTGCTTTAGTTGTTTGGCGCATTGGTGGAAACTGGCATGCCACAAACTATGCTTTAAATGCAGGCCACTTGCAAATTTTGAATTTTAAAGGGTGTAAGCTGTCGGCAAGTTTTATAGATGCATTCTTATTGCGATTTGTAGAAAGTTGAGGCAACTCATCCATTTTAAGATTTTCCGAATTTTGACACCTGAATGTTATTGCATGTTTGTTCTCCCAAATATAATTTTTTTTTAGACCTAAGTTTCTTCTATTATATAAAACATTTTCAAAAGGGTTTTTTTTGAAGGGGGGGGAGATTACCCTTCTTGCCCTTAGTTACGCCTATGGGTTTTCGCTATGTGAATTTCCAAACTGCCACCTACGAACGGCAATAAAACTTACCAAGCACAGTTTTGCTGGGAGGCTTGAATCTTAAGTTTGTTTTATTTTAACACATGCAAGTACTTTCAATTCTTACAATCTAAAAACTTTAAGGCAAGGAAAAATTATTTGTACCTTGCCCAAGATTTGCAGAATCATTAAAGATTTTTCTTTCATGAAATGATCTACTTAATTATTATTAAGTTATTTGAAATATACTTAGAAATTAACAGTAACTAAAATTCACTACCCCGTTGCCCCATATTAAAATAACTGGCAAACAAAATCCATTCCTAAGATACCGTTTAGCTGACGTGGTCTTAAAAGCTTTAGTCACTTTACGATCACAAGACAAGACTTCAAAAATATACGAGACCGTGTTTTCAAGAGCGTGTTAATTACTGTAAACTTTCAAACAGTGATTTACCATTGTCAATATTTCAAGATTATATGCTTTTGAAGCGGACGGATTCCACTGAAGTTTCCAATCGTCCAAGCACATGCTATACAGGGAGATCGCCCAAGTCAAGAGCTGGGTAAGCCTTTCACTACCAAGAACTCTGGACAAAGCTAAAAATTCTGACCTTCATGTCTACCAATTTAAAGAATATTAACTAACGTCAATCCAATGTCCCGCACACTTAACCTTTTAACGCGTGGTGTCCTCGCCGTGAGGACACTGCTGACATTTTGATTGATGAAGAATAAACTATTTCAATAAAATACTTTGATAGTTACACCACGAGAATCCCTTTTCTGTTTAGCACACAACTTGCCGTAAAAACCGAACTGCAAAATGGATGTCAGAATTGTTATCAGCACTGGAATCTGGCGAGAACTGGAGAATTTATGAATATAACATCCATTTAGAAAAAACTGGATAGACTGGCCAATGCCGAAAAATCGAACCCGTTGCCATCCGCTCGATTTAACTACCAGCAAGTGGGCGGTCGATCGAATAGCCCATCACTTACCACAGAGCTCAAGAACGTTTGAGGCAAATGGTTGTACGACTCGCAAAAAGCAATCTGCAGTTCAGACGATTCCTTCAAGACGAGCATACAAAGTGTAAATAAGCTTTTATTAAACTCCTGCAACTCGCCTCTACTATAATGGCGATCCCAGATAGGTCCTAAAGCACATTAACATTTCATTGGCAACACCCTTTTACAAATTCGCAAATTTCAGTCTTTTCCCACCAGCTATCGTAAAGCGCTCTAGAGAAAGCTGGACGCTACCACACAGGGAAGAGATTTAAAATCCAAAATGCCAATATTTCTGAAAGGAATTGAAGCGATTGAATTTGGATGTTCTCAAGCGCATGTCTTCAGCCGATCCAATCCAACACGTCGTGCGAAGAAATAAAGCCACCCGTGAAAAATAAAAATCCGGCATTTTTTTTAAATTTTGTGAAGTACAAGAATTATTTTCTCAGGGGGTGTTGCAACGTCCAAGTCGTCACTTGGATATTACAACACGGAGCTTGAGTCGTCACCCAAGTTCCAGCGCGGGATTGCCGAAACAATAGTACGTCACCTAGCTTTAATGAAAACAGCCAAGCTTCAAGTGGATTTATCTCTCCACACGCATATTTCCCTACTTTACTTTTAATGTACAGTTAGTTATCGCATTCTTGAAATCCAAGTTACGCATGTCCAAATAAGCTCTAGATTGCAAATAGATTTAATTTTCCCATTTAAACGTCGTTCCCCTTTTCAGCTTTCCTTAGAGGTTGGGGCGACCTCTGAATACTCTCAAAGTTGTGCGTTAAAATACACACATTTGTCAAATTCTGAATTTAAAACATTAAATTCAAATTAAAAACATATTCAAGCCCATCACTTTATATTTAGCCAAGACAATACGCGATCCGATTTTCAGTCACTAACCAGCATTAAAACACTTTTTCGGATCAAGTTTGAAACACTACGCAGCTTTTATATCTTGGAAAGCATTCTTACTAGATATCCTTCAGATTTATAGTTGATCGTTCCTTATAACGAGGTAGATTAAACAACCCTTCAAGCATCTTACCCGTATACTCCCATGCGTCCATTTTCAGGTTGCTACTTAACACTTACTTTTTACAAATAAAATTGGACGGCTAATAATAGATTGCAATTTAATTTGTACGTACCCATTCAAAGTTTTGGGACATTGCATTCCAGTTTGAGATTACGGACGATCTACTACGCGTAGGCTCTATGCCGAGGCGGTGGGGTGACCTCAATGGGCTTCTTTCTAAAGTATCCCACCCGTATTTACGCTCAGTTCGGCATTGCATAAGAAATAGACCGATGTCCATCGGTGCATATCGATGTCCGTCTACCAATGTCTAAATATCAGGAATAAAAATAGTTTAATCCAAAGTTTTTGGTTAAACCCTCCAGTTTTCACGCTAACTTCCCACCTAAAGTTTGATTAGCTACCTCCCGGCTGGCATGGCTTTGCCTTGACTACCAGTTCGTTTACAGGTGAAACCCTGACGTTGAAAGTTAAAAATTTGCAACTCCTCCAACATTAGATCAACAAAAATTCAATTATTAACCCTTTGAAGCACAGCCATTTCCCAATGCTGAAAAAGGGCAGCCGTTGCCAACGCTCGATTTTATGACTAGCAAGATGGCTGTCGATCTTGCTGGTAGTTAAATCGAGCGATGACAATGGCTGCCCTTTTCTCATGATGGGCAGTCTATCCCGTTGATCTATGTTAATGCATTTCCAACTTATCCAGTTTTCGACAGATGCCAGTGCTGTTAAAAATAATCCTGACAATTTTACAAATACTTTGCAATTTCTATTTGAAATTATGGACTAAATAGGAAAGTATTGTAGTGTAATTATGTCCTCCTTAATTATTTTTTTTTATTGAAATCAAATCTATTCTTCGTGAATCAAAATGTCAGACTTATGTCCTCTTGGCGAGGACAACGCGCGTTAAAGGGTTAAAGTGAACAGCAGGATGTAAAAATTTCTACCAGCCTGACACTTGATTTTTCAAAGCCAATACTTTTGCTTCAAGCAAGACAATTTGCAAGCTCTACGCTTTTAAAAATTGATTATCTTTCAAATAGGCGTCTTCACCCTTGAAGACAAATAGAATTAAGAGTTCCCAATTAATGACTTTCGAGTCAATGACTCATCGAGGAGAGAATTTAACAAAGCCGAAATCTTCAAGTAAAGAAATAACCGCACGCGAAATTCACTGCGAGCTCAAAACTACGCAACTTATGCAGAAAAACTAATTTCCCCCACACTGATTGCAAAACCCGCATCACAAATCCAAAAGCGACTAAAAGGCTGCATACCCATTCACACCATTTTTCTTGCTTTGCTATTTCTAAGAACACTCATGCCGTACCATACAGCTGCTGTATTAAGCTAAAACACTATCACATTAACCCAGTACAGTCCTCAAAATTTAACCTAGTTCGGGCAAAAGTACGAAAATTACCAGTTAAGACCTAAAACACCTCCAATCATTCAAGTTTTTTAAGCTCCGAATTTCATGCTTTCCATCGAAAATCGTGGAAGCTGAATTTGTCGCGCTGGACCTCCAAGGGAAATTTTGTAAAGCCGGAGGAAAGTTTCCCTGCCCCTTTAGTAAAGCGTGAGACTTCCAAAAGACTGGAGGAGAGGGTAGTTTCAGATAAGAAATAATCCTTTTAATTCACGTTCGAAAATGAAAAATACTCAAATGGTAGAATTAACATTTCTGGTATCGAAACCATTCTAGAAAATTATGTACTCTAAATTTAATCTATTTTTAAAAGTTTTTTTTTTCAATTTCAGATCTATAAATGAACTTAACACATTCTGAAAAATTCACGAGCGCACTTTAGCTGAGCACTAGCTCTTTCTAGCTCGCATGGGCCCAGTGACTGACCCCTTCTTGCAGGGCCTGTTGGAGTATACGAAACTATGAAATCGGGTCCAAATACCCACACGTTGTTGAACCTCCAATAGTTACGGGAAAGCAATCATTCAAATTTTAGGTGCTAGAATCACTGAGCTATCAACCCTTTCAGACCAAAAGTCCACATTTGAGGACAAAAATTACCTATACTATCATATAAAGATGGATGTTCTAATTTTGCTAGAAAATTTGACGAGTTCATCGTTTTTTCTTCAAATTTAATCTTATCTAAAGAAATTAAATTCAAAGAATTTCATCAGGTCTGAAAGGGTTAGGATAATAGTACTGCGAGATATTTCAGATAGATCAAACCGATAAAGGATTATCCACAGGGGACATCACAAAATATAACAATGCTACAGTAACTGCATAACGTATTGGCACTCATTTTTCGTTGGGCTATCCGACTCGAGCTGTCACAAGCTTTTTCCAACTAGTGTTACGAGCAGAACCTGATTATGACCAACTAGGGCCCAGGGAATTTATGAATTTGGGGACCCCAATCTGTGAAATTTCTCATAAAATTTTGATATAAAAAGAATATTTCAGAACATTTTATATTGGGGCCCCTTTCGAGCCGGGGGCCCTGGGCAAAGTCCCGATTTGCCTATGCGATAAGGCTCTGGTTACGAGTAGGCCCCCGATTATCGCACGGGCACTTTTACAAAGAGCCCTGGGCACACACAAATAAGCAATATATAGTTATGATCAAAGGACACAAAAGTTAAGACAGCTGTACATAAGGGCACGGAGCGTCCTGGGCAGAAAAATGACATCAGCCTCCGATTATAATACTTCCAAGAATACGGGGGACTCGTTCTTTTCTTGCAGAGTCTAAATTGGTATACGTTTAGTCTGTCTAATCTTCCCGTAGACCAATTCCAAACAGCTCCTCGGACCCTCTCATCCTCTGTTATTTCAAGGAGTGGTGCAAGAATCCTGCATTACCTAAAACGAAATAAGAAAATTTCGTATAGAAAGCTGACTTTACATGCCAAATTACTGTATACAAAGTCATCGATTTAAAAGTAGAAGATTGCTTTCCCACTATTTAAATCTGAAAAAAACTTATCGTTATGTGCGAGGTCAAAAAGGGTTGGGCATCTCACAATTCTTTGAAAAAGTGTCAATTTCATTTATTCTTTAGGGAAAACTAACTTTCCTCACGCTTTCCGGATTTTGAAAAACACGTCAAACTAAAATTTGACTCATCTAAACGTCGCGTTTCTCTTGAGAATCCTATATTTATAAGTTTAAAAAGGCGATCGAGAATTAATGCTTACGTGAATTTAAGTTTAAAAAATAAATTTAAAATATTACAGAAACGGAAGCAGCTAAATCGCCAAATTTAAAATGTCCATGTTTGTCCACTCTTAAATTGATACTAAATGCATAAGGAATGTCGGCAGAGCAAAAAGCAAACCGATAGGATTAAATTTATCACACTTAAAATAGTGACACCGCAAAAGCTTGCAGAATGCAATAGAAAATCTCAATAATACAAAATCCCGAAACTTGTCATTCTACCAACCATCTAAACCAGGGATGGGCAAACTTTTTCGGTCGTGGGTCAAAAAGCGAAAAAAAAAAAAAGTTTGGCGGGCCAAGATAAATTTTTCCAATTTAAAAAATAATATACAAGTATTACAATTTAAATATGTTAATGAGATGAATGAAATTGCGATTTCATTTTTAAAAGTTCCTTATATTGAGGTTCTAAGTGAGATTCTAAGGAACGAGGCTAAATGCTCATCTGTCAGTCTACTTTTGAAAGAATTCTCTTTGTCGAAAACACTTGTTCATATATATAAGATGAAGCAAACATAGCACAGATTTTCTGGGAGTGCGATATTAAATTTGGGAGACTCACTTTCGAAAATTATTTGTAAAACTAACTTTGGCATATTTAGGAACAACTGCTTGAGATGATTGTTGAATTGCAATTCAATTCATTTAAGCTGCAAATCTGACCTCACTGCTTCACAATTTGCGTTGAAATCGGAACAGTGCCATTCAAACAGATTTATCTAATTCTGTTTGAATGGCACTGAAATCTTTAAATCTGCGTTCGAACTCAAAATGCACTTTTTTCAAGCCATCTTGATAATTCTTAATAGGGATATATATAATATATAAATATATATATTCTTTCGATTTCCGTTGGACCGGCAAATTAAAATTCCATCCGCGGGCCGGATAAAATCTTTCGGCGGGCCGGATTTGGCCCGCGGGCCGTAGTTTGCCCATCCCTGATCTAAACCAAGGCGTTAGTACTGTGGATTACGTACGTTAAATATAAAATTTAAATTTGTCAGATTTCAAAAGTCTTATTTTATAAACTTAAATGAACTTTGAATGTGTTTTTAAAGTTTTAGACAACATTTCAGCAATACAACTGACTGTGCCTCCTTCACTGAAAGAAAGTTTCTAAGCTTCCTATTTGAGCATATCGAGATAGCTATGTCATCAAGACTGAAAAACCATTATGCATGTATTAACCGATAGTATAAACAGACATAGAAGCTGTACTTAAATGACAAGTTAATTGTTTTGAAAATCGATCGAAATTTCCATCTTCCGTTTTAATCCCCTCCCCCGAAAAAGGATCAAGTTTTTGGAGGCATTAAAAATTCTAACAACTTTCAGCAAAGCGGAAATTATGGGAAATTAAATTCTTATGAGTAATGAATCGTATTTTGAAAAGGTGACCTCTACACTTTTGAAATAGTCTAGACTCACTACAGACTTCTATAGTTTGGTATTGAAGCCAGACCGCTGACAGTCCTAACTACGCCACAAAAAAGCAAATTTCCTGCATGAGACTGATTTTTTTTTCTCCCCCCCGCTCACCCTCCAATGTCCGAACTCCTTTTAAAGCCAAAAGATTCGAATATGAGTCTATATAAATTACGCAGCAAAGCAGACCATTAAAAATTAAGATTACTAACCGAAAGCTTGATGAAGACGAACATTAACTCCCACAGCATGACATCGCATAATAGCTTCCTCCAGCAAAAGGACGTCCTTCAAGATACGTCTGCAGTACTTTGATCCTCTTTCCAAACTGGCTGGAAACATCGGTTTAGCCTGAAATGGAAACAAGACAAATATTAACCTTTTAACGCGTAGTGTTCCCGCTCTGGGACACCAAACTCTGACGATTTCACTGTTGCCAGTCACGAAGAATGAATTTTATTTCTATCAAAATAGTTGCGGGTGACATAGCTCCACGAGAATCCTTTACTTTTGAGCACGTCATTTCCCGTAACAAAAATGGTCACTATTATTTTTAACACTGACATCCGCCGAAAAATGGAAGAACGCGAGAACAGCTGGATAGATTGCCCCATGCTGAAAAAAGGGCAGCCGTTGCCATCGCTCGACTTAACGGCCAGCAAGATGGCGGACGATCGAAACTTTCATCGCGTGCCACAGATCTAGACCTTTTTTTGACGAGAACTGGCTGTGCCGCACAGCCAGTTGTCGTCAAAAAAGGGTCTAGATCTGTGGCACGCGATGAACGATTCGATCGTCCGCCCTATTGCTGGTAATTAAGTCGAGCGATGGCAACGGCTGCCCTTTTTTCAGCATTGGGAAAGGGTTGCGCCTCAAAGAGTTAAAACCTGACAAGTTTCATTCTTTGTGATAAATTGTTTTTGCTTCCAACCCTCCAGTGGCAGAGACTGAAAATTTCGTTCGCAGATCTGAAGCTTCATTTAGTTAAGAAAATTTTACAGGGGAACTAATTCGCACTAGTCTGAAAACCAACTGCTGCTTGGGTTTAGTGTTTATTTTTTGATATTTAGGAGAATTTCCTTTGAAAATACCAGTCAAAGGCATTTACAAGCCAGCTATAATTAAGAATACATTTGAAAAATATTACTCGCATTATCACTATACAGTACTGAAAACTAGATTTGTGCAAGTCAAATTAGGTGGTCTATTTCACAGCGCAGTTCAGAGGGTTTTTAAAGGGATCTTGCTATATTTTTTATAAAAACACTAAAGAAACCTACAGACAGACCCCACTATTATACAATATTCCCGTTAGATTGCATTTCTAATTGAATTTGAACAAAATTTTATTAAAGTATTTTTAAAATGGCATCTCGATTTTTTTATTTGCCTGCTCGTGTATTACCTCAGTCAAGCTTAAATCTTGCAAAAGGTTTTACTCTGAAAGGCTGCATCGAGTGTTAACGTTTGCTTAAAAAAAGGGTTTAAAATTAACAAGTGATCTGACCGACAGTATATGCACACCATACCTACTAGGTACCGCCCTGGTAATACATATTGGACTTTTCAGGTGACTGAATTCTAAGCAAGTTTAATGAATGATGCACAGCGCATAGCTAATGCTTACCAAATATTTCAAACCGAAATCGGGTCATTGTTAGTTACATATATGCTTGTTGCAAACTATTGCACGCTTTAAAGGAAACTGCATAAGACAATCGTCAAAAGGTTTTCGGTAATGCAATGTCCGACAGTTCCCATTTTATCATTTGAACAATTCTAGAAGTAACCTATATGTTGTGAAGAACATTTAATAGGGAAAACTTTCTATACATATAATTCAACATTTTATCACAGTCTCGTATAACTTAAAATTGATCATTGTCTAAACAGTGTCATTCATTTATAACCGACTAAACAAAGGGTCTTAAGAAGTGTACAACTATTCTACGCTTTGTGTAGTTTCGCAATTTAAGATTAAGAAAGTTTTAATTTGGTGACTTTTTTTTGCAGAACGACAGTTTAAGCACATTGCAATGCTTTAGTTTTTCAATTATTAGAATTTTCAAAAATGTTCATGTTAATCACAAGGTCCTGTAGTTCCACAGACCATGATGAAAATATATTACACCCCCACCCCCCTCCTCTTCAGAAAGAAAACGAGTACCGAAAAAGCAATTTCATTGGAAATTAACTTCAGGTAATGGTTTTAATTCTACAATATAAAATAAGACTCCGACAAACGTGGATTTCCTTTACAGGCCTTATTGCCTAGCTTCTTTCCTCCGACAGTTTATCAAAAATACTGCCAAATTGAGACGCTCAATGGAATAAGTCATGCATAGTGACCATACGTCCTGTTTTTAGGTGGCTTGTCCCGTTGTCCCCCCAAAGCAAAGCTTTGGGACACGTAATGTCCCGTTTTTTAAAGAGAGCAACCCACGGTATCGATTTCAATAAAGGCCGCTAAAAGTCTAAAATCATCAAACGGCAGTGTCTAAGAAATAAAAAATGAAATTAAAACTCTGATCTCCCTCCCTCCCCTCTTGAGACGCAAAGAAAATGCCGGGGAGGGTGATGTATTGCGTGATTTTTTGTCAACTATTTCAATCTATTTAGTTTTTTCTCTTTTTTTAAAGTCATGTTCCTCTTGCTTATTGCCTCACCCCCCCTCCGATCTCCACTTTATTTTCCCTTTTCACTCTGGTTTTCTAGGAGTATTTTTCCCCTTCCAAATGACTTTTTTCGCTATGTCCTTTTGTTTACATTTATCACTTTCCTACTCTCCTGCCTTGTGTCGGATGGTGTTTTTGAAATCCAAGAAGGGCCTAACCCTTGTACCGCCCGAAACGTACGTCTTGCACCACTTTTTAAAGTATATGTGCGTTTTAGTGACCGTTTTTCTTTCTTTATAGTCATGTTCCTCTTTGCTTATATCCCTCCCTCTCGACAAACAGAATTTTAGCAGTGTCTGAATAAGACAAACAGAAATGCAGTCCCCTCCCAATATTCTTCCCATCTACAGTAGTGGTTATTTTTTCCATTATCTCTTATTCTATTTTCCGACAAGATTCTGGTTAGCATACTCTGGTAATTTACGGTTCTCTGAAATGAGAAAGAACCAAATTGCGTTAGCACGTGTGCCACCCGATTGCAATCACTCGAGTAGGTGGTACATCCAAGTGCACCTATTTCCAGATTAAGTGCCAAAAATCCCAGAATTTTGTCCTTAAAAGTTTAACAAATTTTCAATTTAAAATAAAACTGCACGCATAATTACTTTGTCTTTCCCATATCGGACAATACTCTCAAAACATTTCGAAGAAACCAACTTACATTTGATAAATTAGCTGCAGTGCTTCTATTACTTGCGGTGACCATAACTTTCCATAAGCAAGTTTAGAAAAAATGAAGTCGTAGATCGAAGAACTCTACTTCAGCAAGACAGACGAAAGCTCGTATCATAATGCAAAAGGAAGTGCATCAAGTTCTTTCGTTGCATTATATACTCACAGGCACGGAGGTTGAGAGATGTGTTTAGCTGTCTCGATTAAATCTTCGTACCTTCGATGCTAGAGGTTACGTATCACTGGTGGATTACGAAAAATTCGTCAGAGTGCCGTAGCTTTTGATTCAACCCTTTGAAATGCAGTGATTGGCTGCATTCGTAAACAACAAACTCGTTGCACGAGTTTTCGTAAGAAAACTGGAATGCGTGTGTTGAGTGCTGTCAGTGGTTATCAGTTTCTTTTGCCTTTACGAACAACTTCAGTTTATTTTGTTTCGTCGCCTAGGAGACGTGTTTGTTTACAATTCGCGAATGGGTTAACTTTGCTGAGGAGAGATTTTAGCACATACTACATATAAAATCAACAGGATTTTTAAAAGAAAAAGTGGCCATAATTGAAGAGCACAGATCAAAATTTAGAAATTTCAACTTAAACTTCATTCTTTCAAAAGTATTTAGCAAGAGAAATTCAAATTTTGCAAATAACAGTTTAAATCAACTTCAATCTCGACACTAAAACATGCATTTTTGAATTTACTTAAATGAAAAATACAAGAAAATGATTACCTTTGAAAAAGTATGTACCTTCGTAGCAGTTTCTAACGTATTCCTCAATTTCCTCCCCGAAAAACTAATATTTGCAACTTCAGCAAACATAAAATACTTTTCATAACATTACTATTCCATAACAACGGACGCCATTTCTAAACAAAAACAACGCGCAAAAAATAAAACTCAACGAACCTAATTCGTTCTCAGTTTACTTCGTTTAAAACTAATTGCACTCAGTTTTGTATACGAACGCTCTAGTTTTTAAACTGAAAGCACTCAGTTTCCTTTACGAACATCTTAGAATGAAGACTTAGATAGACTCGTTGCACGAGTGCAACTCGTTTGTCGTTTACGAATGCGACCATTGTTGCTGTAATTAGAACACGTATTCTCGCTGGATTTGTGTGCTTGGCTTTAAGAAACCGCTTATAAATCCTCGTCAGAGGACGTGGACAACACAATAGGCAAGGTGCCCCCATGGGCGTCTTCTAAAGGGTCCTAACCCGTATTCATGCTAAGTTTCGGAGAAAACCACGGAAAACTCGGAACGACTAAGTCAGCGGACGAGACCTGGAGATAGATCTATTCTGGATGTTAGACATCAAATTGACGTCATTCGCAAATTGACGTCATTGCGGAATGCTAACGTTTGTTGGCATTCCGCAAGGTACGGTAGAGCTTTAGGTGCAGATTCTCCCTAGCGAATGTTTACATTCTAGCATACGTTTCGTGGCTGAGGGAAAGACAGGCTGTGGTGCTGACATTTGGTCACGCCCCTTTTGCCCTCGAAGAGTCACGCGACCTAGGGGGTGTGGCCATCTTACTGTAACTATCTCGGACGAAGATGGCCACACCTTCACAGTCACATGACACTGCGAGGGCAAAAGGGGTGTGACCCGATGTCAGCACCACAGCCTGTCTTTCCCATCAGCCACGATACGTTGTGAATTACGTCACAAACCCGAATGTTCGCTTAAACAAACGTGGCAGAATAGAACCTCTGATTTTGAACTAGGCACCTTAGGTCTCTCAGAGTGCTATGCTCTCGGCCACAGGTGGGGCTGCGCAACCCTTTCCCAATGCCGATAAAGTGTATCCGTTGCCACTGCTTGATTTAACTACCAGCAACATGTCGGTACATAGAATCGCCCTTCGCGTGCCACAGAGCTTAAGAACATTTTTGCTCTGTGGCACGTGAAGGGCGATTCGATCGACAGCCATGCTGCTGACAGTCAAAACTAGCGATGGCAACGGATGCACTTTTTTGGCATCGGGCGATCTATCTAGTCCGAAATTAATTTGCTGAAATTCCAAACTTTTGAAAAATTGGCCTACTATTTAAGATACTCGAGAGAACTTCTTTTTTAAATAAAGAAGAAAGACCACTTTTTAAAACATCAGACCATTTTAGGACAAAATTTCGAAAGTTCGGAATTTTATCAAATCTTAAATCCATGCAAACCCTAGTCATCATGACTCTCTCCAACCTTTGCTGAGATAAATTTCTGACATCCACTACATGACAAAGAGATGATTTCTTTCCTCATTATCTGCCGAGAATGTAAGCTAAATTTCCTATTTCGCTTTTGTGAATAACTACCGCAAAATGCTGCACAAGCGAGCCCACCAATCTTCAAAGAAAATCGCGATCTATAGAGTATTTTCACGTGATGTCACTGAAAAGTTTTTCGGTCAACTCGGATATTTAGGTATACATAGCCACCTTTTTGGCCAATGACCATTCTCAAATGAACGAATGTTTGTCCAAAAGACCGTTGGCTGCTAAGGTGTGATGTAGTGATAATGACGAAGGTCAGTGGCGTAGCCAAGAGGGGGGGGGGTTAGAGCGGTAACAATCAACATGAAGAATTTTTTGCCATAGAAAATGTATATTCTTCAATCCCTTGTAACACACACGTACGCATCTATGCGAGTTGCAGTAGTCAGGAATATCCCCCTCACATGAAAAATTTCTGACTACGCCACTGACAGCGATGAAACAACACTATGGGGGAGGATAAACGGTAAAAATCGGAGAACTATACCGTTCAAGCGCCACCTCTATACTCAAGTGAAGCTGGATTCATACTGTCCGTCCTGCACCAGTAAGGCACCTCGATGACGTCCCTCAGCGGAGCAAAGCGGACAGCGTTGTTCTGACGTCACACATCGCTGGCATATGGCGTGATTCCATTGGTGCATTGACTGCTGCTCCGAAAGCTCGCGAGAGGGCAGTCAAAGCTTCAAAACGGAAAAGAAGGGTGGGGCAGCGAGAAGTCTCAGCGGTACGGAAAGGCCAGTATGAATTCACCTTAACGGGGCGCTTACTCGGTATTTTAAGAGCACGAGAAAAGCGGGGGGGATGGGGGTTCGATTTCGTTGTATTTTACGGTAATTTCCTGTTGAATTCCAAAATATTTTTTACAGTACTTGGAAGAATCGCAACGACCTCCTTTTCGCACGAAACCCTTCTTATTAGAGCATCCCGAAAAAGGGACGCTAGGCACAAATTGGTAAACCTTTTGAAGCGCTACCATTTCCCAATGCCGAAAAAGTTCAGCCGTTGCCATCGCTCGATTTAACTACCAGCAGAATGGCGTTCGATCGAATCACTTATTGCATGCCGCAGAGTTCAGGATTATGGTTAAAATGTTCAAGATTATTGTCCAAACTGTGTCAAAAATATTCTCGATCGACCGCCCGGTTGCTGGTAGTTAAATCAAGCGATGGCAACGGCTGAGCTTTTTTCGCATTGGGCAGTCCCTCTATTTTTTCTTTTATATCGCTGAATATTTTCATCCCATTCTCCAGTTAGCAGTTGCCGGTGATGAAAATAACTCTGACATCCATTTTACAAATTACACCGGTCAACAAAAAAAGGGGGGGGCGGGTTTCTGTTCTTATGCTTAAATTCTGATTCTAGACATTGTAAAACACTTACATTTTCATTTTGAGTTCTTAAAGTTTGTTTTTGTCTGATTTATGTCGATCAGTATATTTTGATTTATTTCATAAGCGAAAGATGGCAGCACTTTGATTAACCCGAAAGTAAACTGTATTATGATTTGTAACTCTGTAGTATTGCTTGTTGTATTATTTTTAGTATTATTTGTAATATTATTATTTGTCTATATTATTATTTGCTCATACGAACATAAAAGAAATACAAAAATAGTCACTTTTAGACATTCATTTCTTATTATTTTGCATTTATATGTTACTAGCTGAAGTACCCGTTCTTCGCACGGGAATGAATGGACTTTTTGATATTAATATTTGTTGTGATTACTATTTATTGTAATATAAAGAGATATTGCAAAATGGATATCGCGTTATATTGTGTTCAATAATCATGCATACTGAATTTCAAGGCAATCGTTTTTACGGTGCAGAAGGCGATGCGGCGTAGCACAATCTAGTGGCGAGTTTTAGCAAAACGGATACGGCAAAAATATTCTTCGCATTCAGATATCGATGTATACGAATTTTCATGACGATCGGCTGAATAGTCTTGAAGTTCATGTGTTGACGCGGCATCTAGTGTCAAGTTATAGGAAAATGGATCGTGCCAAACTCTTCCCCGTGTTCAAATATCTATGTATACCTATTTTCATAGCGATCATTCGCACAGTCAAGAAGTGATACACTGCAGGGCCATCTAGTGGTTAATTAAAGTAATGATTTGCTACAGCGCCGTCATGTGGCGAGTTATAGCAAAATGGATAACGCCAAAATATTCTCATTGTTCAAATAGCTATGTATACTGATTTTCATAGCCACCGTTTGAATGGTCAAAAATTTGGCCTGCTGCAGCGTCATCTAGTGGCGAATTAAAATAATAATGCATTGCAGTGCCATCTAGTGGTGAGTAACATCAAAAGTAACACAGTTAGAATATATTCTTCGTGCTTAAATGTGTAAGTATAAAAAATTTTATGCCAACGGTCGAACGGTATAGAAGTTGATGCGTTGCAGCGCTATTTAGCGGTAAGTTACAGCAAATGGATAGTGAAAAATATTCTATGTGTTCTAATATTCGCGTGTACCAAATTTCATCGAAATTGGTTGGACGATATTCGCATAGCAAACGGCTAAACGGAATAGAATTCGACGTTCTGCTGCGCCACCTAGTGAAAAGTTAGAGGAAAACGGATAGCATAAAAACCTTCTCCATGATAAAAGACTTAGGTGAACCAAATTTCATGGTGATCGGTGAAATGGTGCTGGAGTTTTTCAACCTCCTACACACATACCAACATTCATTTTTATCTATAACCAGTCTTATTATACGTATATACCAGTCTCAAGTAAAATCCAGTTTCAAATTTAAGCCTCGCCAAAGTGCCAGCATACGCTTTTTGCAAGAGTTTTGTCAGGGAATCATTCGAAGCATTGACTTAGCAGCAATCAAAATGGGAAATGGTTCGACCGCCAGGCATTTATTTGAAAAGTGGAATCCCTTAATACAGCCGCATTTTTTAAATTATCAACTATAACATGTTTTATTCATCGTTACCTCGATGTACTAAATGCGAAGATTTCAATTTTCTGAAATTTGGCGGATTTCCCCCATGTTAAATTAATGTACTCAATTGGCGAGAATTCTGAAATTACATCGCTTGAAATGCCCTAATAACTGCATTATTTCTGCACGGATAGTTAAAATTTAATGCTGTATTCTAAGAAAACCTATACACTTGTTTTCAAAAATGCTATTCCCTTAAGCTCTCTGTAAATTGCGCCAAAAAGCCTAAAACTGTGCAAACCGCTAGAACTCACTCTCTAAAAATCGGCCTATCAGCCTTTTTTTTTTTTTTTTTTTTTTGCCAAACTAAAAAAAATTACATATTAGTCTCGGATATCTTCGATCCTCATTGTTTTGCGTATAAAACATTTCATTCCTGCTCTCATTTATTATGCGCACACGATATTATAATTAATAAAATAACCTAAAAAAATAAACTAAAAAAATCATTATTATTCTTTTATTTTTACTATAAGAATTTAAAACAATTTATTCGGCAAAATCTCCACACATGGCCATCAAGATGCTTATTTCACACACTTTTTTCACTACAGGGGTTAATATTACGTAAAGCTTTCTGCGTGGAGAACATAAAAAATCTCTTAAATTCCGGGAACGGAAATTAAGAGAACCTTTCAGGAGGAAAACGTTTTTAAGTGGAGTTTCAAAGTTTTAAAGTGGACTATCATTTATTCTATATTATTTTACATATCTGTGTAAAATTTCAGGCTGACAGGTCCATTTTTGTGGAATTGTATACTACCCAAATCAACAAATTGACTAACAGAATTTCATTTTTATTTATAAGATAACCTACGCTTGTTTTTAAAAATACCCTCTCATTAAATTGCGCCAAGCGCTAGAATCATAGAAAATCTGACACACTTTCAGATTTTTAAATACGCACTAAAGTGCTATATATAAAAAGAGTTATAATCCATGGGTCTTCCCTATTTTCGTTCCTTCTTTCATTAAGTTGGAAAGTGTATCATTATTCATGAGTGTGATTAAACAAAATTAAAATAGATATTTCTAACATCCTTTTTTCTGGATGTAATACATTAGATGCAGAAAAGCTGCTCAGAAAAATGCACAATTCCAACTGAATGAATATTTCAAAAACTTATACGCAGGTGTATTCATAACCCAAATAGCAGACGATTAAATTACGATAAATAGCGCCAAGCGTTAGAATCCTCCTCAAAATCGCGAGAATGCTGAAGATAGATCGCTTGAAATCCCTTAATAACTGCATTATTTTCGCACGGATCATTAAAATTTAACGCTGTATTCTAATAAAACCTTTGCACTTGTTTTCAAAAATCCGTTTCCTTAAGCTCTCAGTAAATTGCGCCAAGCTGGAAACTGTGCAAACCGCTAGAACTCACTTTCTCAGCATTTGAGCCATTTTATTTTTTCGCCAAACTAAAAAATTTTAACATATTAGCCTCGGAAATCTTCAATTCTTATTGTTTTGCGTATAAAACATTTCATTCCTGCTCCGATTTCCCATGCACACGATATTATAATTTAAAAAAATATAACCTTACGAATATAAACTAACAAAAAAAAAAATCATTATTATTCTTTTATTTTTACTTTGAGAATTTAAAACATCTTATTCGGCAAAATCGCCACACATGGCAACCACGATCCTTATTTCACACTTTTTTCACTACAGGGGTTACAATTACGGAAAGTTTTTTGCGTGGAGAACATAAAAAATCTCTTAAATTCCGGGAACGGGTGGACTTTCAAAGTTTTAAAGTGGACTATGATTTATTCTATATTATTTTACATATCTGTGCTAAATTTCAGGCCGATAGGTCCGTTTTTGTGGATTTGTATACAACTCAAATCCACAAACAAACAAACAAATAAACAAACAAACAAACAAACAAACAAACAGAATTTCATTTTTATTTATAAGATTGTTTATCACACATCTTGAATAAAAAAGACTTTTATATCCAGCAAAAACTTTCTGATCCTAATTTAGAGTGGAATTATAAAAAAATATAAAAATCAGTGATTTTGCCAAAAAAATTGAAAAATTGCTTTAATTTCTACAAAAGCAAACTTTCATTAAAAAAAAAAAAATTCCTTAGTTTTGACGTAGGAGAAAGTAAAATTTAACATGCAGAAGTCAGACCCAAAAATCGTGTTGACCGGTGAAAACGATCATTTTTAGGACGAAATGATATTCTCAGTAGAAAAGGATTCTCGTGTGACTATGTCCTCCTGAGGCATTTTATTGGAGACAAATTCATTCTTCGTGAATCAAAACAGGGTTTTGTCCTCACGGCGAAGACACCGTGCGTTAAAGGGTTAAAAATGTTCGGGATTACCTTTATACTCTGACTATGTGGATCTATTTGAACCGATAACAAAAATCTCATTTCTATAAAGCATTATCTCTACTTATTATAAAAGAAGGTGTCTGTCGGCGGCGTTACGGACAAACGGTTATACCTAGCCCTTTCGCGCTCAATCCGTCCGTACCGGCTCAAGATGCACGCTCCCAGAACCGGCCTTACGCCAGGACGAAGCTTCGTCCCGCCGTCCCCACGAACGGGTGCTTTTGAAATCCTTCGGGGGAGGCACGCCCACTGATTGTTTGCACTCCTGCTTTGACAGAGATATATCTACACAGGTACAAAAGAAACGTGTTTCGTGGGGGAAAGCATACAAAAACATTTCTCGGGCGTTTCCGGGATTTTGAGCAAGCATTTCAAATCAAAGCTTGGGAGCGAAAGGGCTAGAAACATCCAATTGGATTACTCGGGAAGATCTAAACATGAAGTTGTGCACCTCGAAGCGATTTTTTCAAAATTCGACCTTGAATTTTTTTTTTTAAATGTTTTATGCTATTTTTGGCATTTTTTCTCACCTAATTCGTAATAACGGCGGAAATGACGCTTGCAGCAAAATGGTATTTGTATGGATAGAGGAGAAATTTTTCTTTTAAAAACAGTTTGTTCTGAATATGTACCATAATTTACTAATTTTTAGTAATTTTTATACTGTGTTACAATCCAAAACGGGTTAATTTATTTACAAGGAACAAAATAGCAAACTTTGAATTTTTAGCACGTGGAAAATTAATTTTAGACTGCTAACCCTTAAAAGAATAAATTTCTCGCTCTCCGTGTTCGTCCGATACCGTTATGTTGTATAAAAGGAATATTAATATTTTTAACTTACCAGCAAGTTTAAGAGGTCTTTATGATTTCGGTTTGCTTGTCTGTTCTGTTGTCCACCCGTCCAGTGTTCTAACTGCTGTCAATATACACCGATTTGTGCGAAATTTATGTTTTTTCTATGTACAGCACCATCTACCTTATTGAAAATGGTGTAAGTATCATTTATATTTCTTTTGCAGGAGAAAAAAAAAATCCAATATGTCGCACTCTATGGGCAGTCGTTCTTGAAAACGTATTTTAGAGATATTCGATTTTTTTGAAAAAATAAAATAAAATTGGCATACATATTAGTAAGGCTCTCAAAATAATGCTCTCCATTGAGAATAGTGTCTGTATTGTTAATAGTTCTTCTACAGGAGAACTACAAAGAATTTTAATACATTACAATCTGTGGCATTTGAGAGACACTAATGCATTTCTTATCTCCAAAATCTCGCCAGTTTTAAGGAAAATACATCGCCAAATTTGTCGCAAAAGTATTTTTGTGTTGGAAAGTTTTTTTTTTTAAATAATCTATGCGTTTGGCATGATTTATCTTTCTTGTTTTTTTTCCTATTATAATGAATAAAGGCTTATAACTAGCAATTTCATTACAATAATATATTTCTATAATGGCGAATGTTATTTGATTGATTTGCATTACACCGAACAATTGAAATTTCTGCAAGACAAAAGTCTAACAGCTAACGTTAGGTTAAATTTATGCAAAATTGTCGGGGCGGGGATATCAATCCCTATATCCCCCTGTCTGTACACTGTCTTGCCAAGAGGGGGAGAATATAGGGTATTCCCACTGATTCCGTGCTTGCTGGGGGGGCTGAGGGTAAAATTTAAAATGTTTTCTTGTATAGGTAAAATTCGCGAAACGTTTCTTCCGGGGGAGGGATAGGTGCTGAGTGCCTGTCTCAGATGACCAGTCCCCCCCATTCCCCTCCCCTTCAAAAACTTATATGGGTGTCATTGATGGGGGCCCTGTGAACAGCAACATGATCATTTTAGGGGCGGTCTGATCTCCCCCCCCCGAGTCCGAGTAATTTGGACCCCCCCTAAAAAAATTTCTGGCTGCGCTACTGAAGCTACGCCATCGAGATCTGCTTCCCCCAAGTCATGCATCCTACATGGACAATGACTCGACTGAAATTCTAGTTTTTTTCCCCCTTTTCTTTTTATTTCGTCCCAACATGAGCAACTTCTTTGTACATAAGGTTCTCACCCTAACTAATGTGGACTCCCCACATTTTTTTTTTTTTTTTCCTCGAACATCTCACTTAGGTTTCGCTCAATGTTACCTATGCCCAACTGGAGGTAAGACTTTACCCGTCAGGTACTCCTTTAATAAAACTTTTCAGTCAGGGCAGAATATATATTCGAATTCCCTCCAAGTTTTGCCTGGGAATTGCTATCACAAATGCTCAACTTTTGCACCCTCAGGCGTTTTCAGATTAAAAAAAAAAATTTCAAAACCTCCATTTTTCACTCCACCCTAATGAGTAAACAGCAGCGTTAGACACCCACCCGCCCTTTAAGTTTATACAACAGCGAACTTTCCAAAAATTCCTCTCATTCATTTATACAAAAAGTGACACTTTTGTAAATTTGTAAGCGACCTCCGTACAACAAAAATTCCAATTAGTAAAATGCGCCCCATAAACTCATGAGGCGATGTACCCAATTTGAGCTTTTCATTATAAAATGTCGCAGAGATATCTAAAGGAAGAGGATAGGGACTATACATGATTTTGAAAGTAAACGTTTATTGCTGTAAAAAAAAAAAAAAAAAAGATTTTCTTTAGTAATTTCTGTACGACCCCTGAAATGCGATCATTCGACGTGATTTTTTTTTCCTTTCGAGAGCCCTTGAAAAGTGGTTTAAGTCAGCATTATATTTATCTTCCTATCTCTGACACTTTTTAGGATATATTTCTCAAATTCTGCGTGTCACCTTATTGGTGTATAGGATACATTTTACTAATTGGGAATTATTTTGATCGGGGCCCGTACAAAAATTTAAAACGTGCAACTTTTTGAAAATGAATGAGAGGCGATTTTTCTTAACCTCTTACCGGATTTTCCCGAGCTGAGGTCGGGCAGGTAAAACGTTCCATTCTGGATTATCCCGAGTGAAGCTCGGGCAGAAGGAAGTATTTTATTTTTCACGTAATCCTTCGCGAATTATTTCGTTTTGCTTTCAAACACTTTTATTTATTTTTTTGCCCACTCGAAGGTAGAACTATACACGATTTAGGAAATCTTATATAAGAATAATGTTATTATGTTTTAAAAATGTATCCATATCAAAATATGCATTAAAAAATTGTCATTTTTTGACTCTCAAACTCGAAAAAAATTGAACCGTCAAGGGGTTAACGGAGTCTTTTTTCCGTGGGCAATTGACACTGCTCACGTATTTCTAATAGATAAAGAAGTAAAGCCCGTTACCACCATTTTGGGTCACCCTGTGCATATGTATGTGGGTATGCAAGGATATTCAAGGGGAGGGTCCAGGGGGTCCGGATCCCCCTCCCCCCAGCCCCGAAATTTAGATTTTTTATTAATAAAATGATAATGATGAAGTATTTTTATACAAAATACTGCCTTATCCAAACTTTTGGAGCTCCTCCAAATTTTTTTTTCTGGATACGTCCCTGTGTATGCATGCATCAGTGTATGAAAATGTGTACAAGGCCTCCGATCTTGATTTTACCTAGGGCCGCCCAATTTCTAAAGCCTGGCAGGCCTGGGCGACTGAGCTAGAATGTTGAATTACTTTACATTCATTTTTTGTGCATTTGTATTTTATTTTGCAAACATGATGCAATTAAATTAAAATTATTAAATCAAAACAATCTAAAATATAAAAACAACGTTCCACTCCTCAGCGGGCCGCTGTAAAATTGTCGAATGTTGACAGGTCCGCGCCGATAAAAAAGTTCGAGAGCGCCGAATTAAAACAAATGCCTTTATATTCTACGACCGTCACTTGTTGGGCGTGCGGGACAATAGTTTGCTGAAGTTCGGCCTCGCGAGGCGTGTCCTGTGACCGCCTACAAGCGATTACGGCCTCTTTCCGTTACGGCATGTAGTACAACTTGTATCGCTCACGCTTTCGTAATTAGGTTGGGCCGGTGCAAATTCATAGTACAACAATTGGTTGATGATTATTTCATTTTAACCTTTTACAATCCAATTATCCCATACAGGAACACCAAATTAAAAATTTATTCAAAAATGAATTCAATAATTATTTTTGTTATTTTTTTTGTTTTCCGACTATTTTCATCGTTAAAATGAAACGAGGAGGTTGAGGGTTGTGGAGCCCCTCCTCACGTAAAAATCAATTGTTTGAAATTTATGTTGTTTAGATTCTTAATCCTAAATTATTTTAACAAATATTCAAATTTTATGAGTGTCTCCGGTTGGAAAATATGTTTGGAAACGTGATTTCGCAGCTACTTTGTTTCCTTGGCTCCGTCAAAAACGGCATTTTTGGCACCAAAAATCAAGGTAGGATGTATACTGAAAAGGTTTGCCCTTTACTTCAATTTAAAAATAAATCTTTCATCAGTTCTTAATATGTCGCTTATGATTTAAACTACCAACAACTATATTCTGTTTTTGAAACCAATGTAAGAATACAGTCAGAAATGACCCATGTTTCCAATTGGAAACGCAGTGAAAATTGTATAAAACGTACTTTTTCCATTTAAATAACTAGTATCCTTTAATTAACGAATTAGAATACAAAATATGCAAAAAACTAAGAATATGTCTGCATCTTAATTCGTTCTGTTAAAAGGTTAAGTGGGAGGGGGTGGCCGAGGAGTTTCGGACCCTCCCCGGAATTTCGATTTGTGTTAACAAAATAATAATGATGAAGTCTTTTACTGAAAAATTCTGCCTGTTTACCGTCTGAAACCCCTCCGAAAATACTTCATGCATACGTTCCTGTTTACAAGAGTTCTGAATTAACTTGCATACTAATACATATATAAATATATATGTTTCGTATTGAGGAACAGTATAAAGATGGAATGAGATAAGAATTCAGAAAGTTCTCAAGCCTCTTACGCTACAACGAAAAAAGTTAAAAAAAAAAAAAAAAGCGATTAACACCAAAAATGTGGTCATAACCGCTGGTAGATGGAAATTATTTTTTCGAACAAAGGATGCTCGTAGTATTTTATGCAGCTTAGACACATCTTACCAACCTCGGACCACATCAGGAGATGGAACAAAAGAGTATTTATAATAACGATTTTGTCATCGCACATATTTTCTGGTGTTAAAAATTCAAGTTCCTTTAACATGAAAGTTTTAATGCAACTTATTTTAGCAGTTGAAGAATATTGCGCACTCTTGTAACGAACTCTTTGATCCTTTAGCTATCGAGAGGTGTCATTAAATTTCGGATGTCAATGGCAGATATGTTGTTGCAACGTCGAACCGCCCCCACCCATAAAATTGCATTCATCCTCCAGGGTAACGTTTTAGCTCATCGTAATCTTTGTTTAAGTGAAGTGAGCCTCTTTTTATAAATCAGCCCCTTCTAAGAATCGTTGGGTCAAATTTCTATTTTACATTTTGTCTTGGTCAATAATGCTTATTTTAAAAATGAGCACCTCCCCCACACAAAATTTCTGCATCCGCTACTGCTTCCAGGGTCGCAGCCAGAGTGTAATATCGGGATATGTCATTCCTCTCCGTTCGAAAATTTCCCATTAGCACGAGTTTTTATATTTTAATGACCAAAAGAAATAACATTTTTGAAAAAAAAAAAAGAAATCTGTGTAGCTGCATTTTGCTCTAAAATAATAACTTCACCTATAGAAATATAAATGTTCGTTATGCTTGCTAACCCTTTTGAACGTTTTATTGTAACCGTATTCGTTTGAGTTAGTTTACCCATTCTTAAACGGATTCATGAAATAATGCATTTCCGTAAAGGAGGCGGTCTTTTACCGTTCGTCACCGCCTTCAGAAAGCAGTTAAGTATTCTCTTTCGACCGATTCTTCTGTTATCAGACTGAGAACTCGATTTTCAGTTTTTACAATGTATTTATGTAGATCTTAAGTTAGGTTGTAAAACTCTTTTAACTGTACAATGCATGTTTTTTTTTTTTTTAAGTGGGCTGAAAATAAAATTTCAGCTTAAAAGCACGTATCTAGAAATATATCCAGGAAAATCACAAAAAAAGTTCAAATTCGAAAAATTAGAATGTCCATCCTACAGCTCAGATAAAACAAAAGAGAGTAATACAGCCTAATTCTGATTAAGGAAAATAAAACACGTTTTATATAAAAAAAAATATTTATAGAGTATCAACTAGAGTATCAATTATAAACTCCCGCAAACTGGGTATTTACCCAACCCACATCTGTAGTGAGAAATTCTCACCCATTTTTAAAAATTCTCACTCAGTTTTGGGGAAATGGGGAGAAATCCTCACCCATTTTGGACCCATTATAATGAAAACCCTGACCGACGAATTCAGTGATTGAACAATTGATCTACTCAATGTGCAACTGCCATTTTATTCAATAAAAAGTACCTGAGTGTATGTGAATTTGAACCGTTTCAATCTTAGTACAAAAGGAAGGGTGTTCCCTAATAATAATGTGTTTATTGTACTTGAATTAATATTGCTGCTTCTAGTTTTTATGGTAACAAATGTTCTGGCATTGTTCGTCGTGGATTGTAAAGTTTAATATTTTTTAATAAAAAGCTTTTTTGGGTGTTTGTTCAAAGGAGAAAACGGATGTAAACTGCTTTGCAGTAGAGCCAAAATGGGTCCCGAGTTTTGGCTCTCCTGCGATACCAAGGACTTGGGCTGCAATATTTTGTGCCAGGTACAATTTATTCCCTCCCTTCGTCCAGCCAAAAAAAAAAAAAAGGAATTTTTTGTATATATTCTATGCAGCAAATGCAGGGTCACAGCCCTAGTTACTGCACCGCTTTGCAGACATCTCGCCTGGTAGGTGCTCTCTCCCCTCTCCATGGAATAATATGACAAAATATTTTAATCCGTAATGAGTCTATCTTTTATGTTTAATTTTGAGAACCCAGTTTTAACCTATTCATTCTCATCATCGAAAAGACAGCAGATAACATTGCCCTTGTGCTGCCAATGTGGATTCCAGTATTGGTCTTTGGATGTCAGATGCTCTTCTGGGACCCAGGGTTGAGCTGGAGGAGTATTCAAAGACCTATGTTGGAATCAACACTGTTCCAAAAACAGGAATTTTTACTACTGCACAATTTCATTGATCAGAACATACCGGTTAAACCTGAGCTAAAAGGTGGTTTGAATTTCCCCAAAACTCAACATACTTTTTAGGTTTATTATTTTTATTTATTTAACATAACATAACATAGAGTACATTTTCGAGCACCTGAAGCGAAGCTTCTTATCTTCGGTAAGTGGAAAACAGAATTGTCACCTCATAGAAATTATTACTCCAAGATTACAGGTAAGTACAGTTATAAATGGGCAGGATCCTGTGCTGTAATTTAACAAAACATAATAAATGAGTGGTAATTGATAAACAAATAGTAATTAAAAATTTTTAATCAGTTAGTAAAGCATTAATAAATTAATTACAGTATCGTATTAATATAATGATGAAGTTTTATTTAGTACTACAGTTTACTGATCTATTAAATATAATTCATTTATTTAAAAAATACACTTTATGTCAATATTTTTATTAAATAATTAATTTAATACTCAGACGTTAAACAATTATAATTTGGACGCCATTTAATGTAATTCATGAATTAGGGTTCATTAATCCAAGTATTTTGTGAAATGTTTTTAACAATTGCATTCTATATGCTACTATTTCTAATAAAAACACGCTAAATAAGCTCTAATTATTAAATAAATTGTAGTGATTTAACGTGAATAATTGGCAAGAATTAATGTAATTATTTAGCTTATTGCTTTAATGTAATAATCAGATTTTACTTCATAGATTTTACAAAAATTTAATTTATGAAAATAATTCGAGCATTAAATAATATTTTTGACATGGTACTTTTTAAGCATTGAATGCTGTTGGTTTATCGTAATTAATTAAGCGTCATTCATTCAATTATATTTGTATGTTTTTATATTTTTGTACCGGTTTAGATGCTAGTTTATAAACAAATAGTGATGTAAACGAGAGGTCCAGGGGACCCAGAGTCCCCTCCCCCCCGAAATTTTGATTTTCTTACTATAATGATAATGATGTAGTCTCTTAGTGAGAAATTCTGGATTTTTTACCATTTGGAACCCCCTTCGAGATTTTTGAACACCCCTACCCCCCCCCCCCCCAAAAAAAAAAAAAAAAAGTTTTCCTGGATACGTGCCTGTTTATAAAATCAAGACTCTACTGTAATTAACTTCCAGATAAAGTGAAGATGAATGATACTCCTTTTTCCCTTAGAACTTTAAAAATGTCTATAAACAAATTCAATAAAGAGAAGGGAAAAAAAGTGGTCATAATCACCTGTGGACGGAATGGGTTGATGATGAATTTACCATGAATTTGCACGCCCTACAAGCATCGGACCACATGAGCACTCTGGAAGAAAATTGTATTTATAAAACCCTAAACCATTATTTAAAAATTTTCTGGTGGCATCTCAAATCTATTCATATGCTATATGTGATACGAGAGAGTAGACATATACTAACGCAGAGAGTAGACATATACTAGCAGAGCCTAAGACATTCGCAAGCCCTAGGCCAAGCGCTCTTTTGGAGCACCCTTTACGGTCATACCTTGTTGATACATATTATTATAGGGTACACATTTTTGTTGTAAATAAGGGGGGGGGGCACCTTTGTCCGATAAATTTTTAACGTAAAGTTCATAAAATTCTGATACTCAGAAGTTATGCTTCAAAGAGGTCGTGTCCCTGAATGCTCCATTGTAGAATGCTTTGGACCTTAACATGACATTAATTCTACTTCGGAATGCAGTGTAAACAAGCACTTTGTCACAGTGGAATGTGTTGTAAAATTGCATCCATTTATTGGATGTCATTCATGTTTTTGTGCTAATTTTTTAAGAGCTTAAAACTATTTTAATCATTTTGGGGCTTTTAAAACTTGTAGGCCCTAGGCCGAGGCCTCGTTGGCCTGTGCGGTAATCAGCGCATAGCCTTTCGAGACCCCTTGGAAAAATGAGGAAAAGATAAATCACGTGATTTGTGGTACGGGAATGAAGAGAGAGGCCGGACTTGTGCTACATTGCTCTATTTGACAAGTGGTCAGTGTAAACTACAGGCGAAATGGACTGTTAACTTACACGTTACAAACGGTCTTGGCATAAAAAAGATATCGCCAAGGCTGAGTGAATGTGAATACATTGAAATGTTCTTCATTTATAAAAGAAGGTTTTGAAAATATGAAACAATAACAAAAACAACAAAAAAAAATCTGGAGTGACTCCACTCGACTTTCCGAAGACTTACGATTAAGATCATTACCAAGCATTTAAATAAATTTTTATCGATGAATAATTAAAACATATATACCAAATTGAAGCTCAATCGAATGCGCCGTTTAAACGCTAGCGCACTTTGAAGAATTCCCCCCATAGGCCATAATGTAAAAGAAATCTTTGTCGTAGCCCTGTAGAAAAACTATAAGTCCTATGCACACCAAAATCAACACCGGTCTTGCGACGGTGGTTTATAACATATGTACACAATTTGAGCTCAATCGAATTATCCGTTTAGGAGCTATCGTGTTCACTCACACACACACACGCTCACGACACACACACAGCCACAACGACAGCACACACACACACACACACACACACACACACACACACACACACTTATCTCGTAAAAACAGCAGAAATGAATTCAGAAGACCTCAAAATGTGTAAATACATCAAAATCTCGAAGTCGAATTTTTTCATGATTACAATACTTTCCTTACATGGAACCTGTTCGGAAAGTAAGAAACACATTCCTGTGAAATATTATTCCAGAACCTTTTTCGAATTATAAATTGCATCCGTAAACCGAGCAGCTAAGTACTACTAATTTAGCGGTTCCCGAAAATTTACAGAATAGACACAATAGCGACTTGAAAAAGTAAAGTTGAATCGAAAAATCTATTCAAAAAATGTAAATATTTTAAAGTTCTCAAATCCTGCTTTGGCACTACTGCAGCATTATTTTTGTAAAGTATCTCCATTTATCGCACATCGTTGTCTCTTCATCCATCAGGATTAAAAAAAAATTAAATTCAAATTATAATTCAAGCATGCTATTAAATTAATAATAATTACATAAACAAAATGTCCCAACTCCAAAAGCTTGCTTACGTAACGCCTAAATCACATGCGGAGGGGAGGGGGGTGAGAAGAAATCCATTTTTAAGACGCACGGCAACCTAGTCAAATCACCTGGCTACGGGTCTGGCACTTCGAGAGTTGTTCTGTGCGACATTGTAGACGCGAATTGCAGAGGACTGCTCTTTGACAACGAATGGAAAAAATATCCAAACAGAAGAGAAATAAAAAAACAGCAGTGAAAGCTTTCGAAATCTTGAACGTGTCCAGGGCTCGGCGCTTCTAACGATACTGCCTAAGGGCAGGGCCCTTCCTAAAGGGGGTAGCGGGGAGTCTCTCCCCCTAAAGTTATATTATACGTGACAAAATTAGGTACCTAGTTGGCAAAATTAGTTAAAAAATTTAACGAAAACTATATTTTATTACTTTCCGAACATGTACCATGTAAGGAAAGTATTCTAATCATGAAAAAATTCGACTTCGAGATTTTGGTGTATTGACACGTTTTGAGGTCATCTGAATTCATTTATGCTATTTTTACGAGATGTATGTATGTATGTGTGTGTTTGTGTATGTGAGTGAACACGATAGCTGCTAAACGGTAGATTCGATTGAGCTCAAATTGGGTATATATGTTATAAACCACCGTCGCAAGACCGGTATTAATTTTGGTGTGTATAGGACTTATAGTTTTTCTACAGGGTTAAATATTTCTTTTACATTATGGCCTATGGGGGAAATTCTTGAAAGCGCGCTAGCGTTTAAACGGCGCATTCGATTAAGCTTCAATTTGGTATATATGTTTGAATTATTCATCGATTAAAATTTATTCAAATGCTTCTTAATGATCTTAATCGTAAGTGTACGGAAAGTCAAGTGGAGTCACTCAAGATTTTTTTCTATTTGTGGTACACTTGCCAAAGATACGCAAACCCAGTTGGAAAAATGTAAAAAGTTGGTAATATAGTTGATAAAAAAATAAAGAAGTTGGTAAAAACCGATATTTGACATGGCAATTTAGCGACATCCCCCCCCCCTTTAAAAAAGTCTTAGAATGGCTCTGCCTAAGGGTAACATACATTTTTTACAGGACGTTTAGTTTAGTTCACGAAGGAGTCTACGTTTTTCTAACTAGACACTCCCACCCAGAAAATTGCATCCGCCCCAGGCCGTGTCTACGTTGTATGGACAAGGCAGACTAGAATAACGCACGAAATAAGCTTTATCATCGAACATCGAACAAAAATCAATCTTAAAATATATAAAGTAACTTTAGCGTTACATTAAAGACGTTGAAGAGACCTAGTTAAAATCAAAATTTCTGTAATACTAAATCTAGAAGAAACGATCGTAAGAAAAAAAAAAATCTATAGTTTCTGTTTTCGGGGATGTGTCGGAAACTCCACCTTCTTACAGAGGAAGAGCCGCTTTTCATAAAATCGTACTTGCCATGAATCAGTTTTAAAACATATAAATTAACTGGAAAGAATACGGCTGTATAAAAATGTTGAAACGGTTTAAAATTCGTTTTTTTTAATACTAAATTTGAGCTAATATTTAACATAGACGGCGAACATTCTATTTCTACAATAACTAGGGTGGCCAGAAGTCCTGATTTTTGCAGGACAGTCCTTTCTTTTCACGTCTTGTCCTGCCAACTGCATTAGGTACCAAAAAACGTAAGAATGTCCTTATTTTTGCTTTTGCCCTGCAAAATGTCCTGCATTCTCTATCATTCATCGCTTGCAGAGAAGATGAACACAATTCATGCTCGGGTATCGATATACCGATATTTGAAGATAAATAATTTCGATGGTTTGACATCGATAATTTGTTATATTCAGCACTCTTTTTATAAAGTGTTGCCAGATCATCTTTTTAGAGAAGTATTTCCAGTTACACTCAGATATATAGGAAAAACTAGATTGACCATAACTGGGGGGAAAAAGCGATGCCTCCAAATGATAGCCATTGTTGTGGCACACTAAATGATAGTCATTATTTCAATGATTATTTCTTTTATCAGTCGATAGAAAGTTGGATCCAAGTTGCGTCAACTTCTCATGCAAATTCTTCCGTTTCATTTTGCTGAAAATCGTCCGACATTAAACCTTTGAAGCGCAAGCATTTTAACTTCAATGAAAGATGGGTACTATACCCTATTACAGGGTTGCTAGTAATTTAATTTTGAAATTTATCTAATAAGACATCATCCGATCTTTTCCTTTTTTAAAAAGTTTTTCTTTGGTAAAATATAGCAAAAGTTTAAGGATGCAGATGAATTTAGAACACCAGAAAATATTTAAATTTGGAAAATGCCACTATAAATACTTATTTTGTTACAGTACTCATGTGGTCCGATGTTGGCAAGGTGTGTATAGTAACGGCATAAAGAAAGAGTTCAACTCAGCCATCTGCCAGCGATTATGACCACATTTTTGGTTCAATAGGTTCGAAAGGGATTTCCAATAGGGATGTGATACAATTTTAAATGGTCAGAATCGGAACACTGCGTGTTCTTTTTTGACATTTCTTGTGTGATTTGTGTTTAGTATGCTGTGTCATTTAATAACGCTTGAACAACGTTTCGAAATTATTAAATTGTTTTATCAAAATCGGTGTTCCCATGTGAATACTGAGAGAAATTTGAGAAGAATTCATGGACGACATTATTCAGTTGATCGACTTAGTATTCGTCGTATTCTACACAAATTGAAAGCGAATTTTCTTGACACGATAAAAGAGTACCAGTACCAATTGAACAATTAAAAAGCAACATGGACCTTGTTATACGTGAAATAACACCCAATTTATGTGAAAGAGTGATGGAAGATTTGGTTGACAGAATGCGGTATGCACAGAGAAGTCGTGGTGCTCACATGAACAATATTATTTTTCATACTTCATGGCATAATGTAAGCTTTCCAAAAAAAAAAAAAAAAAAAAAATGTGTCTCACTGAAAAATTTCTGTTTTTTTTTAAATTTTTTTAATTGTATCTGTCTTAATGGAAAACCTTTATATCTGATTTTTCTTGAATTTCAGGGGGAAATTGTATCGCTTGCCCCTAGTAAGTTCCGCCTATGCATATGTCTAGAATCGAGGGAGGCAGTTATAAAGTTTTGCCCCACCTCGAAGTCTTTGCCCTCCTCGGTATGCATGTGAAGCATGTGCGTAGGCGGCAACTTTATGTTCTTGCCCCTCCTCCGAAAAATCCAAAATGCCGCACCGCTATTTTTTTAACAATTGTGATGAAATTTCCCAGCATACCGATTTGAAGATATTTTTCCCACCTTAAGACCACCTGTTAAAGTCAGCTGTATATTGCAAAGAGAACAATTACTGAAACTTTTCTTTCGCCCGCTGCTCTTAACCTGCTTTTACTGACCGAATTCAGTCAGGCATATTTTAAATTAGTTTCTTTTTTTCTGCATATTTTGACTTCTAATGCGTTAATGAGAGGACCTCCCATTTTCACCTACCCTTCCATTTTCACTGAGTTCCCAATTGAGAACATCAATCACTTCTGATTATACTTTGACTATACTTTTATGGGTAGCTTAAAGAATAAGTGAAATATTAAGAATAAATGAAGGATTTATTTTTAAATTTAAGTAAAGATATACATTAATTTTGAAAGTGGGAGGGGATGTATCAAAATGGATTCGTAAAAATTTATGAAAATGGTTATTTTTATAATATTTTATATTTTTTATCTAGTTTCCCACTCATGATAGAAAAGCAAATTCTATTTCAAGAAAGCGAGTCATCTTTTTACTATATATGCTCATTTTTTCAAGTCAATATTGATAAAATTTAATTTTTCAATCAATTTTTAATTGGATGTTTCCAGTTGGGAACATCGGTCTGTAAAAGGTTAAAGCGAATCCCTCATTTCATCTAGGACCCAACTCTTTCCCTCGAATTTACAATTAAACTATAAATCAGGGTGCTGAGTTTCAAGATTAAAAATAAGTATTTGCAATAGAAAGTAGAAGAACCTCAGTGGAACAACTTTCTCTGCTTTTGAAAGATTACTGAAATGTATTCCGAAAAATTCCCCGCTAGTTTATTTTTTGAGAGATCGATATAGGTGGTTCGAAAGTTCTTAAAGGAAGAGTAAAGCCGTTATCAGACGACGCATTTTCGCCCTTCAAAATGCTCGTACAACTCTTTCGGCTTTCATTTTTCTTGTCAAAAGCAAGGTATAGGGTTGTATTGCAAGGCAAGAAAACGATCTGGTGGATTGGCTCGGGGTTGCCGATTTGGCGACGTTATCGCTCGTTTTGTGACAAAACAGTTATTACGTCATCGCTGTTTTTGTCACAAGAATCACTCGTCCTGTCGCGCCCCGTGCATTCGAACATTGACATTGACGGTGGAATTCGAAGGTTCATTTTTAAGTAAATACAGTAAAAAAGTTTATAATGGTTTTTAACTTCGGAAATAAAATCGGCTTCTATTTCCGCCGTCCACATTGCAGGCATGGAGGTCGCCATCTTGAATGAAGGTGTGGACAGTGTCTAGAGCTCTGATTGGCTGATTTCGCCATTCATACCAAACATTTTTCAACATTGTTCGAAACAGTCCGGTGTCAAGGGAAATACTATCACACAACGGTTTTCGCCTGACTGAAGGGCAAAACTGCAGTACAAAAGTGTTGTACGTGCATTTTGCAGTGCGTAGAGCTCTCGTGTGATAGCACCTTAAGAGATATCGGGAAAAAAAAAGAGAAAAGTTTTCCTTCCTAAATTATTCTCTTATACATAAAATTAAAACTTGAAAGTTCGAGTGTACCTTATTCCACTAAAATGCCAAGACTTATTTATTTTGACGCTCTAAACTTTCTGAATTTCTTAGCATTAACATATTTGCGTTCGGGAAAAACACTCTATTAAACTGAAAACTGAATGAATCTTCAGTCGAAACGATCGTATCTTGCTATATGTATCATTTTATGTGTTTCTTTTAAACAAAGTTTTTATTTATTTTGTATTTGCGTTCATTTCATTAGACTTTAGCGGCATTGAATATTCTTTGCAGATAATGATAATCAATCAACTTCCCTCACGCTCCGAATATTCCAGAGTTCTCCAAGGAGAAATTTTCTTCCACATTTAGAGAATTCCAAGAGGGGAAAAAATACTCATATAAGGGATTTTTTTTTTTGCTATAATTAAGCCTTGGATGGTTGTGGAATATTTATTAGGAAAAAAATTGATGACACATATGGGGCTTAGTAATCAGAGTTTTAGTTTAGGACCACTCAACTTAAGTTAGTCTTTTTTTTATGTTTAATATGTTTAATTTAGATAAAAGAATTCCTTGAGGTCATATATGCTTTTTAATTACTTCAGTGGTCAATTGTAAAGTTATTTTCGGTGAGCCATTGGATGACTCAACTCCGTTCCGGACGGAAAGTGGAGCAGTATCCGGCTTGGCCAGTGCTCGGAACTGTGAAATCCTTTCTCGGCTGGACTGCTGTGGGACCGTGTACGCTCATGGGAGCGGGTGCACGTCCAATCCGTAGTTTCTCCAATGTCTCCAATGTAGACTTCCCTGTTCAAACACGATAGCTCTGGGGGGGTGCCGATTTCGGGTGGTGCTGGGTCCTTCATCTGGAAAGGGTTCAAAATGAGAGACCCACCAAATGAGGGAACCCCCATTCAGAAATCTAACCGCCGCGGGATCAATGGCACCTGTTTCCATGGACAGTGCAATCGTCTGTCCATGGACACGAGAACAACGCCTTTGGATGAATCGAACATTTCACTAAAGACCTCGAGTTGGAATCAACAAGTGTCCGTTTATTGATTCCAAGTGGTACATACACTCTGCTTGAGGCAGATCGCTCTTTTAAAAATCTAAATCATGTATGATGATTCGGTTTGTTTGAAATGCGTGGACATCTCTTATAGACACTTTAGGCAATATCTGTCCACAAGACGCGTTGCATACTCTAGGTATCTTTTGTATGTTCCCGTAAAAGAACGTTTGATGAATCTCCTTAATAGGGATGCATACATACATAGTATAAGCAAAAGCGACGAGACAGGTTATTCAGGAAAACTGCTAACTTGCAGTTCGGCTCAGTAACACTGATGATGCACATTGATCACGAATATGCACCAATACGCATGGAAATTATTTAGGAATTTTATCTTTCAAGAACAATGACCTGTCGACGTGCTTATGACCAGGTCGTCACTCATTTATGATTCACAGTGAGTCAAGTGGCCTTCTTTTCAAATTCTTTGCAGACTTCATAACTACTCACACACTTGGAAAAGTATTGGTGACAGTAATGGATGGGAAAGTTCCATTATTCTTCCAAAAGTCGAAATTTTAATGACGCGATATTTTAAAGGGAAAGCTTATTTGGAATGAACAACTGCCTTTCCTCTCGGAATGAATTTAGGAAAAGCCTAATTATTAATACTATTATTATTTTAAGTGGCACCATTTATCATTCGGTGAAACTGTTGAGAAAAGTTTTGCATTTTAATGACTTCTTCAATTAGAAAACTTCATTTTCAGAAATTCAATAATAAATTCGTTTCGTTTGAAGTTCATTTTAAGCATTTTCCCCCTAATATCTGTGCTTGATTAAAAAAAAAAAAGAGAGAGAGAGAAAGCCTGAAACATTGCTATATTTTAAATACGCATTATAGTGCTTTAATATATTAAAAGTCTATAATGCGTTGTTTTCTTATTTTACTTCCTTATGTTATTCCGTTGGAAAATGTATCATTATTTATGCCGTGTTTGCTTCCTTGTAGCGTAAAACCCTTTTTTGTAATTGAAATCTATACTGCTGTTACTGTTGTTCTCGTGTCCATATATGCACAGTTAACAAAAGTAGCTCAACATTTCTCCATAAAATGGTGCTGAATCAGCTTTGCAGCATGGGTGCTTATGCAGATCACTGAATCCAAATCGTGGTGGAATCTTTCTCCGTAGGAATGCTGCAGCTAAATTAGTACCATTTTGTGGTGAAATGTTAAATTACTTCTGTTAACAGTATAGTCGATTATCCTGTGCATGGGAATAGGCGCCGCTGCCCCCCCCCCCTCCCCCGAGGGGTTGGACTTGTTGGCCCCTAATTTTGAAACCATTCCAGTTGAGGAACCCCCACCACCTGAAATCGACATGCCCCCAGAGGAATCGTTTGAACAGGGAGGACATTGAAGACACGATGTATTTTACGTGCGCCAGCTCCCACGAGCGTCCACGGTCCCACACCAGTCGAGCCGAGATGGGAGTTCATCTTCCGGAGCACTGGCCAAGCCGGATGCTGCTTCCCTTTCCGTTTTCTTACGGCAACAGAGTTTAGCGACCAGACCACTGCGAGACGAAATCTATATTGAATCCCGCTACTAAAGCTGTTTAACAATCTCCGCCAAGCATATTCCAAGGGTTAAAATAAATAACTTCCTTGTACTGTTACATAGATCTTTACACTGATAGGTTGAGATCTTCCGGATGCTGTTTTGTACGTTCACGATCTTGTCGGTCTTTTTTCTTACAGATATCGATTTTTCATCTTCGGGAAGTTTCCTTCTCGGCATGATAGACCCCCTCTTTTCATTTATATATTATAAAAGGGAAACGAATCGACATTGTCGAAGATTTTTTTTTTTTTTTTTTTAAACCACTAGAGTGCTACGTCATACCAATGTCCCTGCCGGCATATTTTTGCAGACCGATTTGAGTTCTCACATTTTCGTTGTATTTTTCAACAGGGCCAGATAGCGTGTATGTGCGGGGTGGGAGGGGAGGTAAATAAAAATTTGAAAGTCGCCAAGGTTTGCAAATTTGGCAAACCAATCGTCCAATGATTTATCGTCCAGTTTGGAGGCAAAAAAAGTCCTCGAAACTGAACGTAGCTTCGCGATATCGTCCATATTGGGTGAGAGACTAGTAAACCAAACAGTTCATCACAAAGGAGACGTACAGTTAGAATAGGCCCGACGATGATTGTAAAACAGTTTCAGTAGGTGATTTTAATATAGATCTCAACTCTGAAAGGTGTTTCATTCAATGAGGAAGACAAAACACCTCACACGGATGAATAATGATACACTTTCCAACCTAACGGAATGAGGATAAAAAACACGGGACGCGCATAACGCATGGATTATGATACGCTTTGAGTGCGTATTTAAAATATAAAACGATTTCAGATTTTTCTTTTTTTTCAGATTTGAAAGGAAGAAAAGGTAGCAACAAAAATAACTTGAAGTTAAAAAATGTATTCTTTAGAATAAAAAAATGAAGCATTTAAATAATTCACTTTGAAATTTCTGCATGGATACCAGATATAAGACATGGGTAGTAACAGTAACGTATATAAAAATCGTAGAAATCTATGCAAATTTACAGCAGGCACGGCATGGACTGGCATACGCATACAAAAAAAAAAAAAAAAAATAGTTACTGATCTCGGAAAACCGATGAGCCATTCTGATAAAATTATCCAAATGTTATCTCCCTTCCACCTTGAAACATTCCTGGATTCGCGAATTCACTCCCATGTTAACTGCTGAATATGTTTCATCATTTCTCAATTGATGGGTACGGATAAATCAGTTAGAGAGATAACAAGCATTTACGGCCGTTTTACGGTGGCGCAGCTGTCCATTTTACGGCCATAACTCTTAAAAAATCGATCCGGACAAAAGCGTTTGAGGAGACCCATATGGGCTGGCGATTCCGAGAGCGGTTTATACGTGAACTCAGCTGAGTTCCTCTCAAACAGTACACCTCAACTCGAGAAACAAGTAGATTATACGTATATACTTCACTGCGAATCAGTGGACTGATTTTCCTGTAACAACAAAAGAACCAGATTTTGGAAATAGAGTGGAAACTGTCAAAGGTGACCCACCTACGGGAAGAAAAAAAAAACTGGCCATCCTGTAAAGATGGTCACTTCAAGAAGATTCTTAAATAGGGTAGCTGTGCTTGTGTGTGTTTAGGGAAATTGCGCTAAAGAGGTCACTATAGACAAATGGTCTCTTTGTCAAGGTGGTCACTTAGCAGGTTGCGCTGTATTAATTTTTGGTTCGGTTAACAAAAGAGGCATTGTGTTGGGTGCTGCGTAATGCATCGTTATTGTAATTGATTATTCAATACGTGGTTTAAAATACAATGGCCTCTCACTTATACTGGTTTCAAGGGACCCACTTAAATCGCGTATAACTGAGAGATTTTTATTTTCTAACTCTTTATATAAAGTATGAGAAAAAAAAAATTAAAAGACAAAAACAAATGCGTAATCATAATGTTTCAGTTAAAACGAGTCATATTACATTTAAAAATACTTAAATGTACAGTTTAGTTTAACTTTTTAAATTCAAAAATAGAAGAGAGACCTATATCATTATTTTGCTATTCCTCGTGAAGTTGTTCAAGTAAAAATAAGAGGAATACTAATTTTAATAATTATTATAATTACGTCGGTTTGGTTCGACTGAGCTGCTAGCGTCCATTGTGTATTTATCAACGGAATATACTAATTGAGCAGTGGTTTTAAATATGAACTATAATAACATATAGTTAATATTTAAATCATATTTTAATTAATATAATAGATAGATTACCGTACTTTTTAAAATCTAAATTAGATCATAGTCTAATTCCTTGATACACACAAAAGTGAAGTTCATGTTATTGTTTCCTTCTGAGCCAAGAGACGACCACGAACCCCAAACCAAGAGCGTTTTACTGCAAGGAGTGTGTAAGGGCAGCGCGTAAAAGTAAGTAAACAAACGAAAATGAATGAGTTTTTAAGCGTAAAGAGTTATTGAAACTAGTTGAATTATTCTAAAAGGAGACGGCGTAGGCACGTTTAAAATAATTAAATAACTGTAGTCAGAGAGAGAACGGAAGAAGCCAATTCCTCCACTATACGCGCTCTAAAACTTTGAATTTCTGTCAACGAAACTAGTCTATTCATTTACAGCTCAAAGCATTCTGCGTTTATTTTAGTGGGCCTTTGCCCCCCATCCAATGAACCCAATTTTTTACTGCGTGTAATACAATATATAGTACACTACATTTTTTAGAAAAATAAATATTTTGTTTAACTCCAATATAACACATGTTGGATACGATGGGGAGCACACACTCGGAGGAGAAAGAAAAAGCAGAAAGCACTAGAGTCCACTTCCAGACTTCCACTTCTGACTTGTGATTCCGACTAACGGATGAAAATACCCCGCATAAATCCAGTTCATTCATCGTCTCCGCCGTGATTGTGGGTCATTTATTATTTCGGCCCATTATCATGGGAGCCATTTCCGATAGTTTTTCTCTAGACGTGATCGAAATGAAACACCCTAAAAGAATATTGGCTATCTCTTCCTATTTATGTATCTATAAATATGTATAATATTATTTCTGTTGTGATATTTCAATAGTTCGATGGTCGGAGATGAAAAATTAAGTTTTTAACACATTCCATCGAAGTGGAAAATCGTTTATGATTTCTGTTTGTCTGTCCGTCTCTTTCTCATAAATTGTCGCTGTGAAATGTGTAAGAATTTATCTTCTGAAATTCTTAAATTGCACAAAAAATAAATTCTCAGAAGATAAGTTCAGAATTTATCTTTTGAAATTCTTAAATTGCACAAAAGATAACAAAGCTCAAGTAAGTACGCAGATAAGAGTGAACATTTTTCCAAGAGTTGGAAAATGTTTTTCCTTTTGAATCTGGCCTGATTTATCTTTCTTATGACTACCTTTGAAACTAGGTTTACAATTGAAATCTTGAAATGATATAATCACCTTTCTACATCTAATGAATGTTGATATGCCATTTATGGAATTCATATTAATTTGCACTGTATTTATCTAGAAGTCTATTTAGCTTCTCTTCCTCTTTTAACAAAGTGGTTCTAATTCATTATGTGTTTTTCAGATAGAGCAAATTAAAGAGGAATCATTTCTGTACGAACATCATTATAGAAACTCGTTTCTCAAATGCATCTCAAGACAAACGGTTTTCTGCGGCAGTGTTTCATAAGCAAGCAAAAATGAATTTTACTAATCCGCATTTTTATTCACTTGAAGGCGTGCTCAAGTGAATTGTACTTTATCCGCTGAAGTGTCATTTGTCACTAGATGAACACACGATATATTTCAGTGTGTTCGTTACCTAACGGTCCATTTTCGATGGACGAGGAAAACTGAATCTCGCTATAAAAGGTAATTTTTATGGATTCCGTTTTTACCTTCTTTCGAGTTAGTGCTACAGAGGGATATTTGCCAAGCGGTAGTTTATACGTCTTTGCAATAAATTATCGTTTTGCGTTATTTAAAGCCTGCACCGGGATATATGCGTACGGGGATCGGTCAAAAGACTTTTCAAGGGTTTCTAACGCGTATTCGGGTGACAATCTAAGAGAAAACCACCCAAAATTTCAGACCGTTAGATCGACAGCCATGCGCATGTCCGAGCTCGGAACCTTCACACTTCATCCGTCTACCATGTTCAGTGCTTTGTCCAGCCGGCCATAGTGGGTCGACAATCCTGCTGGACAATGCTTGGGGTGATTGTTAAATCTCTCTTAGTATGAGTTCTTGTGTGATTATTAATTTCTTATCAGTATAATGAGTGTTCATTTCTTTAAATGCACAGACATCTTAGAATGTATCTTGAATAAAAACAAGAAAGATAAGTAATCTCAAACCCATTGATTATAAAATACTTTCCAACATGACTCTATTTTACGCCAAATTGGGCAATACAGTTTACTTAAATCTGACAAGATTTTTCAGATAATCTTAAAAAAAGCCGTGTATTACAACCAATGCATTTTTGCAAGAACTTCGTTGAAAAACCAATGACGAGTACCTCAATGTTTAAAAGGACATTACAGTCCATGTATTCGGTGTGATCCTCTTTTTTTGTTCAGATTAGTACAGGCACGGGCATCATGACACGAAAGCAAAGCACACCTTATTTGTAAAGGAAAGCATCATTGAACCCAGGCATGAGTGCGAGTTGTAATAAAGAAATTGAGCGTTATAGAGAATTGTTGTATCATTATTGAAAAGTCTTCATTGGATAAGTAATAATTAAAAAAAATAATGACATCTCTTTTACCCTTTTTATAATGTTTATAATTTTTACCTGTCATAAAAATATTTCGCACAGGACAAGCCCATATTTCGTGTCCCGCTGTTTGAATTATTTGTTTTGAACCCGTTTAAATTCTTTTCAAATATTTTTATGGACGGCACGCATATTTATTTTCAACTACATTAACAAAGTATGGATGTATGTGTTCACCTTAGAAAAGGAACTGTTTTTTACAATAATATAAAAAATTCGTACACTTATATATATTCATATAAACAAACTTTAGTTACGTGAACGATTT